>SKCR01029781.1:0-325293 GCA_019454045.1 Zanthoxylum bungeanum
CATCATATATATATATATAAATTTAAATAAAATTTATAAATGATACTATTGTTGTTGTTTTTCGATTTTTCATATTACATTATAGATTACAATATTTATAAATATAATAATTGAATATGCTTCATCAATATATTTCTCAGATATCAAATTTGAAGTTTAATATGAAAATCTGAAACAAAAAATAACAAATAAATAAAATCTCACACCCACGAGGGGATTTAAATTTCCTTTGAAAAAATTATCCCAAATCTCAATTGGGATTCAAGTGTTATTATTAAAAAAATTAAATTCAAGACGAAACTACATCCTAAATTTCAATTCAATTCTATATTTGGGATAAAAAATTATCCTGAAATTTTTTCTAACATGATTTTTTATTCGAAATGAAAACTCATCCCAAATTCGTATCATCTAATACAAAATCTGAATACCAATTAGAATTCAGAATTTTCTACGAATCTACGCTATACACTAAATGATAGCAACCAACTAAGACTATTAATTTATTATACCTTTGAATTTGAACATGTAAATCTACATTTGACATTCTTGGTCTATATATTTGTCTCTGAAAAAAAAATATCAACGTCATTGACGTTTGATGGTTTGATTGATACCAAATAATTAATTAATCCGTGAAGAAAACAAATTGATCTCTTTACACGCCACCACTGATGAAAGTCTCAATTATTTCATAAATAAATATTTAAATTAATTATATTCAAGCCACCTTTTATTGACCATGTCCATGTAACATACTGCCTTGGCTTGGCCTTACTCATATGACTTTACTTGTGAACTTAGTCTATAAAATCTCTCTCTACAAACACAAACATATAAACATAAAGAATTAAAAATGGAGCTGATGATACCAAATTGTAACTCATTGAAGAGATGCTGGAGAAGAAGAAAATATCAAAAACTCATCAATGAAGGTGGTAGAAAAAGAAACGTGAGAGTCATAAGGCTAAAAGGGCCTTCTTCTTCAAGTAGGTATTGGAGGATCAAAACGGTGCCGAAGCTATGCTTCAGGATTTTTGTTGCTTCACCGTTGCAGCTATGGGCCAAGTTCAAGAACACTTACATTCGAAAGATGAACAATTTGGCTGGCAAAGTTGGGTATTTTAATAATCAAAATGCTTTTGGAGGCAAGAGGGTACCAAAAGCAAGGCAAGGTGATAAAGTTGTTTATACTAGTGAAGAAATTGAGAATAGGCTTGTTCTTGAGATTTATAAAGTTTTGGTAGCTAGTGGCCGAGACATATCATCCTTGCAAATGGCTTGAAATATTGTATATGTTTTGGGATTCTAAATTTCTTAATTATTATATATGTAAGAAGTTTGATGGCTAACTAGCCATGTAGTTTATTAATTGCTGTTTAAAACTAAGTACCAAGCTGCTATAGGTACTTAATTAATAGAGCTTTTTATTTGCTGTATTTCTGCTTGTTACATGTTTGAATTTAAACTATAACAGTCGCAAATATTATTTTACCTTTAAAAATTTAGTTGTAAAGTAATAACATTAATATGTTGAATGATTTTTTAAAATACATTTTTTTTTTTGGAAATATTGAAAATTCCATCTCCAAATCATCTGATCTGGGTTTAAAGAGAGCGGGTAAAATCATCGGGCTAAAACTAAATTGGTGAAAGAGCATCTACTCTCTCATAAATCTGACAGATTAATACCGGAGCTTGAGTCAACCTGAGGCTTAAATATCGGTCTTCCTTAGACTATTCTAAATGTGAATTTTCTTGAATACTTGTGGGTGAAGCAAGACACAGGATCCCTTTTTTATTTTATCCAAAAAAATAGAGAGAATGCTTATATGGATAGGTGAGTGGATAAGAAATGCTAGAATTAGAAATAAATAAATTAGGAAGAAAGTGGAATAAAATGATTCGGATATATTTATAATAGATTTTTAAGTGTTTCGGTAAGAATATAACAGCAAATATTGTTGTAACATATCAAGCGAAATAGAAAAATACCTAAATTGATAAGAAAAAACCATGAAGATACCTATATTTTTATAGAATTTGAAACAATAATATAAGATATGGTAGAATTCTTTAGTTATTAGAAGATAAGATAAGAAACAAGTTTAGAAAAGAGACTGCAACTGGAATTGGGCTTAAACATCCATTTGGACAGTAGGCCCAAATTTCAAACAAATAAAATCATTTTATAAAATAATTAAATCTAAATTCAATCAACTATTAACTATTTTTGGACAATTTTCAGTATTTAAATATTATAAGAGTTGATGTTGTATAATTAGGAAAAAATTTAATTGTGGTTAAAATAAATTTAAATTAATGAAGGTGGTTGTTGGTTATAGAACAAAAGTTTAGGCATTACATCTTGATTGAGGGGACCATATAGTTAGTTAAAGTTGTGAGATAGAAGCAACTTCTACTAATAGAATCATTATTATTAATTTTACTTGTAATTGTAATAAGTTGAAAAGCATGTCTTAATTATTCATTATAAGCAAAATATCAAACCACCCCCCCGATCGAACTCCCAACTCCAACTCACATTGATTCTTACATGCCACGCCAAACATGCCCCTAACAACTAACATCATTTTCTTACACTTGCCTACGATTCTGTTACGGTATCTCTAACGGTTTTATATCACTTGGCGCCAAAGCAAAGAATTATGATTTATTTGATTAAGTGAGTTTGTGTTGAGTATTAGATCAATAAGGTAGAGATAAGAGAGATTTATGTGAATATCATATTAAATAAATATCGACAATTGATTTAGTTTTCAATACTATAGATGATAACGGGTCGATTATGATATAGAAATGTCAATATCCGTATCCGACTCACTAAATAAATTGATACGAAAATTTTACTCGTACTTTGTCCTAATGTATTGGGCCTGCGGGTCCGCGTGTGGGATTTTACCTATATTAGCTTGAATGAATATGTCAATTCCTATATCGACTTATCCAATTAACAGGTAAAAAAATTATCTCATTCTTTACTCCTAACATATACCGGGCCGCCCCATTCATGTAGGATTTTCGTCACTCAATACAAACTCACCTCATCATTAAATTTTAGAAAATTCACACGAATCACCTACCACCACGTGTCATGAGAAACCACATAACGTCGACCCTTATTAAGTTTTAATTCGGCTTCACACCAACCATCTCTCTATATATAAAATAATTTCAGGTGATTACTCAATGCAAGATGAGTTGAATTTTTTTTTTTGTGAAATCAATGTTAATGGAGAAAGAGAGGGAAGAATCTTCACCGTCCGATCTGAAAACCAGTACAATGACTACTGCAACTCCAACCTCATCTTCATCACTTGATTTGGAAGCCGAATTCAGTTCAATGTACTACTCAATTTTCCCGCCAAAACTGTCACTATCACCTCCCACCGTCACGGACGACGGCCGCCACCGCATCGCCACAGAGCGGCGGCTTCAGCAAGCGCGGCTCATCTTGGAATATCGGCAGCTCTGTGACCACCATGACCTGTGCTTTTCTCGGCTCCAAGCCATCACTAGAGAGCTGGAAACGCTGCGCCAAGAGAATGCCGATCTCCGATTGGCCAATGCCGGATTACTCAAGCTACTCACTAGCAACTTTCACCGTCTCACTGAGGAGATTTCATCTGGTTTTGGTCCTAAGGGCTGCAATATTGAACCGAACCGGTTTAATAAAGCTAATGTTTTGGAGAAAGAGACATTTCCTAAGATCATATCGGTCCGGTCCGGTGGATATATTAAGCCTAAACAGACCAATGCGAGTATTGGTACAAGTCAGCAAAGACAAGTGAGTCTATAAATCTTTTTAATTACTATTTTCCTTTAGAGAAGTGATAGACATACATAAAAAAATCCCGAAAATTACTACATTTCTCTCACTGTAGCTATAGTGATCACTGTAGCTATAGTGAGAGAGGTGTAAAAATTTTATAAATTTCTTTATGTATATCTATCAATTTTGTTTTTTTATTAATACCAATACTATTTTGTTTGCCTAGTGTCACGCCATAACTTTATCACATGTGTGTGATCAGTAACGAAGGCAAAACTTTAATTTAGTAGGATAAAGTTTGATTTTTATATAAAAAAAAAAAGATATTTCTCATTTTAATAAACACAAATCAAAATTATCTCATTAATAAATCAGTTTTTTTTATTAATTTATAAGAAACTGTTGTAAAATATGTGTCATCAAACAGTAATATAACTTGCAAACAAACAGATCAAACAGCAAAAGTAGATCTAGATGCATGAAACCCTAAAAACCAGAAAACCTTTAAAACAACCAGAAAATGGAGATTACAGAATTGTCCAAGTCGAGATGATCTATGTCCTTAAGAACTTATTGGCCCGTCACAAGTGCTATACGGTTTCGTATTGCCAACGTTCTCCCAGGATAACTTGGATGCTACTTGTACAAGGAGCACTCCTTCACAAGTTTATGAACTAGGAAGATGGTGAAACTCTCTCAAAAAACAAAGGAAAAAACAAATGTCTCTTTCCAAGAAATTCGGATATGTTTTCTATTTCTTATTTTGGATATCAAGCCTTCTTATATAAGCATGGAAGGGTGCCAATAGGGCACCCTTTGGGATGAGGTGCAACCCCCCAAGGGTTGTACCCCTCACAAGCACCCAATCCAACCAAAAGACAGAATTACCCTTAATGAAATATTAAGAAGAATTTCCTACAGAAACATGTTAATAAAATTTCGGATTAAACCGAAGCAATTACCTCCACTCACATGTATGTAACTACGAAAATGGACGTGACCGTCCATATGTGCATGCACAATTTTATTTGGTGTGGCATACATACCGTTTTAGATCGTGACATTAGACAAACAATTTTACCAGTAATTTCTTTAATGTTATTCGTCCATATGAAAATTGAGTGTGATAAATTTTTACGTTAGTATTAAAGGTAAGTTAACATGTCATCAACATGAAACATACACACCTCTTTATCATAACTCTCTTTAACGTCATTAATTAGTATGTAATGAGAATCGATAGGTGCAAATTTTGTTGACATTAATATTAAAGGCACGTCTTATTATGTACCGGCCTATGTGACACATATAATAAGATTAAAAATATATATAGAAATAAGTAAAGAGATAATTAAGTTGGAACGTAAATATGAGAAAGAGATAAAAACATATTTACTTTTTCTCCGAATTCTACTAGACCCATAAAATATTATCTCAAAAACATAACACCGTAAAATGATCAAGTGTTAATTTATTATCTGTTTGATAATAGATTCGAATAGTGGAAATAGCTTCAAACCTTAGAAACAATCTCTTTGTGATAAAATAATACATCAAGACCTTCGTTTTATTATAACTTTCTAATTAGTATGTAAGGAGAATTGATAGGTGCAAATTTTTTTTACATTAATATTAAAGACACGTCTTATATATATATATATATAAATAAGCAAAGAGATAATTAAGTTGGAACGTAAACATGAGAAAGAGATAAAAACATATTTACTTTTTCTCCGAAATTTGAATTCTATCATACCCATAAAATATTATCTCAAAAGCATAACACCTCAAGATAAATTAATTGTTAATTTATTATCTGTTTGATTACGGATTCGAATTGTGGAAATAACTTTAAACTTTAGAAACAATTTCTTTCTGATAAAATAATACATCAAGACCTTCGTTTTTTTTTTTTTTTTTTTTTTCCAAATTCTATTTACAATGAGTTTTATATAGTGGATATGACTTTTTTTAAGTAGAAGACAAATATGTTATTTGTGTTTGCAGGTGCAGCAAAGGGTGAATGTGACCGCCGATAATAAGAGAGAAGAGGAGGAGGCAAAGGCAGTAGAATGGGAGATTTACAATCAAGGGATGGGGAAGACGGAGCTTTGCAACAAGTGGCAAGAAACCGGCACGTGTCCATACGGCGAATATTGCCAATTTGCTCACGGCCTCACAGAATTGCGCCCCGTAATCAGACACCATAAGTACAAAACGGAGGTTTGCCGGATGGTTTTATCTAGAGGCACGTGTCCCTACGGCCACCGATGCCATTTCCGTCACTCGCTCACCGAACAAGAGAGAACGCAAGTCCCTAAAAGATAAATGAGATGTTTGTAATTAAGAAACATAATAATAATAATTAAGAATAAATACAAATTAGTTTTAGATGATTGTTTATCTACATGTATAAAAAGAATAATCCAGTGTACGAAAGCTCATGCTATTACAAAATCTGAGAATGATAGATGTATCAAGTATCCAGTCTTATCTCTGTAAGAGAATAGACTGTTTTCAAGATTTGAACCATTGACGTCAGGTTACAATGGAACAACATTTACAATTACGTCAAAGCTCACCCGTTGTTTATCTACGTGTATGATAATGTTTTTAAATGGATGAAAATAGAAATTGAAGAGATCCAGGCTATGTGAGAGAAATCAACGTTTGATTTCAAGTTAGTTATGTATGGATGTTGTCTAGTTGGATTATATTATTCAACTTTGTTATATTATAGGTAGTTTTGCTTTTTTGGCATTGAGTTGGGGGGCCATATGTAATTTTGATATTGGTATGGGGGTGTCTTAATAATGGAGTGAATTATGTCCAACCACTGTGTGTTGGTGGTGTTGAATCCATTAAATATATATATATATATATATATATATATATATATAATATATATATATATATATATATATATATATATATATTGGTTACTATTACTTTTTAACGTAGATACAGATACCATACGATTGTTGATGAGGGAGATTCATGATGAACACCTAACATTTCAGCTATGTTTGGAGTTTTTTATAAGATGGTCTGATTTTTTTATGTTAGTTAATATGTGATTGTAATTGGTAATCATTAAATAAAAAATTATAAATATATATATATAAAGTTGCATATAGGGCCGGCCAGGGGTTTTTATTTAATTATTTTGTTTAAAAAAAAAAGAAGAAGAATAAAAATAAGCTAAGTATCTCTCATATATATTTAGCCAGCTCTCATTATTTATCATTTTAATAACCAAAATTAAAATGTGATAAAATAAAATTTAGGCTCCAAATCTTATCAGATACTATTACTTACCCATATTTTCAGAATTTCAGAGATTGCCTACGACCATCCAAACTCGACCCTGCTTGCATAGCTGTTAAACGTTCAGTGATTCGAGAAAAGCAACTCCAGTTAATTTGAATCTTAATTTATATACAGTATATTATCTGCAAAACGTGTATAAAAATTAGGAAATGTTCGTTAGCATGTCCAGCAAAATGTGAATGTGCCCTCCAATATAACACGAGAAATGAGCCAAAGGCAGTGGAATTGAAAGACGTAGCTGGTGATTGGGGGTGTCTATGGTGACTACTGCGAATTTACTCAGAAATTATGTAATGTTCGGTATAGAATTCGGTGAACTTATAAGATACTCGTAAGTATAAAAGTATAAAACGGAGGCTTGTCAGATGATTTTGTCTAGAATCAGGTGTCCCCGTGACCATCGGTGCTCGCTTACCCAAAGTACGACACGACCCACTAGCACAATATTGTATTTTTAAAAATTTCAAAGTGACTAGGCCACACAATGGACCTCCACCACAAGGCTTGGATTCCTTAAGGTTTTGTTTTTAGTGTAAACTAATCAATTGACTACTTATAAATAGTCAACAATTATTAATTAATTCACTAGGTCATGACATCTTTACTCCATATAGCAGATCTTGGATTTGATTCCTCACAATGGCGTGAGTGAATAAATAATTCATGTAATTATTTGCTTTCAGGTTTTATTCTCATATCCTTCGAGCATGGTTCTATAATCCAACATATCAAATTTTGGGTCAATAAACCTTCTTTTTTGTGGTTTTCTTCATCCTCCAAGTCTCCCAAGGTTGACAAGCTCTTCCTCTATCTCTTCTCTTCTTCTTCTTTTTCCTCTCTTCTTCTTTTCTTATTTTCTTCCTCACTTTCCTTCTCTTCTTCTTTTCTTCTTTTCTTCTTTCCTCTCACACGTTTCTTCTCTTCCTCTCCTTTTATATTTGGCCATAAAAAGAAATGAGAAGTGTAGAAATTTGGAGAAACTTGGAAATTTACTAAAGTGTCCCTCGATTACTATTCATCCGAATTTTTGATCTGCATTTCTAGCCCATTTCTATTTCCAATTTATAAAAATATTCAACGCAAAAGTTGTAGATCTCGGTCTTAGCTTTCCGAAGATATAAAATTCATAAAATCAGAGTTCGTATGAGAAATTTACGGCCCAAATACCATGAGCTGTCTGGAGTGGGACATCGTAGAATTCACATCGAAGTTTCGAAGAACATAATTTATATTACGTCACCTTCGTCTCGTAATACCACGATTCCACAATATAACAGTAGTAGTGACTATCGGTCGTTACAATAAGCTGTGGGATTTAATAATCCATTCTTTGGGGTTCAACGTCTTTATTGACATATTCTCGATTGCTTAGGCGGACGCTGATACTTTTTTAGCACGATATTATCCTCTTGAAAGTCGAAAGTGACTTAATTTGACTTCCTCAAAATTTTATTTCTGGTATTAGCTAATTAAGCTCATCCAAAAGGACTCATACTAATAATTAAAGGAAGTAAAATACTTCTTATTCACATGCCCAAGAGTTGTGTGATTTTACGGGCAACATGAGAAAATGCAAGTTCCCCGTTGATTGACAATTTTGAGTTTAGGTTAAAGACTAAGTGGTATGTAATCTTCTTCGTAAATCAAATAATAATTAAGGGACTTAATTCAAATCTTACACATTTGCTCCCCCACAAAAAAAATAAAATTGAAACCTTAGTCATTTGTATGAAAAATTTATATTTGAACCCTGACATTTATAGTTTTCAGATGTTTGTAGATGCATTCATGTAATAATATTACTCTAACCCTAAAAAATAAGTTGAAATCCGAACTCCTTAAACCTGTAAAAAAAAAAAAAAAAAAAAAATCATATTATGTCCAATTTTAAGAAATAAACTTGCATTCTAATTATATTTAACCATTCAATCATCTTTAAAAATGGAAATTTGCATAAAACTCAAACCAATAATCTCTCTTTATTAATTAGACTCCTGTAGAATAAATCTTTATATTATTATTATTATTTTAAATTCAAACTGAACAGGTCACCAGACTCTGTAGAGTCTTTCAACCAATCAGGGCATAGAGGACAAACTCCAGGTGAGATTTTGAGAATCTGATTGCCAATATTAAGAGTTAATGACATTGAAACAACATGCCATTAGTTTTGCCTAAAAAGGAAAAAAGAAAAAAAGAAAACAACTTGTCATTAATTCTTAATACCAAAATGCAAACATTTCAAATTTTTTCCATAGGCTTCGATCGGTGCAATTCCAACAACATTTTTTGAACACACGCAACAGTTTAACATGTTCAAAATAAAAATCTAAATGTTCCCAAAAAAAATGGAGTTAAAATAAATGAGCTGATAGATCACACGCGCGCGCGTCAAAGAATCTAAAAGATGATATTACAAACAATTATACAACCAAAAATGATATTCTTACAACACTTGTTATTTATGTCCCCAAGGGTATGACTTAGTGGTGTAAGACTCAGCAGGGTCTGACTTTGAGGTCATGAGTTCGAATCCAGTAAGTGAGTTTCTTATAAGAGTCTGGGACAATCGGGGGTTTTACCTGCTCCGTTTAAGCCCGAAAAAAGTGGTTTGGCGGCGGAATATCCAAAGTAATGTTATATATGTTTTCATGCGAGTACACGATAATTAGAGATGTGTGTTTTTGTATAACATTTTTGCCTTGCTTGCCCATGCTTATCTTTAGATGACACTACATGCTAAAATTCCAACCCAAGATTAATGCTTTTACTTAATGCTCATTGCTAAACCTAACAAGAGAACTTATTGCAAATATAAAATGCAACAACCTTCTTTAGGGCAATACCTCTATTTAAGGTAACCCTAATTAATTAGGCACCATGTCTTGACATTAAAAGTGTAATAGTGTTCTTTTTTATTTATCATTTAAAGGATCTTTCTTGCCAAGAAAATCACACCCAAAAAAAAAAAATATCATGAGGAGGCCTAAGGTGGATTTGAATGTATCTGAGATGGATTTCACATCTCCATTTCCATCTCCGGATGCACAGATGCATAATTTTATGCCGATGACTCCTTTCATGTTGCCTAACCAACAAGAAACCCAAGAGGTGAAAATCAAGAATCTGCTAATTAATTAAACTTTTTTTGGAATACATATTTAATCTCTTTGATCATCTTTTTATATGTGTGATTCATATATTTATATATCATGACTAGGATGAAGAAGAGCAGGAGAAAAATTTCGTTATCATGAAGAAGCAAAGTGAGCTTGTAAGATCATTCTGGGAAAAACAAAAGGATGAAATTAAAAAAACTATCATAGGTTCATTTTCTTTATTGAAAATTGTTATGTGTGTGTGTGTATATATAGATTTTTATTAGTCCCCATTAATTTACTAATGCATCTAGTTGATTTTCTTGGTGAATTGATCAGTTTACAAAAACGACCATCCGCTACCTTTGGCTAGGATCAAAAGGGTTATGAAATCTAATGAAGATGTGAAGGTTTGCATGTTAATTTTCTTTTCCTTTGTTCTTAAGAATTTATTTATGTATTTTTACAAGAAGATTTGATTTTATATACAGGGTAAAGTATTAAGATGCAACCAACTTAGTTCAATAATATGCAACTTAAATGTCCATGTGTGTGTATATATATATATATAGTCAGCTTCAGGTCCGATCGACTGGATTGCGTGTTTTCTATAATAAAACAACATTGTTTTATAAGTCAATGAATAAAGCAACACTATTTTTTATTTAAAAAAAAAAAAAAAAAAAAAACAGATGATCTAGTCGACCAGATATATATATGAAAAATGTGTAGTCATGATCAATTTTTTCTTTAAACATTTTCTTGATGATTCACGAAGATCTTAAAAAATACAGAGAAATTAGTTTTTTTTCGTACGGTTCTTTGGAGTTTTTTCTGTTTCCTTGAAATTGAAAAATATCATGGAGACTAAATCAGGATAAAATAGGATTAAAATATTATCAAAATCATGTCATTTTGGTGATGATAAAAAAAAAAGCAAAACGAAATCATTTTGACGATGATTTTATCTTTATTTTATCCATATTTAGTCTCTATATCAAATCATTTTATGTATATGTATTATTAATATACGTATAAATAATCGATGATCAGATGCTAAGCGCAGAAGCCCCTGTCGTGTTCGCAAAGGCCTGCGAACTTTTCATTATGGAGCTGACGCTTCGAGCATGGCTGCAAACTGAGGATGGTAAGCGTCGAACACTTCAGCGCTGTGACATTGCTAGGGCTTTAAGGCTCGATGAGCTTTTCGACTTCTTGGTTGATTTTGTCCCTTGTGACTGCCAACAGGTTCCTTTTCTTTTTCTTTTTGCACATTTATAAAGGATTCAATTTATTCTTATTAGAAAATACTCGACTTGGTCACAGATTCAAATCCAGAATATAATAGTCTATTATATAAACTTGTTTTATATTAAGCTTTGAGCCGGAAATGTTAATTTGTTAGTCGTTTAATCACAGATTCGAACTCTGAAAATATTTTATTTCTATGAAAAATAGAACTAAGCGTGTAGTGGGAGTCTTATACATTGGGTACGTGATCTTCAGAAGTGATGCAAATTTTATTATAAGAAGAAAATTTTTTATTTCAGGATGATGATGAAAGCGAAAAACCTTTTGAAGAAGTTGAAATTCATCCTGCAAATTCCTCAGGAATAGACATTAATGAGGTGAGTGCATATAACTGAATATGAGACACTATCAATCTTCTTATTGAAAATCTTGTTAAGTTACATTAGAAAAAATAATCTTTAAGTTTGTTTGATTTAATTTCCATTTTAGGGCTTCATGATTCCCAATAGGAAGCAGCAAATCATGGTGAAACCATCACTCTCCATGGCTGAATTTGATTATGGATCAACTTCTAAGGTGAGAAAAAACATTAGGCTGAGTTTGGTAAGAAATATTGCACTAAGAGCATAAGCTAGCGAAGAAAAATAATATTATATTGTGATATTATAATTTTATAAGAATATAAATTAACGTTGATTATGTGTTTGGTATAACATTTAAATGATAGTTTATCCGCTAACTTATAAGTTCATCAAACTCTACCGTCTACACTAAACGATACCTTAATAATTATGATTTAATTGGTTTGTATTTCCGGATACAATTCTTTCTTAATAAAAAAGTTGAGATTGAAGATGATCTGACTCCCATAGTCTTAAAAGTAATTAGTGATACTTTAAATCATAATGATCGTCAGTCTTAAAAGTAATTTTTTTGTGACCATGATGAGTTTTTCAGTAAAAATTTTATCATTATACGACTAACTGAATATTCATAAAAACTATAAAAATATTCAGTTAGTCCTCTAATGTCAAAATCTTTACTTAAAAACTAATCATGGTCACAAAATAATAACTTTTTTTTTTGTTTTGTTAAAGTTTAACCCAAGAATAAGAAGAAGAAAATTGAAATTAGAGAATAAAATAAAATTTGCGGCTTGATTGAGTGGTTTTCAAACTATTTTATTTTATTTTTAAACGCACATCCTTGTTTGTTTTGCTGTGAAGGAAAGCTATGGGAAAGAAAAGTATGCTGAAAATGGATAACAAGTTACCTTGAAGAACTGCTATCTCTGTTAAATAAAAATAACTTAATGTTAATTTTTTTTTGTTTTTAATTTGCGAGATTTCCTGGATTTAGAATAAAGATTTGCGGTGATTAAAACATCGTTTTGGATTTAGAATAAAGTTTTGCGATGATGTAAACGTCGTTAAATAATTTGATGCAGTCTTTACTTCTTTTTATGCTTTTTCTTAGTTATATATATATATATATTGTAGGCACTGCGTTTTTGCATATAAGTCTCTATGATGAGTCTCATTTAGAGATACTACCTTTTATGTCACGGAAGTCGCGGGAAACGAACGTCGGAAGGGGAAATTCAGAATAAGTATGTCATCAGATTCATTTCACAAGTTCATTGTTTTCGTTCGTGCTGCGTTCGTGACCACGTTCGAACGTCAAGCAGATTGCGGGCGTTCGTGTAGCGTTCGAACCGGCGTTCGAACGGTGTCGGTATTTCTGGTTTTGCTGCTAGCCTCACACCCAAGCCCAATTAGCCCACCAAAGCCCATAAAACACATCCAAATTAAATAAATGCACATTTAACACATGGGAAATTAAATAAAATCTAAAAATCATATACCAAATTAAAATCAATCAAACAAATTTTATGCCTAAACAAAACAAATTAAATATATTAACTTCCTAATTAAACCAAATCTCGTCTCCAATCAATCTTTTGCTTTCCTTATAAGACACTAATTGATTCCTTCCTTTTCAAGCAAGGATTCACTCATCCCCTTTGTCTATAAAAGAAACACATTGCCAAGACACTTCCCCCTCTCCAATTCACGCACAGACAGCAAGAAAAAGCCCTAGTCCTCACGACCAAAACAAGAACAAGCATCAAAGAATTCTCCTTTCATCCATCACTCTCCATAACCGAAAACATCAAGCCCCATAAACACCTCCCCATAGTCGAGAATCATCACCCAAAACAGTCCCCTAACGCCACCAAAACTGCATCACCGAAACAGTCACAAAACCCCACTATAATCACCGCAAAACACCCTCCCTGAAACTGTCTAACATCACCGAATAAATTGCCATAAAACAGCACTGCACCTACCGAGAAACAGCAGCCCTACACCCCTGAAATTACCGAAAAACACACCCAAAGCAGTAGCCTAAATATAGCAAACACAGTGACCGCAAATCAGCAGTAAAACAACAGTAAAACAGCAGTAAAACAACAGTAAAACGGAGCGAAAATGGTAGCTTGAGCAGCGAAACAGCGAGAGAAAACGTTGAACCAGTGAACCGGAGGAGTTGCGGAGCATCCACCCTTCCGACGACCGCGTACGGTACTTCCGAGAGTCGACATAAAAGGTTAGACCTGAGGACACTTTTCGTATTTATTTTTATTCATCTTTTAATCGTTTAGTTATTTATTTCATATGAGAGTCGTTCATGGATGTATGTTGTGGCTTTGAATAAAATGGAAAATGTGCCGCCTCTTGTGGTATATAGGATGGAAACCCAGACATAAATTTCGTAGCCGAATCCGAATGGACGGTAGTGCGGTCTGTACTTGGGATACAACTCCACATACCACTTGAGCAAACGGCGCATATTTTGTTTTATGTTGTTTTGATTCGTTTATTATCCGTTATTTAAATTTTGCATGTTATTTGTTTGTGTAATGATGAGATAAAGCGTATGGGCTTAGTAGGTTGGATTAAAGGTCCTCCGTTTCGAGGGGTTAAAATCCTTTATCACGATACTTTGCCGCGCCGGATGATGTATATTCGGTTGAATGTAAGATGTGTTCAACCTGTCACGACCCCCTCCCTAGAGCGGGCCCAACCCTAGAAAGAGGTTCGTAGACTTCTTTAGCTCGAGCATTCTATATGACAATCAACCACTCAAATGCACACAAATATTACATCACTTATTACAAATCCAAACAGTATACACAACTGTTGTGGTTTACAACACAATATTAAAGAAATAAATACAATAGGTGACACAAATGTCTGGTCCAACCCGAATATACAACTGTGGCACGTGGATCCAAATCTGGTACTGCTACTACTGAACAGACGGACTACCTGAAATGTTAAGGGAAAGGGGGGTGAGCTTAAAAAGCTCAGCAAGTAAACACTCATTCTCTCAACATGACCTCACCAACAAAATAGGGTTATATATTTATATGTATATAATATATATATATGAAAATAACAAATGTTATAATATCATTACAACAAACATCCAACCTCAACAGTACAAACATCCATCAAACATGGCTGCTACTCCGGGTCTAGTATAACAGAGGATTGAAATATACTCATTGAGGAAGCCCCCGTACTTCCCCATATCAAAACCAATGGAAGAGTCCTCAATGACAACTTCCAAGGTTTCCAACCATATCAACTTGTAAAATGTGAGTAAAATATACTCAATGAGGAAGCCCCCGTACTCCCCCATATCAAAACCAATGGAAGAGTACATCAATGACAACTCCCAAGGTTTTCTATCATCTCATCTCATCTGATGTATCATCACATCTCATCTCAAATCCGACCACTATTATACCAAACTCGGCAACATATCACAACAACACACATCATCCACACAATCACATCTCACATCAAATCCACAAGTCTCATCTCAATAATTATGATCTCATATTATCATACTTTCAATATCTCAATATTATATCTCCACAATATATATAATATAAATATATATATATATATAATATACTATTATATTTATATATACCGACTCTCACAACAACCATCAAACATCAAACAATATGTTAAGAGAATCACCACAGAGTGTACTTACCTCGATTCACGCAAAAGTCAATAACGATTATCAGCCCGAAATTCCAAACAACTAAGCTGAGAAGAAAAACAGCAACGAACGGCTCTGGAACTAATTAGAATGCTCAGCGAGGCAAGCGGGCCCCACAACAAAGATCGGGCCCCACCACCAAAAAGCGGACCCCACAACCAAATACTTTCTACGGCGAATATATATATCAAAACGCTCGAAATTTCGAGAGCAATAATCTGATGCGATCGGATCGTCGATCCAACGGTCGGATCTCAACTTCCAATACAAATCCCGAATTACCGGTAGCTATAACACGGAAAACAACCCAAACGATGTCGGATCGGGAAGTGACCACTGGCGTTGGAAAGGTCTCGGCCTGAAAAGTGCTCACTCACCGGAGGTGGTCGTTAGAAGTGGCCGAAGACTGCCGGAAATTGCAGAAGAAGCTGCGACGTGGCGTCCTGGTCTGGCGGCGCGTGGAGGCGCGTCCGGCGGCCTTTGGACTCGATCTTGGTGGCGACGAAAAGCTTACGGCGGCAGCTACACGGTGGTCCGGCGCGTGGGTGAAGAGGATCGACGATGACACGGCAGCGAAGCTTCGAAGTTTGGCGAGGAAGAAGAAAGAAATAGGAGAGAGAAAGAAGAGATAATTTAATTTTTTTTTTTAAATGACTTTGTGAAGTGCTAAACCTAATACGCATGTAACTTAAATAAACTTCAAAAGCAATGATTAATATTATTTTAATATATTTTTTTTTTTGCTTGCCAGCAATCATGCACCCAATTCTCACACAACCGGGTATACGAAGTCCGATATTGTTGTCTTTATTTTTTTATGCATTATGATATTAGCGTATGGGCTTAGTAAGTTGGATTAAAGGTCATCCGTTTCGAGGGGTCAAAATCCTTTACCACGATGTTTTGCCGCGCCGGATGACGTATATTCGGTTGAATGTAAGATGTGTTCAATCGGGTATACAAAGTCCGATATCGTTGTCTTTATTTTTATATGCATTATGTCATTAGCGCATGGGCTTAGTAAGTTGGATTAAAGGTCCTCCGTTTCGAGAGGTTAAAATCATTTACCACGATGCTTCGCGACGCCGGACGACGTATATTCGGTTGAATGTAAGATGTGTTCAATCGGGTATACAAAGTCTGATATCGTTGTCTTTATTTTTTATATGCATTATGTTATTAACGCATGGGCTTAGTAAGTTGGATTAAAGGTCCTCCATGTCGAGGGGTTAAAATCATTCACCACGATGTTTTGCCGCACCTTTTAGCCCGTTATTATTTATTATGTGTCATCTATTCATCCATTTATGTATGTGTCATGTTGTTTACTGTATTTTGGAGGTAACTGTTGTAACCCCGTTCGAACGCGTTTCAGAACGCCGCACGAACGCATGTTTTCTGTCTCAGTTCGTTCGAACGCGTTTACGAACGCTACTCGAACGCGAACCTTCTGTTTACCGTTCGAACGCGGCTACGAACGCCGCACGAACGCCCACGGTAAACAGGCCCTCTTCCATCACATCTCATGCACGATTACTCATTTTGTCATTTACCTTTTTGATTGTTCATGTTCTCGCAGTTAGTCATTTATTGTGTTCACAAGATCACATGTTTGTTTCCATGATGCATGTTTACACGATAATTATCTACTTATGCTTCCGCATTCATCCATTCAACATGTTCATGAAGTTATATGATTGTCGTTATTCCGATTTGTTTTCATGCGTGATTGTACAATTATTATCTACTGGCATGCCTATGATCAAATGTAATGTGCTTATGACATTGTATGCTTGTCGTATTTCAATTCATCTTTATGCATGTAAATTCGGATATAGATTATATGCAAATATGTTATATGCAAATTCGGACATAGGTTATATGCAAACTTAGATATGAGCCTTGTACTTATGCATGCGAACTTGGGAGTAGATTATCCTTGGAAATAAATGTTGCTTAGGCTTGGTTAAATTATTGCACAAATCATTTCATTACAAGTGGCATAAGTAAGGGACCATTCTGAACCCAACGATTTGAGGTATTCCCTTGCGATGGGTGAGTGCGGCCTTAAATATTTGTCCGGGTTCACACCGGGTGGCGACTCCATCATTCTCCGGTTTAGTCCCCCACGGGCTACTCCGTATTCCCAACCGGGCTGCGAGCCCGGAACAGCATGCGTCGCCCAGTTTCTGTGTCCCATATATATATATATATATATATATAATATATATATATATATATATACTCCGGATTATAATTAGCATTTGTTAAACTAAATGATTAAGGGGTAAATTCGTGTGTAATCCCTAATGTTTGACGGTATTTCGTAGATAGTCATCATATTTTTCAAAAATGACTTGAAACTATGGATGAAATCGATCGGAGTCGACCCGAGTAGTGACTGTTTAAATTCGGCTCGATTTACACTTAGATGAGCTAGAGCTCAAATCGAGCTTTAAATGTATTGTTTGAGCTTGACTCATTAAGAAAATATTGGAATCGAGCTCGTTTCAAATTCGATTACTAAACGAGTCAAGCTCGAATTTAAAAAATTCAATTTTTGGACTTTTTTTATTTACTTCTTCAAATTTTAAATAAATTCCCTATAAAATTCAAATGTTCGTAACACACATACAAATATTATAATATCGAGTCGAATTGTATCTATATAATCCGAATTAAGTATATTTCGAATAGTGCTCACGAGTCAAAAACGAACATAGTCTGTTTCGTTTAATAATCAAGTTATTATTTTTGAGGTCAAGTAACTCATTTATTAAACGAATCGAGCTCGAATCAAATTAAATGCGAGTCGAGCTCGAGTAGTTCATTAATGATTTGGTTCATTTACAACCCTACTTGAAACATTCATATCATGATATCAATGCTTAACACCCTAGATGTTTACCACCCCTCATCAAATAGTAGCTCATTTGCCTTGAAACGAGTCATTTTTAGTTGTCCCCAATGGGGCTTTATGGTAAATGATTTAGGATTTGATTGTCAGATTTTGGGTCCGAGTTCAGGGACTGTATTTCTTGTAAGAGTTTGAAGCGGTCGAGAATTTTACCTGTTCTGCTTAAGCCCGCGTGTCGGGTGGCTTAGCAGCGGAATTTCCAACATTTCTAAAAATATAAGTAACAGTGAGATGTTTCCAGTTATTTTTAGAAATATGAGGACCGATGGGTAACTGATGCCTAACTCTAAGGACTAAAGTGAATTTATTTATGTTTTGAAATTGCATTGAATTATTCTCATTTAATCTATTTTAGCCTAAATTTTGAAATAATTGACTTGAAGACAATTTGACAAGTTGTTTAATAAATTAATTTAGATTAAATGACATTCTCTTATTTAATAATTTGCTACACAATTAATTTTAAAAGTGTGGTTTGCAAGCATACAAGAGTAACAATTAAATGTTTTTATTATTTGATCATATGTTTATATAATCATCATATAATACTATTTTACTTTGAATTTAAAATCATATTATCTAATTTATTATTCCCATTATTTAAAAATAAAAAGGTTAATTCATATTTATGGAATGGTACTCATCAATATTAGTTATTCAATATAAGTATTTTAGATTTTCCATAGATTTATATATAAAAAAAGATCAGTTATTTTACTTTTAATTTGTAACCGCTTTGAAGCTATACCTCTCAAGAATCATTTTGATTAAAAGAATAGGTGAAATTTGTTTAAAGTTTTGATGAAATCTGTATCCCATATATTAATATCTCATATATAGTATGTGTGTTGACTGTTGTTTTTGGTCCCGAAGAATGTTCAAATATCGAGAAGGGATATAATGTGTATTATATTTAGTCCAAAATGGATAATAAAGGTTCAAGGGTTTGGAGACACAGACAGAGTTTGAAAGAAGGACCTGATCATGTTGTATAGAGGAGCTCACCCAAAGGGCAGAGCGTGTTAGGGATGAAGTGAGTTATCATACTGATCTGACCTAGTGAATGAATGATGAATTTGGGGTTATTATATAATTTGTTGATCCCGACCTAATGATGTCCATGCATGCCAACCGATCTGGTTGAGAAAGCTAGAGGGAGTTTTGACCAGTATCATCTGCCTTGGTATACCGACATGAGGAACGAAGTTGAGATCACGGGCCAATCTATATTTAAGTCATATGACATATGCCCTAAGTCAGTAGATGAGCTTCTGGAGGACTAGGTCATATGACATATGCCATATCTGGGAATTTGGGCTTTTAGAAGGCTAATGATAACAGAAGTTGTTCAACAGCTCTAAATGGAAGAAGACTGTCGGTTATTCATAGGACGTAACAATGTCAGAGCAGTTGAATCATAGGCTGTCACATCAATAAAATTTGTAGCGGTGGTTAAAAGGTTGTGATGATGGATTTCTGCTGACAGGGATGGTTGAACCCATTAGCAGTACAACTGTTTGTTGAGTGGTTGGGGAAAGCAATATAGGGGCAATGATGGCATGGTGACGTGGCTAACATCATGGGTTGGTAGAATAGTTGATTTGAGAGCCTATATAAAGGGGTAGAAGTCTCAGATTCAAAGGATTTTGCATCTCACCAAAGAGAAGCTGATAGTTGAAAAGTTATTGATAGAGAGAGAAAACATGTCAGCACCCGACCATCTGAGAGATTTGTATCGGGCTTATTGTAAGACCCGATATGTCCCGAGCAGGAATAAAATACACCTCATTTTTCTCTCGTGGACGTGGGTAGGAGCCACCCTCCGCCGAACCACGTAAATCCTTAATTCTGTGTTTTTTCTCGTTTGCTTGTTAATTTTCTTTTGGTTCCCTACTAACCAAATAAATTCACTGCTCGGGAAGGTTTATTTGAGGGGTTAATTTCCCATATTGTCCTTCAAACGAAAAATAATTGTCAACAGTTGGTGCCGTTTGTGGGGATACATTTCGAAAAACAGCAAACACACTAAGACAGTGGTAGGAGACGGAAACCATAGAATATTGGAGACTTCAACGGCGGAGTGGATGGAAAAGATGGAAGAGAACTTGTGGTTGGAAATGGATAATGTACTAAGACAAAGAGATGTATCCCAGGCATACATGAAAACCATGATGGACAAGATTGGGAAATTGGAAAGGAAAATATGAGAACAGACACAAGTGAAGCCCAGTAGAAGAAGAGAATATATTGTCAGTGGGAAGAGGATATCTGGTGTGGAAGGGGATCGAGAAACTAGGAGAAAGAATGCTCATAAGATGAGGTCAGTGGTTGTAGCTAGTGTCGCACCTGTAGAAGAGCTCTGGGATGAAGATGACGATAGGTGAATCCCAAAATCATCCAGTAATAGCTCTTATTTTGGGGAAGTGATTTGGGACAGTATCCGGAACAGAGGCTTATAGCTCTTAGTGGTATGATACATCATGCTCGGTGAAGTGAATATGAGGAAGCCTTCAATCGAGGGCATGAGAACACCGAGAGCCACTTGAGGGACTGTTTCAGAATGAGATGAGGAAGTGAGAGAAGAGCACGCAAAGAAGAGCTCGGGATGATCAAGATATGGAGACAATGTCCCCTTTCACCAAGGAGGTGCTGGAGGTGGAGTTCCCGATGAGGTTTTTCATACCTGTGATAGACATCTACAAGGGTAACACAGACCCTAAGTCTCATGTTGAAAAGTTCATCTTGCTAATGGAGATTCAGTGCATGGTCGGGGAGGCGGTCTACAAGGTATTCTCACTAACCTTAGGGGGATCGGCCAGCTTGTGGTTAAGAAATTTGACTCCAGAGAGTATTAATAGCTTTTCACAGCTAAAGAAGTCATTACGTATGTACTATCTGGAAATTTAGACTTCTAAAATGCTAATTATAACAAAATTTGATCAACGACTCTCAATGGAATAAGACTGTCAGCTATTCATATAATGGAACAGTGCCAGAGCAATTGAATCATAGGCTATCACATCAACAAAGTGTGTTGCAGTGGTTAAGAGGTTGTAATAATGGGTTTCTGCTACAGAAGTGGTTGAACTCAGTGGCAGTACAATTGTTTGTTGAGTAGTTGAGGAAAGAAACATGGGGCGATGATGGTATGGTGACGACGGCTAACATCATGGGTTGATACAATAGTGGATTTGAAAGCTTATATAAATGGGTAGAAGTCTCAGATTCAAGGGTTAATAAATTTTACATCTCACCACTTAGAGGCTGAGAGTTGAAGAGTTAGTGATAGAGAGAGAAAGTAGGTCAGCATCTGACCACCTGAGAGATTTATACCGGACATGTTGTAAGTCATGTGGTGCTTATTTTTGTAATCTTATATCCCCCCACTTGGGTCGGTCTTGACCCCGAGCATGAGTAAAATACACTCTCATTTTTTCTCTCGTGGACATAGGTTTAAAGCACTCTCTGTCGATCCACATAAATCTTTATCTTTGTGTTTTTTCTTATCTATTTATTAAAATTTCTTTTAGGTTCCCTACTAACCAAGTAAATTCACTGCTGATTGAGGTTTATTCGATGAGTTAATTTTTCATATTGCCTTTGGAACGAAAAATAATTGTCAACTATGTGTTTGTTTGTTTGTTCTTTTTCAATATATATATATATATTAATCAGATTCAGGTTCAGACTTCCAGGTGATCGGGACACGTGTTTTCTTCAATAAACCAATGTTATCATTGACTCATAAAGTTTATTGAAGAAAACACGTGTCTGAATCGTCCAAGCGTCCGGACCTGAAAATATTTATATATAATTATATATATAATGATTTTCCAATACGGACGTCCAGACAAATGTTTCGTCTGAATAAACACAAAGTAATAGTACTTTGCATGCATCCGGACGGAAACGTTCATCCAGACGTTCGTATTGGAAACTGACTCTATATATATATAGACAGTGTTTTTTTAAAGCGCCACATTGAATTTTTATTTTCTTCTTAAAACAGTCACATGTGATTTTTTTTTTATTTAAAATGTATAAATCATATTCATAATTAAATTTATCCTCAAATCTTTTATTATCATAAAAAAATAATATTTAATTTATTTAACTCGTGCAAAGAGCAGCCCATGCTAGTCTATATAAAAACCGACTTTAGCACCAATATAGTGATTATTAATAAATTCATCAGCATACTTAGGCAATCTAATTACTGATTTATTTATATATTTATATGTTTTTTTGAGTTGGATAAATAAATATCACATTAAACTTTTTTAGCATTCTAATAATTAACTGAAGAATATTTGTAAGTTTAGACATTTAATTAATGAGGATTCGAGTAGAGCTAAAAGGGCACCCCTAGCACAGTTACAAAATGAAAATGTATCTACTAACGGATATATGATATCTATATAACTTGTTCATTTAATATAAATCTAATAATTCAACATAAATTTGTTTAACACGATCTTGAAGATCCATTGATTCCATTCCAATACACATCTACACATATATAAGATTACAATTAACGCAAAACTAGTAATTCCACACATTTTTAAAGATCAATGTTAACACAAGTAAATTACATCATGTGATCTTTAGTTATCAAACAGATATCGAATATTCGATATTGATATCTGTAACCGTATCTATTGTGGATACCTAAATTTTTATCCGCAAACTATCCAATATTCATTAAACAACATATATTAACGGATATATATAAAATTATCCACTAAATTATCATCCATGCATAGACATTATCGGTTAGCATATTTCCCAAAATTTTTTATGGACATAATTTATTCTTAGGCTCAAATTTGTGGTTTATTCGATATGATTTCAATTGGCTGAAATAGGGAAAGATGCAAAGTTGAGTTGGTTCAGAGAAATGGAGGTCCCCTCCACATGCAATAAGAACTAATAACTTGGTGCAAAATGCTCCAACTACACAGCCAAAAGTGAAAGGAATTAAGTCAAAAAGTAGAAAAATACAAATCAAGTAATAAAATAACCAAAAAGAAGTGGATCATTTAAAGCCAAAAAAAAAAAAATAAAAATAAATAAAAAAAAGAAGATAAAGCCAATCAATCCGAATGGTGCTTCCAAACGAACCCATATCTTGGAAAAATTCCCCATTCCTTCGATCATCAATTCCCCAACCAAGCAAAAGCACAATCCATGTTTTATTCTTACTCTACGCGCTTCCTCGATGCACATTGTTTGATTTTCATTACTCACTAGCTTAACAAGTGGGAGAAGGGATGGCAAAAAAAAAATCCGTAGATAATTTTTTGTCTTGAATAAAATAATTGGGCAGGAATTTGGGATGATAATTTATATCGAATCCTGAATTTTTGTCTAAAAATTTTGAATCTTGAATAGAATTTGGGATCTCAAACTATTTAGTCCAGAAAAATAGTATCGACTCAAAAATTTATCTAAAATCTCGGATGGTTTTTTAACCCAATTCTATAATCAAGACGAAATCCCGATCCCATCTCGGTAGATTACGAACTCTACTAGGAGACACCACTTTACTTTATTCCTAAGTCAATTATTCAAATCTCTTCATGACTAATGTCAGAATAAAATCTCTTTATTTGAATATTAAAGTTTTCCAAAGTCTACTATGGACTGTAAATTCTTTTAACTTGGGGTTGAACTTCTATAAGTTTGATGTAGAATTTCTCTTAATTTAAGAACAAATCGTAATTTCAAAAAAAAGAAAAAAAAAAAGAGCAAGTCGTAATCTCCTTTCTGGCTGGACTTATGATGAGCTACAAGTCAGTCTTATCCAGTCAAATTTCTGACTGTATCATCAGTTTAAAGCTTAATATTTCTCTTAATTTCATACTAAACTTTTATAAACTATATCAAAATAGGTCTCAATATTATTAGTTTACTACTAAACAAAGCCAAGCCAATTTATATTTGGTCTAATACTCATGAAGGCATGTCTTGATAGATTTCTTTGTAATTATATTATGAGCAAAATTATTTATGGATGGTTGGGTTTTATCTTACCCTCTTGAGAACTTTGCACGTCTTCAAAGAATGTAACTTGATAGTATAGGGTTTAAGGTCTAATTTTCAGGTCATGAATTCGAATTCAATGAATATTCAATGAGTGCGTTTTTTATAAGAATATGGAACAGTCGAGGAGTTTACCAACTCCGTTTAAATCCGGAATGAATGATTTGACGGTGGAAAACTTCACACTCACAAATGAGAGAGAGTTTTTATTTTGTTTTGGGAATAATTTGTGTGGTTCCCTATCTAAATAGGGAAAGCATTATCTTTTTTTTTTCTAGAAAGATGCTGTGATCCCCCATTCCCAAAAGGGATAAGTCTATAAAAAGTAACTACCAATGCTCTCCTCATTTCAGACACATAATGAGACATCATATAAAACACTACCAATTAATTATGTTGTCGCCATTCTCCCTCTCTATAATTGAATTTCAGGTCGCAATTAAGTCCCCTAGACACCACCCTCTAATTTGGTTTTCTCTCATTAATTTTCTCTTTCCCCCATTATTTGTCTAGCGATTTGGATTCGATATTAAATTAAATTTTACTTCGAGTTTTTTAAAAATTATGATCGATAAGTATTAGATAAAAATTTATATATAATTGAATCTTAACTGTTCATTATTGCATATAAACGTGCAAAATCCAGGATAATACAAGATGGAAAATTAACCAAATGTAAATATTCTTAAATTTTTTATTAGGTTACGTGGAATCACTATTAAATATAACATTCTGCCATTAGTTCTGGCTTTGAGTGGTGACAATTATAATATCATTCAATTGCTCTCATGCTTGGATTATCATCAATCATCTACACATTAATAGAAGGGGGAAAAAGAAGAAGAAGAAGAAAACTCATTATCTATTTCTTTGTAGAGATTCAAGTGCTTCAATCTTTCAGTATTTCATGTGTTAGTTTTGAATTTCTTTTTCTTTTTCTTTTGCCTAGCTCTTACATGGTTAAGAGTCTATTTTAATGAAACTACTTTAAGTTGTCATGTGATCAAACACTACAAGAATTATGGCTTTTAGCGTCCAAATATTTAGCGTCGAATGTGTTTTCGACGCTAAAAGTGATATTTAGCGTCGAAAATCATTTTCGACGCTATATGTCAAATATTTAGCGACGGAATAAATTGTCGACGCAGAATATTAATGTTTTAGCGTCGAAAACTATTTTCGACGCTAAATACAGAACTTTAGCGTCGAATACTATTCGACGCTGAATAATTATATTATTGCAATAATTTTTGGCGCCAAATATTACACTTTTAGCGTCGCAAAAACGTGTCGACGCCAAAAATATACTTTTAGCGTCGAAAAAATATAGTCGCTAAAGGTTTATAAAGTTTCCACCGACAAACCCCTGACTCTTTCGCGTCTAAGTTAAATTCGACGCTCAAAGTATAATATTCAGCGTCGAAAAAACCTTTTCGACGCAAAAAACTAACACAATTGGCGTCGATTATGTATAATCGACGCCAAAGATAATACTTTTAGCGTCGAAACTATTTGCGACGCTGAATAGTTATGAAATTTCCACCGACAGATCCTTGATTCTTTCGCGTCTAAATTAAATTCGACGCTAAATATCAACAATTAGCGTCGACATAACGTATTCGACGCTAAAAACTGTAACATTTAGCGTCGAATTTCCGTATTCGACGCTAAAGATAGATTAAAATACAGAAGGTCACCAACCCTTCTCCCCCTCTGTTTTTTCTCTCATTCTCTTCATTTTCATCCTCTGAAATCTCAGAATTTCTCCTCTACATCCTCACATCTCTCCTAAAAATTTTCAATAAAATTGTAATCAATTTCCGATAAGGTAATTCTTGTTTCATATTTCTTTATTATTTTCAATTTTTATGATTATATATGTTGTTTATATGCTGTTTGTTAGTGATTTATGATTCATATATGTAGAGTAAGTATATTAATTAATAAAATATAAATTTTTTGTAAACTATTTAATTTATCAACCAAATATATATATATATATATATGCTTAAATTAAGTATTACTGAATTAGTAATGTTGATTACTGTAAAATGATATCTAATGATTATATTAATATATTTAGGTATTCTGCTGAAATGGATAGAAATTGGATGAGCTCTCTGGATAGATTGAGTGTTGAATATCGTAATGGAGTGTCTGAGTTTATGGAAGTCGCAAAGCAACACATTGATGCAGAAGGTCGTGTTCGTTGTCCATGTGCAAATTGTTTGAATAGGAAAAGGAAGCGGTTAGATGAAGTTCATAATCATTTATACATGCCAGGAATATCACCAACTTACCGTACGTGGATTTATCACGGTGAGCAGTATAATTCTCAGTCACGGTTTTATGATGTCGGTGAAGGGAGCAGTAGTTACAATCAACCTGCAAACGATGAGATCGCCGATATTTTGCATGACTTACAAGGTCCACAACTTGGTCATAGTGTTAGTGGCGACATGCCAGTGTTAAGTGGAAATTATCAAAATTTATTTAGTGAACTACTTGATGAGGCAAAAAAAATTCCATTCGAAGGTGCTGGAATGTCGATCTTGAATTTCGTTGTGAAATTATTACACATTAAAGTGATCAACAGAATGACCAACAAAAGTATCGATATGATGTTAGAGTTACTGGCCCAAATGTTACCGGTTGGAAGCGAATTGCCTAAGTCGTACTACGAGGCAAAGAAAATGTTGCGTGATCTGGGAATGGGGTATGAATCCATTCATGCTTGTAAGTTTGATTGTGTATTATTTCGTGCCGAGTATGAATCACTTGAACATTGTCCGATATGTGGTGAAAGTCGGTACAAAGTCCGTGGTATGGGGAAGAAAGTGCCTCAAAAGATATTGCGATATTTCCCTTTAACGCCCAGGCTGCATAGATTGTTCATGTCACGACACACAGCGACTGATATGATGTGGCATCATGAAAAGAGGATCGGTGCGGAGGGCATACTTAGACATCCTGCGGACGGAACCGAATGGAAGGAATTTGATGACATGTACCCTCGTTTCGCAGAGGACCCCCGTAATGTCAGGTTAGGTATTGCCTCTGATGGTTTTAACCCATTTGGGAATATGTACAACTCTTATAGCATCTGGCCCGTTATTGTCATTCCATATAACTTACCTCCATGGAAATGTATGAAGGATCCGTTCATGTTTATGTCATTGCTTATCCCTGGTCCACGTTCACCTGGTAAAGATATAAATATTTACTTGAGACCATTGATCGAAGAGTTACAAACATTATGGAATGTGGGTGTGCATACCTATGATGCAGCTTCAGAGCAGTATTTTCAGATGCATGCCGCATTATTATGGACCATTAATGATTTTCCAGCCTATGGTTCATTATCTGGATGGAGCACTAAGGGATACATGGCATGTCCAGTTTGTGCGGATCATACACCTTCGCAACGATTACGGAATAAAATCGGATACACGGGCCACAGGAGATTTCTTGAGTCGAGTCATCCTTGGCGGAGGAGTAAATTATTTAACGGGCAACATGAACCTCGTACAGTATGTGTTTTGGAATACAGATTTCTCAATTATCATTATTCTGGGCAGAACAGGCAGCCCCCGATGGTTTTCCGTTTAACTTCGTCGTCCATTTAGTACAGTATGTGTTTTGGAATTCGAAACTTCGTATAGTATAGTATGTGTTTTGGAATGTTTGTATGTGTTTTGGAATTCGAAACTTACGAAAGTGAGCATTCGATGTGATAAGCGCTTTTGTTAAGTTGTATTGACTTGTATGGATATGTATGTATATGTATAAGAACTTTGGAATTTGATGACGCTAATGCGACGGGTTTTGCAGATGGCACCGGGCAATCGCAAACGGGCTACCGCGACTCCATCTACATCAACAAGGGCAACTGGCCCTGGTGATTTCTCTGCTAGCACAGGTGAGTCCAGTACAGTGAAGGGTCGAGGACGCACCCGTGGCCTGGGGTTGGCTAAGTACGTTAAGGCTCACGGCCGTATTCGAATACAGATATCAGAGGATGGACACACTCAAGTCGGACAACATAATTCAGGGTTTAATACAGCCATAGGAGCTACAGCTCGATATGAAGCTCCCCAAAACTACGTATCTTGGAGAAAGATACCATGGGAGACAAAAATGAACCAGCTATTCCCTTCGCTACTTGTAAGTTTTCGATATTGTTTGTTATTTAACATTTTTATTTGATACTTATTTTTACTCGAATTTTCATGTAGGAATGGTTCGAGTTCGATCTGACCCAAGTGAATGTCCAACAATATATTGACTACCACATGGGGAAAAGTTATAAAGATTATAGAACAAAAGTCCTGAAACCAATATTCGACGAACATGGACCTTCAAATGCTCCACAACACAAGCCTGATTTTATAGAGGAACAAGATTGGACATTCTTATGTGAGCTTTGGTATAGCAAAAAACACGAGGTAAATTTTGAAATAAACAGAAATTTATAATTGTCTTTGTTTTCGGTACTTACAGTGTTGGTGAATACAGGATAAATGTCACGCAAATGCGGAAAATCGAAGTCACTTGCGTTTTAACCACCGTGCAGGTTCGAAGCCATTTATCCAACATCGTGCCGAACATTCTGAGGTAAATATATCCTAACGTAAAATTTAACAGTTAATTGTTTTTACTATCTGGAATAATATTGAATTTATTTTATGTTTATAACAGAGTAACACAGGTGAGGTGCAATCATTTCCAGATTTTTTCCGTGTGACGCATTACAATGACAAGAAGAAATGGATAAATGAAGAAGCCGAACGCTGCTATGTAAGTTTCAGTTTTTAAAATAAAATAATTAATATTATATATGTTAAATTTTTTTCTCAAATTCTAATATTAACTTATTTTTTGAAACAGAACAAAATGACGGAACTCCAACATCAAACTCAGGAGACAGGGACCGACCCCATACCAGATGAGCAGCTGTCGCAAATGGTTTTCAAGAATCAGACAGCTTACAACGTTGGTCTTGGCACTCGTAAGAAGCCAACGTCATCTGCACGCAATAATGGTAATTCGGACAATGTCTCTCTTCGAGACGAGTTAGTCACCACCAAAGACGAGCTGCAGCAGACTAAGGAGAAGCTACAACAGGTCACGGTGGACCACGAGAAGAAGATGATGGACCACGAGAAGAAGATGGAGCAGTTGGAACAGCAACTGCTGGCTTTCCGTCAGATGTTCGAGGCCTCAATGAGTCATGGTGCATCGGGCTCGAGCGTCCCCCCATCACAGTAGCAATTAATTTTATATTTAGTTTTGTATAAACATTTTGAACAAATAGATTTAATATAATATTTCTTTTTTCTAAAACAAATTTCAATATAATATTTCGTCATTAATTACATTTTTTTTTCAACTAAATTAAATATTTTAGACCAAAAAATAAGTAAATTACTAATTTTTAAAAAAATAAATTATTTACTTTTAGCGGCGAATATTTCGACGCTAATAGTATACAAAATGGCCGCTGTAAGCGCACATATATTTCTTTTTAAATATATGTTAGCGTCGACTAGTTTCGACGCTAAATGTTACTTTTAGCGTCGACAAATATCGACGCTAATAGTAAAAAACATGGTCGCTATAAGCTTACATATAATACTTTTTTAATATACTTTAGCGTCGAAACCTTTCGACGCTAAAAGTTTGAATTTTTGCGTCGATATATTTCGTCGCCAAATATACAATATAGCGTCGAAAAGTTTTCTTTAGCGTCGAAATAAATTGGACGCAGAATTCTATTTTTTAGCGTCGCATTTACTTATTTCGACGCTAAAAGTGGTTTTCGTCGACATTTTATCGTCCATTGTTTGCGTCTAATTTTTTCGACGCTAAATATAATTTGCGTCGAAATTGTCACTTATGGCGTCGAAACAATTCGACGCTAAATGGTCTAATTCTTGTAGTGAAAATAGCTAATATAAATAAACAGTATCACAGTAATATTTAGGTCACAAATTAAACATGGAAACTGTAGCAATTTTAATTAGCTAGGAGTAATTCTAGTGCTTGATATCCCCATAGATACCCTAAAAATATATAGCAAGGTTTGTCTTACTGATGAAATTGTTGGTGATGATGACATAATCGGTGAATGGTAATTAATTATATGACATATCACGTGACTACAGTGGCATAATCAGAATATTAATTTAAAGAGAGCAAAATTTAAGTTTCAAAAAAAATATTATATAAATATTTCTCATTTTAGCGGAGACAAAACAAAATTATTAGCTCATTAATAAACCACATTTTTCATTAATTTATAGCATATATTTTAATAAATTTTCGAATTAAGCACTGGCTCTACCACTGCGTGACAACATTATTATAAATATAGTCGCATCTAAAATGATTATTTACCTTATATAGTTCACTATCACAGGTAAATTATACGAGGATTATATATTTTGTATTCCTACTTTATGAGTGTAACACGACTCTTTTGTGAATGTTGATTAATTATTTGATAAATAATTTATTTCTGCATCAAGACCCATCTAAAGTGGTTCTCCACTACTTAACAATAGGGTTGATAAATGGGTCGGTTTAAGAAAATTCATTTCTAAAATTCAAGTGTTAATTATTAATGTTTTTAAGATATTAGAAAAACATAATTTCTTAAACTTTGAATTGATATTTTTATTATATTTTATAAAACCTAGACTTAAATAAAAAAATATCCAACTTATGGTTGGTCTTTTTAAAACCCGACTCAATTATCAACTCTCTACTCGAGGAATGGAGTTTGGAGTGCTTAAGCTAGATGGTGAAGACAATATCTTTATTGCAGAATTAAAATTAACGAACGTGGTGAAAGAAAATGCCATCCAGGAGAATAAAAGGTGAAGCAATGGGGGTAAAGACATGTGGAAGATGAGTCTGGTCACCGCCCCATGTTACAGAAAAAATTCTGCCATGACATCTCACCATGTATGTTAAAATAGTAAAATATAATTAAATAAATAGTAATTATATATCATGCAACCCACATAATTAATTTGTGGTACCACATAACCCATATAATGGAGATATCAAAAAATTACTCATATTGTAGAAAGTATATCCTAGTTATATTTGGTCATACCTATATATTTGAATAGAAACATGATAAGTCTTTAGTGATGGGGGATTTTTCAGTTTGTTCCTAAGGAGCGTGGCTTAGTGGTGTAGGATTCAAGATCTCACGATGAGGTCCTGAGTTCGAATTCAGGGAATGTGTTTCTTGTAAGAGTCTGAGACAGTCGAGAGTTTTACCTACTCCGCTTAAACTCGGAAGGAATGATTTGATAGTAGAATTTCCAACGATTCCAAAAATAAAAAATAAAAAATAAAAAAAAGATTCTTCATCTTGCTTCTCCATGACTAATGGGCCACTTGCCTAATCCATGATATCATCAATAATCAAATTATCATTTCAAATAACGCACCGGATCACATTAGAACTTCGCAATAAAACATGATTGGACATGTTGTATCTATCTTTTTAATTATCTTTAAAAAAAAAATAACAATAATGGTCATAATGTTGAAAATAGAATGTGTATATATTACTCTTTTATAAAATGAGCCATCAGAAAATCTTATCCTGTGTGCAAGAGATAGGTATAAAGATTAGCATTCTCCTTTAATCAGAAAAAAAAGTATGTGATTGATGGCTATTAAATAAGAAAGTAAAATAATCAAATCTTAATTATTTAGTGTCATAAATGAACACTTAATACAAAGCTCATCTATATTAACTCCAATTACACACCACAAAGTTAAAACACCTTATTAGGTGAAGAGAAGATCTTAATTACCTATAACACTCTTAAGTTGTTAAAGAATTATGATACTCTATTTTTTTTTAAGCAATTAGGAGACTTTGGTTTAATTTCCTGAACTAAAATTTAGCTACCTCATTAGAAAATAGCCACCTTTTTCTACACTATAAATAGGTGGTTCTGGTTAGTCTCTTTAAGTCATCAAGAGCTCTAAGAAGCTTCTCAAAATTAATCTCTCTCTCTCTCTCTATTGCTCTCTTCTTTAGAGAGATAAATTCCTCAAATATAATCATCCAAGTCTCTCCATCTTTCTCTGCCATGATTTAATTATTTTATATAAATACTTACCTTGATTCATATAATAACATGGGAGGAGGCATTGATGATGAATTGTTGACGGAAGATAGAGAGCACAGATGATGAAAATGCCTGGAGCAATTGCATCTCTCACTCCTTTGTGCTCTCTATTCTTCTGTCATCATCTTCAGCCCCTTCATCACTTTATAATTACATTTTCATATATATATTTTCTCTGATATTTCCCGCAGGTCAGCGGAGCCGGCTCTCCCGCTTATGCTCCAAAATTATGTTATGAGGTCTCAAAATATAAAAATAACTTCGGATTCCGAGGATTTCGGGTTCCGAGGATATCAGAGCGGATCTTGCCGATGGCTGTGTTAGCTTTTTTCTGACATAAACAAGATTGAAAGACGTATTTGTAAGTGTTCTTGCTTCATATTAATAATAAAAGCACTAAATAACTTGTTAAGGAGTAACTTCACTGCTAACCAAGCCACCCAAATGTTTCCCAAGTAGAAGGCTCAAACTTTGCTGATATAACTTTCTTCTTATTTTATTTTTCTATTTTTTTCATATAATTTTTTTTAATGAAGGTTTAATAAATTGGGTTCGTCAGGAATAGAATATCTCCAGCTTATATATATGGTTATTTAATATTTGTAAACTGTAAAATAATGGTCGGTCACAGAAAATAAATGTAATGCTACCAAAAATTTGGTGATCTTTTCTTCATTTCTAAGCAGCAACAATTATTCCATTTACCTCATTTTTCTTGCTATTTACAATCAGGGTTCTTTGCACTGATGAATCTAAGAACCTAGAGAGCTTTCACTCCAAAGAAAAAAAAGAGCAAATAATGATATTCAAGCTGGGAACAAACATAATATTTTAAAAAAATAAGTTTGCTTCAAACATGAAGAAATTATTGATTTTTGTTTTTTTTTTTTAAACGTTGAAAACCCCGCAGCCAAATCACTCGACCCGGGTTTAAACGGAGTAAGTAAAACTCCGGTTGTCAGATTCTTACAAAAAATACACTCCTGAACTCGAATTCAGGACCTACCAACCAAGTTTTAGATCCTTTACCATCAAGCCTCATCACTTGGGGGCAAATTATTGATCTTTCGGCATTGTTATTTCAGTTTATTTTGCAAAAACCTTAATTAGTTCAGTGATTTGCTATTGCTGCCACTATGATCATGCATATTGAGCTAAATTATGAATATTATAGTTTACTGATATAGGTTTACCAAGTATAGTTCGGAAATATGCACCTAATAATACAGGTGTAGATTTTCGAGCTAATAGCTAGCCTGGAATTTTTTCTTCTTCTAGTTGGTTAATCATTATCTTCTTCAATTAGCATCTTAGATCATTTTCATGTTTGTGGAGATTCTGAAAGATCAGAAATGCTTCGGTTTATATTCTTTCTAATGTAATTTTCATTAGATATGGGAAAATATTCTTGTATACCGATCTATTCAATGCTGGAATAAAACCAACTATTGATTTGGATCAAATTAAAGCTATCAGGGTCATCTAATACATGAGATGGTCCCAAAATCTTTTCAGCTGAATGTAGTATGCCAATTACGTATCACATCTCTCTTTTTATCCTTTTTTTTTTAACGTTCAAAATCTCACCGCCAAATCACTTGATTCAGGGTTAAGTGAAGAAGGTAAAACCTCTGACTGCCTCAGACTCTTATCATAAATGCACCTCCTGGACTTGAACTCAGGTGCTGATAATCAAATCATAAGTTTTTTACCACCAAACCACACCCATTGGGGACCTTATCTTTAATAATAAACGAAAAATCATATGATTTTCAATTTCATTAGCAAAAGCCTAGTAGTTGAAACTTAGGCCACTGGTTACCAAATCTGAAGACTTTTTTCTAACAGACAAAACATGATCCACTGGCCTAAGTTTGAACTTTGAACTACTGGTCTATTAACTCTTTCCAAACTTCTACATTCTTCTACTAACTCCCTGTAAATGTCATTTTGCTTCGGATTTTTAGGGGACTACGTGAGTTCCTAAAAATATTGAGCTCCTTGAGAGTTTATAAAATTAGAAAAGGGGAGGTCTTCAACTTATGAAGGCAAGCCACGTCACAAATCCCACGTAGGTATTGTAATTATGGGAACCGGCCTGAGTTGCTTTAAATATTATAGTGCTGAATTTTTAAAATAGAATTCCGGATAAAATAAATATACAAGTTATATTAAGTATTAAAAATTGAAATTTTTCTAGATTTAGATACTCTAATTTTAATCAAAATTTGGGAATCTCAACCAACCGTCTATGTCGATTCTCCCTAATATCTCATGTTGCTATCACAGTAATAAAGATTCAAACTTAAAACAAGTTTAATTGAGGTTAGAGTAATGAAACTTGTAAGAAATGTATCCAAAAGATTCACAATCCCTCAAATTTAATTAGAACCACAAAACGCAAAGACACGTATATGAATGGCTACTTTCCACCTTACATTTTCTGAAAAAGAAATGAGCTTTTGTTTCTTTCTATTTTTTTTAGTCAATCTCACAAGGCCACAACCAAAAATTTGATAGAAATGAAATTAAAATGAATGATCAATAAATGATAAAATGAAACCTAACAGATTTTAATCTTCTACATGTATCTTTTACCTAAAGGTCTTGCAACTAATAGTCATATGGAGTACATCTAGAAACTTATCTATCAAATCCCACAACCTTATTCTATATAAACAACTCCAAATTCTTAACATCAAACAACACAAACACTTCTCTTGTTTGACTTTCAAAAACATGGCATTTCATAGACACCCATATCCACCACCACCACCACCGGACCCTTATGCTCCTCCCCCACCGCCACCACACGTCTACTGTCCTTCACCTCCTCCTCATCACCACCATCCCCATCCAGAGCCACCGCCGCCTCCTCCTCACCACCACCACCACCACCCGCCTCCGCCCCCATCTCCTCCTCACCACCACCACCACCCGCCGCCGCCGCCTCCTCACCACCATCATCCCCCGCCTCCACCCCCTCCTTTTGCACCACATCTAGGCCCCCCGGGTCCCCCACCACCACAATATGATCCCTATAGGCCACCTCCACCTTGGAACCACCCTCCCCCATACTAGCATGCATATATGCTGTTGGCAAGTAGTAAGCAAAATAAAATCTGTGTGTGTGATGGATCAGGGATGGTGCTACTAGCAGGAAGCCTGGCAGATGACTTGGAATCAATACGTTAGAGCTGTTTTTATATATGCTTCTTGCTCTAGTTCTCCATATGATTAAGAGCTTAATTATATAACTTGGTGTAGGGACTTCCAATGCATCTGTTAGAATCCGTAAGATATTATTAGAATCCGTAAAATATTGTTAGAATTCGTAAGATATTGTTAGAATCATAATCATAATCATCCAAAGATATGATTATGATTCTACATATCTCTAAGATATTGTTACATAATCATTGAGATATTATTATGTAATCTTAATGATTATCAGTATATTTAGTTTCTATATTTAAATTTAATGTAATGTCTATATAAAAGCAAAACTCTTGTAATTCTAAGTATCCAAATATATAAAATCGTATTATTTCTTTACATGGTATCAGAGTCAATCTTTCTATGGGTTCTGGTTTCTCCTTTTTAGAGTCATTATTCAAGCCGTCGCGTGGGGAACACGCGCCACTATATGCGTGTGAGCCTCAAGCGCCGTATTTTCTTCAGCAATCTTGACAATACCAATGGCGACAAAATTCTCAGATCTTATCAGTTATTTGTCATTTATTCGCATCAAGTTCCACATCTGATCTTTTTTCGGGATTTTGTCATGAGTGATTTGGCAAGTTTTCTTTAGATGTTTTGAGTTGTTCTAGAATAGTTTAAATTCTTCCCGTTGTGCATTTTCCAACAATGTTAAACCATCCAAACCTCTACATCTGTTCTCGTTATGCATTCTCCAACAATGTTAAAACATCCAAGTCATCATATATGTTTCTGATGTGCATTCTCCAGCAGTGTTTAAGCACCCTAATCTCTTTGTGGTTCTTGTGTTTGTTTCATTTGTAACAAACTTGATGCATATGATACGTATGCTCCAGCTTGAGGGGGAGTGTTAGAATCCGTAAGATATTATTCTAAAATATTATTACATAATCATTGAGATATGATTATATAATCGTAATGGTTATTAGTATATTTAGTTTCTATATTTAATTTAATATAATGTCTATATAAAAACATACCTCTTGTAATTCTAAGTATCCAGATATATAAAATCGTATTATTTCATTATAGCATCATTTCTTCCGAGCCTCATAAAATCACCTAAAATTTAGAAATTTTCAATTCCTACAGTAAATGCTACAAATATTGTCCTCTTCCTTTTAATTTGTATTACTTGCATCTCTCCTGGGAGTTCTCTTACACATCAAAATGATTATTTAAAGGTAAAAGTCTCATGATAAGTATAGCAAACATCAACTGTTGCATCTCCTTATGCGACAGTAACTTCTTTGAGACGACTAACAATAAAAAATAAAATAAAAAAAAAAAAAAAAATATTCTTCCAAATCAATAACTCATTCTTCATTCCTTGAAGAAAAATCAAGAAAAGGCAATACCGGCTCAAATTATTATCAATTATATGGAAATTATCATTAACAGATGCCTCTATCTGAAATCTTCTAAAGGCTATGCGAGTTTTATGTCTAGCAATCCATTATATCAAAGATTTGAAAAACTTCTGTTAAAGCAGAACAATCAAAAAGTAAAGTAAATGCCTGCGTTTTCACCTAGCACTAATAAATTGAACAAGTATGTTATTGACAAGCCTAGAACAATACCAACTTGGGAAGAAGCAGATAAAGCACAAATTTTTACAAGAGGAAGCTACAAACTACCTCAGTTTTTGTGCTGCATCCTGCCACTTTCTGCACCAGCATAAGGATCGATAGTAACGTTTATTACAGCTGGCTTTCGTGCAGCAAAAGATTCAGAGAGGGCAGACTTGAGTTCAGCAGGTGTCCCAACTAGATAACCTTTCCCACCAAAAGCTTCAATGAGCTTATGATAAGCTGCACCAGGTACAAAAGAAGTAGGTGCGGGATCATCTTTGAAAGGCCCTGCAATTTCTTCTGGGTTTCTGCGATCTCCACCATATACACCACCATTATTGAAAACTATCACGACCACAGGCAACTGATATCGAACCAATGTCTGCGTAATCAGAAGCAGCACACGTCACATTAGACACTTTTTTCTTTTACCCTATTTCTAGATATCGGGTGACAATATGAGACGTGAACAAAACATCAAATAAAATGTAATAAGGTAATATGACAAAGGAACTGCAAGAAATTTTGCCAAGCTTTTATATGTATACAAATGCCAAGGATCAAGGAACTAAAACGGAAAAGATATTCCATTAAGCCATCGTCGAACATTTTATTTCTCTTGCCACCAAATCACTGTAGTTTTTCTTTAATCCTTAAAATTCCAATTTTAGGATGGCAGATAAGAATAGGATCAGAAGCTTTCCAGATATTAATGGCCAAAAAGTATCAAATTTAACAGAAGCCAAAATTTATGAAACAACCAAATTTTAAGTTACTGCTTCATTCTTACAATGGACAGTGTGATCTGAAGTATTCTTTTTAATTATATTGCAGCTAAATACAACATCTAAAGGTCTATCAAAGAGCATTAGCACAAGAAGAAAAAGTCTGGTGGGATTTTAGCTTGATCAAGCTAGTCCATGCTTCACCTAGATTGCTTCTCTTATTTCCTCAATTACATAATCATATATCAGTAACATCTGTATCCATTTCACACTGTAAATGTTTAAGGGCAACAGATTAAATGATTCCCTATAATTTGAACAAATTTATAAAAATTGAAACTGATAGGGTACAAAGTTTTGGAAAAAGTTATTAAGATAACCTACCATCGTAAAATGTGTCATAAATATTATATTTGCTATATGAAACAACCTACCAATGTTATTTCTAAAAGCTTGTATATTAACACTTATGCACTATTTTCTACAGTTTCCTAAAAGTTAATTAATCTTTCAACTACGTAGATACTACAAACACATGCAAATGCAAGCGTGCCCGCATGCACAATTTCTCATTTTTCATCAAGGAAGAAAAAAACCATGGAAGGTATCCAGAATGGCAAAAATCATCATCAACACAACTTACAACAAAGAATGGGATAGAAGCAACCTTTCCAATAAATACAGAAAGATGCACCAAATGAGCTGCCCTTCTAAATGCAGGTAAGCGCATGATTACCAGACTACTCATTCATGCACTAAAATAGAACCAACCTCAAAATAAACTCAAATATTCTTACTGAAAAAACAAAAACACTCAAATATACAAATATTAACCTTCTGAATGGCATCAGTATATTTTTAAGGAAGCTCAACTCCTAAAGGGAACTAAAAGTATGAACCTCTTCTAACAAGAAAGCAATTTAAGGAAAACAAGAGTGCAGCATACCTTGAAAACTTAATAAGGAGATGAAAGAACACGGGGATGAAAGCCATTTAGAAATCAGAACTACCTTTGGCTATCCTCCATAATAAAAAAGAAATTAGCTAGAAAACTCAAAAAAGTTCATCCTAAACTGTATGTTCTGAAATTAACAAGCCAGATTTGATGCCTACAACGAGCAAGAGAAGTCTTCTCAAATACGTGACCATCCCTCCCATTCAATAACAAAATGATCTAGAGATTTTGATAAAATTGATCCTTGAACTCAATGTTTTAAGCAAGCAAGGTTTGATTCATACACTGAACAAGTCTCTCTCAATTTTTAGTATCAAAAGAGAAGGATCCTAGTTCAAGCTGATCATCAAAACCTAACTTTGCCCATATCCACTTGAAGATGGAATGCTGGTTCAGCCTTTAAATTCTTCAAAAGTTTTTACCATAGGACAGAAAATCATTAACGTCCGAAATCTTTAGACACTAATATTATACCATTGTAGTTACGCCACAAAATGAAAAGAGTATAACACAATGGCATCAAAAGATCATGTAGCCGACCCCACATAATGGGAAAAGTCTTTTGTTTGGTTTGGTAGTGAAAATTCGAGGTTATCCTAAGTTCTGACCCTATGCGGAAATAACCACAATTAATTGAGACAAGTCCTAATTAATGTGTCTATGGGAAATCAACTACCAACCACAATATCCAACAACAAACAATTCCACAATATTAATGTAATACAAAATATAAATTGCGGAAAGGTAAATCAATCACACAAATCAACACAATAATTTTGGTGACGAAGTGGAAAACTCTTCCGAGTAAAAAACCACTCCGGGTATATCGGCTACCAGCCCATCCACTATATAGAGATAAACTTACAACCGATGGGTCAAGACCCATGGTGACAACTTCACCGACTCAGTACCTCAATACTGCAAGAACTCAAGGCAACACCTTAAGTCCGCAACCTACGGTTTCTTCAGAACCTCTGAAGTCTCTGAGTAGATTTGTAATCACTTCGAACGCCGCCGGAACTCCGACTACCAAACTTCCTCCTAAAGAACTCTTAAGGATTAGGGAATTTGGGTTATGCTGTGTTGAAGGTTTATCAAAGAAGGATTCACACCATTAATGGAGAAGACAATAAGATGAAGAAGTCTTCAATGGTGGAATCAAATAGAGTTGAAAGCTTTGGGAGATTTGGCTTAAGGGAAAAGTGTTTCAGCTCTCTCAACTCCCTGGGGAATGGCGGCTAAGTGTTATATTTATAGGTAGGGTGAAAAGCTAGGGTTTTGCAAGCCAAAAACGCGTTCAGATCGCAGTCGCGTTCGAACGGTTACTCAAACGCACCACGAACGCGCCTTTCTGTGAATACTCGTTCGAACGCCACTCGAACGCACAACGAACGAATGCTCTCTGGAATGATCTCGTTCGAACCCACAAAGAACGTGACTCGAACATTTGCTCTCTGGAATTCCCGTTCGAACCCAATAAAGAACGTGTCACTAACGCCACACGTTCGAACCCAATAACGAACGCAGCAACAACGCAAATCGTCGAACAATTCAAAGAACGCACCACGAACGCATGTCTGATGCACAGCAGCCAGAACCAGTCCAATTGCACAAAGATCTTCATGAAAGATTACAACTCAATTGAACTTGTTTTGTCACGGACACATGCCAATAAAAATGGAACTAACAGGTAGCTACATCAACGATTCTAATTATAAAAGTGAAATTTTAAAAATAAGCTTTCGGATAAGTAGTATAGAATGGAACAGGCAGGAGAATCTTAAAATAACAAAATAATCATTATTGACTAACAAGTCACATTGTGTTTGTTGGTGACTTAAGACAGTCAAGAAACATGTACAAGTTTATCCTTGTGAATGAGATTGTATGCATAAATCTCTTTATGTGCTAGAGATCATCATTGTGTAAGAAATCCATACCTCAACTTCAACCGCGCTGAACCCAAATCCAGAATCTCCTTCAACGGCAACCACAAGCCGATCAGGTGAAGCTATCGCAGCAGCAATGCAATATCCTAAACCAACCCCCATAGTCCCCCAAGTCCCTGCATCCAACCTACACCTCGGCTCAGTCTGAACCAACACAGCCCTACCCACATCCATAGTATTCGCCCCTTCAGAAACCAATATAGGAGCAGGGCTCCCCATCCCTAAAATAGCATCCCTTATAATCCTCATCGGTGTCATGAAATTAAATGGCACAACATCCTTCGCCAACTGAGCCTCCATTTTCGACACATTGTCCTTCGTTTTCTTGGAAATATCCTCAACCCAAGGATGACCCTTTCCCAAACAAAAAGGATCATCTTTAATCTCCCTATTAATCATTTCCAACACATTTTTAGCATCTCCAACCAAACCCAAATGCGGTTTCCTTAATTCAATCTCTTCCTTACAAACATCAACCAAAATAAACTTCACATCCTTCGACCACTTTGGTGGCTCGCCGAAATGTAACAACCAATTAAGCCTAGCACCAACAACAAGCGCAACATCACATTGACCAATCACCAATGACCTAGCTGCAGTAGCAGCAAGTTGATGAGTATCAGGCAACAAACCTTTACCCATTGGAGTAGGCAAAAACGGAATCCCAGTACTTTCAATTAACTTCTTCAATTCACCCTCAGCTCGCGCATAAGCTGCGCCTTTCCCAAACACAATCAATGGTTTCTTTGCTTGTCTAAGCAAAGAAACCGCTTTTTCAATATCCGAATTCACAATACCCCCATTTGTTACCGTTTCTTTAGCACTCTCCGCTGCCTTCAAAAGCTCCTCCGCTTCGGATTCTGATATTGTTTGATGCAAAACATCAGTGGGTAGATCCAAGTAACACCCACCGGGTCGGCCCGATACCGCTCGATCAAGAACCTGAGCGACACAATTGGGAATTTCCTTTATATCATTCGCTTTCACGGCGAATTTCGAAAAGGGTTTCACGGCTTCTACTTGATCAAGTTCTTGAAAGTCGCCACGGCCGAAATCTTTCTGATCGCACGAGCCGGATATCATGACGATTGGCCACGTGTTAATCATTCCATTCGAGAGCCCCGCCAGACCGTGCACGCAGCCCGGACCGGAAACAGTTAGAAGCAAACCCGGTTTTCCCGTTAGGTAGCCGTATGCGGAGGCGGCGTAGCCAGCGGACTGTTCGTTGTGGAAGGCGATGAACCGGATACCGAGCTGAACGGCCCGGTTCGCTAAGGAAGTTACGGGAATGCCCACCACGCCGAACATGTTGGTGGCGCCGAAGCGCGACAATGATTTTGCCGCCAGAGTGTTGCCGTCGATTTGGGCATTTTGGGAAATTTCCGAGCCCTCACCCGCCATTGTAAATAAGTAAATTGTTTGTGTGCTTGTCAGTTAATTGTGGAGGAAATGAACGTGGGTGTTTGTCTTCGGGGTAAAGCTGTTAGAATTTGATTGTCGGATTTTGAGTGTGTTTCTTTGTAAAAATTCGATGATTGAAAATTTTATTTACTTCTTTTTAGTTAGAATCTGAATTTTATATGATGAAATTTTTAACAATTCAAAAAATAAATTAAACGTGGGGAATGGACTGAAATGTCGATTATGTCGATTGCCATGCTGTGTCTCTCGGTGTAAAATAAGGTTGACAATTTGGGTTAGGATTCATTTATTCGTTCAATTTGATACGCTTTAAAACGAATATGGGTTTTAAAAATAGATTCGTTTAATAAATATGTCGATTCGATTCGTTTATTAAACGAATCAAATATGAATTTAAGCTCGTTTATTCGTTTAGGATTAGTTTTTTTTTTTTTACTAGTTATTGTTATTTTTCAATTAAGATTCAAGAAACTATGACTAATTACCATAGAAAAAATAATATTGTTGATATTTGGTAAGATATTTTTAATAAATATATTAATTACATATTTCATATGTTATATTTATGAAAAATTAATGTAGATAAATTATGGTAAATTATGTTATTTAATAATATAACGACTAAACGAATATTCGTGATTCGTATTCGTTTAATAAACTAATCGAATACAAATCCATCACATTTTGATTCAATTCGTTTAGGATTCGATATAAAATTATTCGTTGATTTGTTTTCCCACCCTAGTGTAAACACTTATATACTGGCTGTATTGAGGGCAAAAGTGGAAGAAACTATTTTGGTTTTGCTTGTCAATATACATAGGTAATAAATACTTAATAGATTGAAATGTCGAGTATGCCCTTCCCAGCTTAGTGCGCGTAGAGAACTATCATTTTCTTAACTGTGAAATCCTTATTATAACCTCATACTCCATTAGTCTTTAATTTTATTAAATAGGTTGTGTTTTTATTTTCAATCTTATTAAATTATTATAGTCCATTTTTCTTATTTAAAATGAATAATTTATTAATAAAAGTGTATTTTTATCAACAATATAATTTTATAATTTAATATATTTTTAAAAAAAATTGATTGAATTTATTATTTTAATATATTAATTACACTTTCTTAATTCTTGTGAAAAAGCCAACAAATCTATTTGACGGAATATTTTATTTAAAAAAATAATATAACTATTTAAAATTTGAAAATCAAATGTCCTAATGACAGATTTGATAAGAGGGTATTTAGAGATTTTGGGTGTGAATTGGTGTTTTCAGTAATAGATTGGTGATCAAATCGGTAATGTAAAATGTTTAATGAGTCTGTAGTTCGATCGGTTGAATCATTCCGAAAAATTAACAAAACCGACCTATATCATAAATAATTTAATTTAATTAAAAATTATAAAAAAAATATTAATTTTTAATTTTTGTTTTAAAAATTAAAAAAATTGAACCGATTTTTCCCAAATCGGATTTTAAGTATTAACCGGAACCCGCCGGTCGAACGGGCCGGTCCGGTCCAATTTTAAAATTATGGTGTGAATTTCTTTTTAGAAATAAGAAAAATAAAAATTCAATAAAGTAGCCTTTAATAAAATAAATAGAAATTGAGGGTGGTGATTGATTGATGATATAGATGGCAGAAAAGTCTAGGTCCGGTCCGGTCCGGACTGGCCCGCCCAGGCCATAGATTTAGAAGCCCGGCTCGAGCTCGAGCCCGAACCGAGCTTAAACAAAAAAAAAAAATCATATATATAATTTAATATGTTTGTAGCATTTGGATTGTTAATTTATCGATGAAACTTTTGGTGTATTTATGAATTGTCTTTGCATATAGTGTCAATGTATTTTGTATTTGTATATTTTTAACTTTTTTATATATTTTTTTTTTTTTAAAGGGGATCGGATAAAGCTCGGACCAAACTTTTCCCGAATCCAGACTTTTATTTTCCTTGTCGGACTCGGGTCAGACTTATCAATGTCCAAATCCGACCCAACCCATTACCACTCTTAATTGAGTATGAGCATGAGATTGATAACCAAAAGAATGAAGCCATAATAATGGCTTCCCATGAGTTAGTGATTTGGTGGGATGATTATATTATTATTTTTCTTTAATAATCGTGGTCTTATTTTAAAATGTAGATTTATTTACACATTTGCATTTTGGTTTATGTAGGTGTTGTAAACATGATTGTTGAGTTCTTCCATATATTCAATTCTATTATATTATACTTCATATACTTCCCGAAAAAATTAATAATGTGGCTCTGATACCAACTGTTGGGAGTTCCGTAGCAGAACTTTTTTATACATCTCAAGACCAGAACCTCCATAAGTGGTTCCTCATAATTTTTAGAATGATATATTATGTTATCAGAAAAGAAAAGTTATATTGGTCAATCCAGTATTGGTCAATCAAGTACTAACAGAGGATGATACATGCTTAATCAGAAATAAAGGTAGACATAAATGTTAAATATGTCATGTTAATTATTTGAATTAATTTTTAATGGTATGTTATCAACAATTAACAATTTATTAGTTCATGATCTATATTGATACCATGATTTTGTTCTCTAATATGATTTTTATTCATAGTAAATACAATCACTTGTATAGTGATTAATTAAAGAAAATTTTTTGTCTTTCCAAGCAATTTTCAAATCACAATTTGTCAACGAAAAACCTAAATCATTCCTTAGTTGATGGTGGATGGGTTTGGAAGAAATTTTTTAATTTTAATTAGAATTCGAGATCCCGTATTTTCAACTTAAATAAAAAATTGCAACTTTGGATGTTTTTTTTAATCTAAAATCCTATATTTTAATCGTAAAAATCACGAATCTCAATCCAAGAAAACTCGTCTCGATTCAGAACACCGATTTTATACCGTGGGTCAATCCACCTTCCACAATTTTATGTTATGAATTAACTAAATTTCCCTCCAATAAATTCTCAAACATAGTTTGAAAGTTAGTTACTAACGAATTTTTAATACAATGGCGAAATCCAGATGGGCTATATTTCAACGATGGGCCTATTCAATTTTAGAGCCCATGGCGGCTGGCAACAGTAAAACCCTAAACCCTCTTCTTCTTCTTCGTCGTCTTCTTCTTCTTCAGTCTCCACACACTCTCTCTCTCTCTCTCAGCGCCGTCGCTCTTTTCATTTAGGTATTATTATTGTTATTATTTTTGGAACGTGTATTTATTTTTCTGTTTTTTAAAAAAAAATTAAAGCTTTCTGTTTTATTGTTATTTACTCGTATGATTGAAAACTAACTGCGTTGTTAAGGGATGGGAAATTAAATTAATAGGGTATTTGAAATACTGTGAATTAAACCTTCTGGAGGCTGAAATTCTGTTGAATGAAAATTTTGGACTTTAAAATTTATAAGGCAGGTCATATAAAGTGAACTTAATTATTTATTTTATCTATTTTTGCAGCTGAATTAGAAGTTTGAAGATGATAAAGAGGCAATTCTACCGTATAGAACATGCTGATAGAGATGATGCTGCGGATTCGTCTTCATCCTCTGACTCGGACGGGGAATTAGAAGGACAAGCCCAAGAAGAATCTGAAGATGAGGCAGTTGAAGAAGAAGTTGAGGAAAATGGTCAAGCTTGCTCCACTTCTTCTGGTTTTTTCATTGTTCTTGAATCGGTTTATCTAAAAGTATTATTTGTGTGTTTCTGGTTTACGGTTACGCGCTTGTTGTTGTGTCTTTGTTATGGAATTTGCACTGTGTTCTTTCGTTAAATGCCTTTGATATCAAAGTTGAGTCTTCTGTATTCATCTGTGCGGGCAACTTTTATAGAGTAAATTGTGTCATTATCATTCTGTTTTAGCTTCGAGGGTTTTTGGCTTTTGATGGATTGAATATCAGTGGAAGTCTCTTTATGTTGATTATGTTGGAACTCTTTGACAAGCTAATTGATTAGTCTTTTCTTTTCCATTTTGATTTGAACTTACAGGATATGCGAGTGAGAATAGCTCAGCAGATGAGATGAATGTCACCTCACCAGGTAGGATGTGTATTTACTGTTTACAATAGTGAAATCTGGTTATCTTATTTCTGAGATCAGTTTATTTTGAATGACAATTATTGGCTAGCATTTGAGGTATTTTTTGGGTTCATTTGATTTAACTCAACCCATTGATATTGAAGTAGTTGGTAGTTTGTTAACACAGAAAGTTTCTTTTTTGGCTCCATATTTGACATTCGATGGCGACAAAGATTTATATAAAGATTCCAACTTTAGGAGTTTTACGTCTTATGCAGTTTTTGTTTTGGTCCTTAAAAGTTTTGTTTTGTTTTCCTTTCCTTTCTTTTCAACTGGTTTGTGTTCAGTCTATCAGGGATAATGTTTGTTTGTGATAATGTCTATGTCTAATTTTATTTCCCTCATTTCACATATGCTTATTCCACTTCCATTTTAACTTTAACCATGTAAGTATATCTTCTGAATTTCCTGTCCATTGTGTTGGTCTTGAAATGTTTCCTGTTCTTAGGAAAAAGTAATGCTTCAATATTTTGTTTAAATTGCTATCTGGTAAATGGATTTTTTTTGTTTTTGTTTCTGTTTGTTAGATGTTTGACATGATAGTGATGAGGCAGGTGTTATAAATGAAGATGATGCTGAAATTGGAAATGACAGACAACTCTTTGTAGATAATAAGCTTCATGGTAATCGTGGTGCTAATGATACAAAGTCTAAAACCACAGAGGAAAAGGCTTGGGTACCAGCTGATTTTCCAGACTGCGTACTACAAATCAAATCTGTTTTCAGATGCAGAATATGCCCAAGAATCCTCTGTTTGTCCGAGGAAACCACGAGGGCTCATCTTAATTCCAAGGTAATGCATGCCATGTTGAGAGCATCACCTATTACATATTAAAAAAATCCCACATTCATATGTAATTGAGTGTTCCATGCATATTGCATAAAGGATAATCTGCTTATTTTTGTTTATTGGAGTGTGTGATTAATTTTACCCATGACAAAATAGTTAGGTTTCCTGTGATTGAAGGATGGTATGCTATCTGTTGCTGTTATAAATATTCACAGGGATGTACTGAATGTTATACGTTTATTTATCTTCATCTGATTTTGTCTCTCTTTATAGATTCTGGAAGTTTGTCTTATGACACTGGGGATTAGGTCATTCAATGTAATCTTATTGGGGCTTTATCCTTTATCTTTGTAGCTGAAGTCTCCTTAACAGTTTCTGTAAAAGAAGAAAAATAACCCCACGACTAGTGGACCTACATTGATTCCCCTTCTTGCCATTACTTATGGGAAACATGAAGCAAGACAAAACTTATCATATAATGTTTCTGTTACCTTAAAAAACTTGATAGTTTTTGTATTCTTTTGACCCGCTGACGAAGTGTATTTATTGTTCTAGGGACATGCTCGATCTGAGAAATTACTGAAGGAAAATAGGTTGAAGGCCATACTCAATGATGATGGTGAAATTGAGAACCAGGAGACAGCTGCAGAGATGAATGCTAGAATTGTGGCTCTTGTACAGGTTTGTTTTAGTATTATAATTACTTAGTTATTCTAGTTGGAGTCGCAACTCCCAAGCAACTGAATTTTACTATTGCATTTACGTAAGCTAACTCTTGCAACACTTTGTGCCAGGATAAACCCAAAGCGAAGAACAAAAGACGGCAGAGGAAGAGGAATTTGCCAAAGGAGGAGGAGGAGGAGGTAATTAAAACAATGTAATTTTATAATTGCATGTTCATGAGTTTTTCCATGTACAATTAATTGAACTCCTTGGCACCTATTACAGAAAGTGAATGAAGATCTGATAAAGAAAAAAGCAAAGCAATTGACCCGTAGCTCAGCCAAGAAAAGGCGTAAAAGTGAGAACTGAAGAGTGCTTTAACAATGTTTGCTTTCTTATGATGGATAAACTGGCAGCAAGGAGTGAGGCAGGGAGAAGAAATTGCCCAATAGTTTCTGTTTAGTTGCTGCAGATTTACCAAACATGTCTGAAAGTTTTGCAGTAGAAAATGCAAAGTGACTACTGAAATTAATTTATTTTAAATCTCTTTTCGAATTTTTGATTCGGGTTTGTATGATGCTTCCAATTTTTCATATGGCAGATAATATTATGATTTGATCTTGATCGAAGTAATTGAGTTTTGATGGAAAGAGCAAGAATATTGATTTTACAATTGTATTTGCATAATCCTATTAATAATCTAAATATGTATTCTCCATTTGACAAAACCATTCACAGCTTCATAAATTAAACAACATATTGTGTCATTCATCTTGCATAAACAATTTTCTCAAGTATGGTGAGTGTATCATTTTTTGGTTTTTGGGATTCAGGGTTGATCTGTTTAGCAGATTTTTTAGTATTATTATAAGATATTATTATGAGGAGTGTTGATACAAGTGGCGGGTTGAGATCTAAAATTAAAATCCAATTCAATTTTTAAGTGCATAATATGATATATATATATATATATATATATATATTTTAATCTTTATTTGGAGGGTTCAGTTTAAAAACTTATTTAGGACTCTCAAAATTTAGGATAACTAGTTCCGCCTCTTAATATTCTTATCTGATAACCATCAAATACACCTTTGTAAAAGAGTTATTATCATTTCGCTACTTTAAAATTTTGAAAATAATAAATTGATATGAGTATTGTGATGTAATATTTTATTATATCCTCAAGAGGCGTGTTTTGGTGGTGTAGGCCTGTAGGGTTCATGATCTCACCTTGAGGTCCTGGATTCGAATTCAAAGAGTGCGTTTCTTGTAAGAGTCTGGGATAGCCGGAGGTTTTATCTGCTTCGCTTAAACCCGGAAGGAGTGGTTTGGCGGTGGGGTTTCCAATGATTTTAAAAAAAATTATTTTATTACTATATCTTTATAAATATTATATTTTATTATTATAATTTTACCAAACCTTACATTTTACTACAATAGTAAAATATTACACATCATTATTTTTTGTATCAATTCGTTATTAAAAAGATCAAATCAGCCCTGAATCAAATCCTTATGGATACAATTTTTCAAGATTCAAAATTCTGGTTCTGTTCCTCTGATTGGCTTGTTTGTTACATTGAAGGGATTGGTTGATGAAGATAAAGTTGATACCTTCAACTTGCTAGTCTACTTCCCAACTCCAAATGAGATGACTTCTTTGATAGATAGAAAATGGGTATTTTAGCATTGAAAAGATGTCACCAATGAGCCCAGTCCAACGGTTTGAGCTTAAAGATCTTAAGTTCAAGTTTTGGATAGTTCTCTTATAAGAGTTTAGGATATTATCGATTTACCCACACATCTATATCAGAATTCATTGAATCCATTTTTTTTTTTGAATATCGAGAAAACCTCACGTCATTGATGACTCACTTAAGGGCTCATTGGGAGCATTTCGGAAATGGAATCATTGAAAAGTTTTATGATCAATTCAATAAGAAAATCCTAGAGTCCTCTGTCCTTGCAGACTCAACATACAAACCATCTTATGCCTTATTCATCCTACTTAAGCGAAAATCTTACATGGGAAATACTGTAGGTTGTTCTTTATAGATTCAACTATATATTTCAAACGTGTACTCGATACTTAATTGATGTTGTTGATGGGGATTTCTGCACGACTGCACCTAAGTCTTTTGTACAGATCGGTAAGGACATAGAGGGAAATTCACCCCACCCGGAGGACCAAGAGTCAGAGGATGTGACTTGGTACATATTTCAGAGGCCGACTACGTCGAGCCGAAGCCGACCACATTTTCCATAGAGATCGGTTTTGTTCGGCCTTATCCCCTGGAGCCAGCGGATGAGCTCGGACATTTAGGGTCAGGGCGGAAATAGTTTGAGAAGTTCGGCAGATCACTTGGCCGACCCCTTCTGAAGACCGACACAAGATCAGAGTTGTTGGATTTTCCCTCCAAAACGTGTCATTTCTCAAATGCACTTTACAGGCTGTCATCATTACTTTTGCGTGTGGCAGTGGAGAAAGCATAATGATGTGACAGGCCGTCAAGCGGTAGGCTTACTTTCGGCGAAGACAGTCTTGGGGCAGAGAGCCCGTCAATCAGTCGGTGACCGCGCGGGAAACGTCATAAAATTAGAGGAATAGTGTGTATTTCCCGAGTATATAAAGAGATGATAGATTCATTTGTATAGGTTGGGTCTTTTTAGACGAGAAAGAAAACTTGTAAAAAAGAGAAAGAACACCACTTGTAACACTATTTCAACTGCTCGGCCACATTCAGACCTTGTTCAAAACAGGTCGGTCGAGTCAGTTTTGGCAATAAAACAACCTCCATTGTTTTGTGCTCGTGGACGTAGGCTGGATTCACTCCGCCGAACCACCTTAAAACTCTCTTGTCAACCTTTACGTTTTTTTTTTTACCTTTTACTAAGTTTGGTTTTGGTCTCCCCATAACCAAACAAATTCAAGGTTGAAGGAAGGTTGTCTCGGGAGAATTATCCTGAAACTGCCTCTGGGACGAAATTCAGCCGTCAACAGATGTAATTAAATTTTAATCGTATATTATCATTAAAGATATGTAATAGAGGATTATAAAAAACTTAACATATTAAAACTCAGCTCCAAAATTGATAAAATCACTTATATGTGAGTTTTGAATCCCGCTCAGTTTTGATTGTGATTAAAAAAAAAATGATGTATTTTCAATGAATCAGGATGCTGAAATGTAAACAAATTCTTGGAGAATTGAAAGATTGATTGGATATTTGATAAAAAATAAAGAAGGGTTGAAGGAGACAAAAATATATTTTGAATATGGCAACATTATGTTAACTGGGACTTGTCAGATTTGATCAGCTAACATAAACTGGTAATTTAATGTTCAAGTTCTTGGAAGAATTGGGACGCAACTGTATGCTGGCATCAATCACTGAGTAATTACCAATGTTTTAAAGAAACAGAATTGGTAATTGATCGGTTGAACCGATAAAACCATCCGACATCATAAATAATTTTAATTAATTATGAATTATAAAAAATATTTATATTTATTTTTTTATTTAATTTTTTCAATTAAGAACTGCTCGAGCTAATTCACCGGTTTTTACCAGTTTTAGAATTTTTACACACCGATTTTTAGAGCTCAATCAGATCAGACTCATAGTTGCTTCTCGATTCGGCCGGTCTGATTCGATTTTAAAAACATTAGAAATTACTATGTGTATATGTGCGGTAATTTTGACACCATTAAAAATACAAACCATTTAAAATTTGCATTTGATGCTAAGTTGAGATTTTGATAAATTATGATCGGTAATTATTGAATAACGAATGAAAAATTTAACGTATCTCAACTCTGGATCCATTTCTCCAAAAAGGATCGTCCATATCTAAAAAATCAAAACTGCTCTGGACCATTTCTCCAAAATGGATTTGTCCATTTCTCCAAAATCAAATTCAAATCAATATCTTCCCTTCAGCATTATGTCGCTTATACGTCTCATAATCATCAACCAAGACTTCTCATAATCATCAAACAATACTTATTCTGAAGAAACCCACCGGAGTCAAAGGAAGTCTCAAAAGACAAGAAGGTAATATTGGTATTTTTCTAAATATTTATGGTTTTTCGCAGAAACATTCAATCATAAATCAACAATAACAATTCCATTATATCATGAGAGGAGGTTTCTATATAACTCTATGTGATTTCGTGGTTATTAAACAGAGGACGGAAATATTTTTTTTAAAAGAAACAATTACGTGCTTTGGAGAATTTATCTACTGTCTTGTCTATAATTTTCGGATTTTATTATAACAGGCAATGAGGAAGGCTGAGAAGGAGAGACTGAAGGAAGAAGGGTTGTTCTTCAAAAGGATGGCACCACAAAAGACCAATGATTCTGAAGAGGATCACATGTCACCACTACTCTGTCAGATTCATGAGAAGGGGTTGATGATGAAGAAGATGAAGAAGACGTTCAATGGCAGACTGATACGTCGCTTGAGGCAGGCAGAATCCAGAAATTCACGTTCACCGCCAACCATTCTTATAAATTGGGGGTTATGCAGGTCCCTTCTGGAAATCTCCCAATTTGCCCTAAAATTGGTAATCCCCAGGGGTTATTACGTGACAATCATTTTGAAGAAAATCGAAAACAAACCTCTATGAGAGGTTAGAGTTATACCTGAAGTTACCGCCATAATGGAAGAGAGGAGGAGGTGCTGTATAGCCAGGCTTATATTGCTGCACAGTCAAAACGAAAAAGCTAAACACTAATTTCCTCCAAAATTGTTGAAAATATGTCAGTAAAAATGATCAATATACAGATAAAAAAACAGGCTTAAAAGTGGACCTCTCGGCAAATCTCACAGGTAGTATCACCCTTCTCGTTGCACCATCTCTGAACACACTTGCGGTGGGCATACTGAAACAAGCAATAAGATAACAGGAAATTACTAAGGGCAAAAGAACCGAGATAAGAACTATGATGCCATCGCTGTCTCTTTCCACAGTTGAGCTTAAACACAGAATATGAAATGAATTACTCATCACACCAGATTGAACTTCATGTGGTCCTATACTACCTTTTGATTTGATTAAACTGATGTTGGGTTTCAGCCTTTCAGGTTTTAATCTTTCACAGGTTTAATTTAAGCATCAAAAACAGTAAACAAAGAGCTGATAACTTCAAAAAAAAAAAAAAAGCATGGCACCTTCTAAAAACCTTCATTACAGTGAAATTTAACCGGAAGAATCAATTACACATATAATGCAACAGACCTTCAAGCTGCCACAGCAAGAACAAGGAATCTCCATGTTCGAGTCTTCATCCTCATCATGGCAAATCCTACACTCGACTAATTTACTACGAGAAGAACCAAGTCCCTTGTCCATCCTGTGAGTAGAAAACTCAACTGTCCTGTTGTTGTTTGCTGAGGGTGTGCCTTGATGTGACCGATTTCCGCTCTCAATAGCAGCTTCAATGGTGGATTCAGTTAGCAACCTATCCACCAGCAACACAAAATGATCCCCCATCCTTCAGATTACACCAAAAAAATTGTTTACAAAAAGTTAGATAAGCACAATATTGGCCAAACCTAATAAAAATAAAAATACTTCTCAAATTAACTGAGCAAAAAGGGGAGGAAAAAAAATATCAAGTAATCAATCTGGATAGCAGAGGAGAAATACCTTTTTTTACAATTGAAACAAAAGTGAATCTGCAATAAAGTTAAAGCATTTTTTTCAGGAGAAAATATGTATAAAATCCCAAAAAAAAAAAAAAGAAAAATCAAATCAAATACCTCTGATTAAAATTTTCCCCCCTTTTTTTTGACATTTAACACAAAATTTTCCTGATGCCTTGAAAGTTAGAAAATATAGAAGACAAAAATTCCCCCTTTCTTTTTCTAGACAATAAAAAAATATTTATAAAAAATAAAAAGAACTGCAAGAGTATTATAAGTTAAAAAAAAAAAAAAAAAAAAGGGGGTAAGCTGTGAATAGTGCAATGCCAAAGCTTCATCAAAACCAACAACATATAAGCCTCAAAAGAAAGCAAAGTTTATGTAAATGAGGCCAAACAGCATCAAGAATAGAGATTAAATAGAGGCACCTTTTATCTAGAAATCGAAAAAAAATGATAGATTTTGCCTCAAACACAAAACCCCTCTATGCAAAAGCCGCAGAAAAATGAAGTAAAACAAACCCAGAAAGGAAAAGTGAAGATAATGAACAGAGTAAGAGAGATGAGAAATTATAAAAGAGAAATAGAGCCATGCTAAAAATGTGTCACCTTTGACAAATAAAATGAATGCATCATCATCATCATCATGCATGCAAGCAATTAATTCAAAGAAGAATTGGAAATGCAAAATGTGGTAGATTTAGATTGACATACGAATAACATTTATTAATAATGGGAAAGAGAAAAAGCTTACAAGAATGGAAATGGGATTTTCTAAATCTTTTCTTTTTCTTTTATTTTGCCTTGAGGAGCCTTTAGTTTAGTGTGTTTTTCTACTTGTTGTTAATATTATAATATCTGTCTGTCTGATTCAAATATGAAAACAAAAATGGTGGTACATTTTGTTTTCTCTGTAACTAAAAATACAGGTAACAACATGACATGACAGAGGAAGGAGAAAACATATTCTAAGTAACGGACAAATCCCACGTCCGCCACGAATCACGATTCCCTCTTTTACTTCGGCCCCAATCCCCATTCTCCTTTTTTTTTCCATTTCTTTTTCTTTTTCTTTTTTTTAGTATTTTTCAATTTTCTCCTTACTTCTCCCAAATATTATTACTTTTATTTTCTTAATAATAATACTAAGGTATTTATTTTGATATGGGTGTTTATTTCGGGGGTTTGTCAAGAATATTCTTTTAATTGACGGCTTGGGTTAAGGCAATATTTATTTATTTGTTTGTTTATTATTATTATTTTTTGAAACGTTCTCGCCGTAAAATCATCCGAACCGCGCTTAAGCGGAATAGGTAAAGCCTTTAACTATCCAAGGTTCTTATAAGAAATATATCTCATGAATTCGAATTCATTAACGGATAATAAGTCAATATCTTAAATCAAGACTTGAAAATAAAGATTCATTGTGAGTCGGGTTAAGATTAATGGATTAAAAACGGGGATCTATTTCATATATATTGAATATTTAAGAAGTATTTAAAAATATCAAGTAAATATGCAATAATTGTTAAGATGTAGGTGAGTGTGTCTCTAAATGGTGTGACTTGATGATGTAGGGTTCAAGATCTCACATTGAGGTCCTAGGTTCGAATATAAGGAGTGTGTTTTTTGAAGAGCCTTGAATAGTCAGAAGTTTTACATGCTTCGCTTAAGTCCGGAAAGACTGATTTGGCGGCGGAGTTTCCAACGATTTCAAAATATATATATATATATATTAGGTGAGTGAAAATTCATAAATACTTTATTTTAATGGTAAAACTCGTGTTGGATTGGGTTATTCTTATTTTTTAAAATTAAAAACCGTTATTTTATATTCAAAAATAATTTTTTATTTTTTAAAATCCATCAAACTCGCAAGTAATAATTATTTATGTTTATGGTTGCACATCAAAATTTAGTATGAACTTTTTACGTAGAATAAATTTTAATTTATTGATGAGGTAGGTGTATACAACAATTATTAAAATTATTACACAGTAATTGGGAAATCCGAATATGACAAAATTACAATTATAATTATTATCCTCAAACAGACCCTAACGGCGGACCCTGAGAGTAGACCCTGACGGTAGAGGCTGAGAGCGGAGGCTGAGGGCAGAGGCAGACCCTGAGAGCGGAGGCAGAGGCTGAAGGGCAGAGGCTGACCCTGAGAGCGGAGGCAGAGGCTGAAGGGCAGAGGCTGACAGCAGAGGCTGATGGCAGAGGCTGACAGCAGAGGCTGATGGCAGAGGCAGAGGCTGACAGCAGAGGCTGATGGCAGAGGCTGACAGCAGAGGCTGATGGCAGAGGCTGAGGCTGACAGCAGAGGCTGATGGCAGAGGCTGACAGCAGAGGCTGATGGCAGAGGCTGAGGCTGAAGGCAGAGGCTGACAGCAGAGGCTGAAGGCAGAGGCTGACAGCAGAGGTAGAGGCTGTTGTGCTGAGGTAGAGGCTGAGGTGTAAGTTAGACCCTGAAATTGATGATCCTTTTCACTTTCCCGAGGCTTGTTGATTACAACAATATCCTTAAAACAAATTCGCCCCCTACCGTAGGTGCAGTAGAACTTGGGACGATTGTTTCCCAGGATACAACGGAAAACCCGAACGAGTATGGGCACCACCAAATCGTTCCCAACGAACCACAAAAGTGCTTGAACCCTTCCAAAAACAAAGAAAAAGATCTTTCGTGTATGTGCTATGTCTTTCTCTATTTTCTATTTCATATTTGAAAACAAGATCTGATGTTGTTTATATAGAAAAAGAAAACACATCTCAATTAATAGAAATTAACTTGCCAATTAAATTTCATAATGGGAGATGTTACACATTGTTGTAACCACTAAGCTAATTAAATTAGCACTAATGGAAATTAAACTATGTAACCACCAAGCTAATTAAATTAGCACTTATGGAGATTAAACTTTGTAACCACCAAGCTAATTAAATTAGCTGTTATGGAATTACAAAAGGCTTGAAAATTGTGAACTTTGAGCAACAATTTCTCATTCACCCAAGCACCATTTTAAGCATATGAATATACCATTTCGAAGTACTCACGGAGGAGTATCCGAATCATTCAATAACAACCACTAACACGAAGTGGACCATGCTTAAAATTGAGCCTCAAAATGCTTATAAATAAGCATTTTTCCAACAATCCCCCACATGAATGAAATTGGCGAAAAACGTCGAATAAAATTATTTTTATAAAACATTTTATTTTGACCTAGAAGAGTTCAACGGTTCAACACCTGCATAGGATAGGTAGGCCACAGCCTTTGAACCTTCCCTTGTGAAAATATATCTCATTACTGGCTGACAGTTGACGCGATGTCATTGAACTGTACTGCCGTTCATGTAATTGGAGAACACATATCACACAGATATTTTACCTACACATTTGAGTTCTCATTATTATGTTCATTTTGGCCATGAACATCTACCTGGTTCTGCAAGAGTTTCTAAAAATTGTGCCCCGTACAATTCCCTTTGAAGCGGCCCCACTTCTCTCTCACATAGGTGATTTCTTATTTAAGAGTATCTCGTAATACTCTGCTCGGATTCCCGACGCATAAGAATCATTAAAAGCTTTTGCTTAACCTCTATCCATACGAGCATCACTGTTTCATTTCATCATAGGAATGGACTAGAGGGTAACCCCCACAGTGATCCAATTATGTCTTTTACGAGTAGGTTGTCCCATTGAACCTAGTTCTTGGGATCTCCAGTCAACAAGGTTGGGTTTTCCTTCGTAATAAACATTTATCTAATGGGCTTCAGTCCCATTCCCCTCGATGATTTCACAACTAACTCTCTATTTAACCCTTTGGTTAGCGGATCCGCAATGTTATCCTTTGACTTTACATAGTCAATCGAAATAACTCCAGTAGAGAGTAATTGTCTAACGGTATTGTGTCTACGACGAATATGTCTAGACTTACCATTATACATATTGTTATGTGCCCTTCCAATTGCAGATTGACTATCGCAATGAATGCAAATTGCTGGCACTGGCTTAGGCCAACTTGGAATATCCTCTAGAAAATTTCGAAGCCATTCTGCTTCTTCAGCACACTTGTCTAATGCAATGAATTCTGATTCCATTGTAGATCTGGCTATCACAGTCTGTTTGGAGGATTTCCATGATATAGCTGCACCTGCTAGTGTAAACACATAACCACTAGTAGACTTTGAGTCTTTCATGTCAGATATCCAATTAGCATCACTGTATCCTTCGATACAGCTGGATATCTATGATAGTGCAACCCATAATTACGAGTAAAACGTAAGTACCTAAGTACTCTCACTATTGCTTTCCAGTGATCAACCCCTGGATTACTCGTATATCTGCTGAGCTTGTTTACTGTACAGGCTATATCAGGCCTTGTACAACTCGATAGATACATCAAACTCCCGATCACTCTAGAGTATTCTACTTGAGATATACCTCTCCCTATTCTTCGATAGGTGTAAACTCACATCTAAAGGAGTTCTAGCCACAGCTGAATCATCATTGTTGAATTTACCAAGAATTTTGTCCACATAGTGCGACTGATCAAGAATAAGTCCATCTGGACTTCTCGAGATCTTTATTCCCAGAATGACATCTGCAAGACCCATGTCTTTCATGTCAAACTTGGATTTCAGCATATTCTTGGTAGATTTCACCATTTTGACATTACTCCCGACAATCAGTATGTCATCAACGTAGAGACATAAAATGACATAGCCAACTTCTGTCTCTCTGACATAAATGCATTTATCACATTGATTTTGAAACCATTTGCCAACATGGTGTCATCAAACTTTTTATGCCACTGTTTCGGGGCTTGTTTCAATCCATACAAGGATTTAACTAACTTACAGACTTTCTTTTCTTGTCCTGGAGCTATAAAACCTTCAGGTTGTTCCATGTAGATTTCTTCATCTAAATCTCCATTCAGAAAGGCTGTTTTCACATCCATCTGATGTACCTCAAGATTGCGCAAAGCTGCAATCGCTAGTATCATCCTTATGGAATTTATTCTCGTTACAGGAGAATAAGTATCAAAGTAATCAAGACCTTCACGTTGTCTATAACCTTTAATTACAAGTCTTGCTTTGTACTTGTCAATTGATCCATCTGCCTTTATTTTCCTTTTGAAAATCCACTTGGACCCTAAAGGTTTACATCCTGGAGGAAGATTCACTAACTCCCAGGTGTGATTTTGTAAGATGGATTCAATTTCACTATTGATGGCATCTTTCCACAAGGCACCATCAGCTGACCTTACAGCTTCGTTATAGCTTTGAGGATCATTCTCTAGCAAAAATGTCAGAAAATCTGGACCAAATGATTTTTCCGTTCTAGCTCTTTTGCTACGTCTTAGTTCAGGTTCAACAACTTGTTGATCCTCTGGAACATTAATTTGTTCTCGGTCCTGACTATCTTCAATGATAGTCTCATGTGCCCGTTTGTGCACATCTGAATTCGAATTAGTTTTACAAGGAAAAACGTATTCGAAAAAGGATGCATTCCTCGATTCCATTATCGTATTTGTGAATATCTGGTACATTAGACTCATGCACACGAAATCGATAAGCATTACTGTTATGAGCATATCCTATGAAAATGCAATCAACAGTTTTTGGTCCTATCTTCACCTTTTTAGGTGGAGGAATGACTACCTTGGCAAGACACCCCCACACTCGAAGGAATTTATAGGAAGGTACTCTTCCTTTCCACATTTCATAAGGAGTTTTCCCTGCTTCTTTCCGTGGTACCTTATTTAAAAGGTAATTAGCTGATAAGACAGCTTCTCCCCACATAGTCTGAGGTAAGCCAGAACTGATTAACATAGCGTTCATCATCTCTTTCAAGGTACGATTCTTACGTTCCGCAATCCCATTGGATTGAGGCGAATAAGGAGCTGTGGTTTGATGTATGATTCCATTTTGTTCACAAAGTGATTCAAAAGGGAAAACATACTCACCACCACGATCACTTCTTAACTCCTTAATTCTTTTATTCAGTTGGTTCTCAACTTCATTCTTATAGAGAACAAATTTCTCTATAGCTTCGTCCTTGCTTTTCATTAAATACACATAGCAAAATCTTGTGCAATCATCAATAAAGGTAATAAAATATTTATTACCGCCTCTCGATTGTATTGAATTAAAATCACATACATCGGTATGAATTAGATCAAGTGGGTTCAGAGTTTCTTTCAATACTATGAAAAATGATCTTGTTAGTTTTGCCTCAACACAAGTATCACACTTATGTTTGTTATCAATTTTAAAATTGGGAATATGATTCATGTTAATTAACTTTCGCAATGAATTAAAATTAACATGTCCTAATCTACCATGCCAAAGATTAGAATACTCAACAATATAAGCAGAAGAACTAGCTTTATTGATATTTTTGGGTTTAACAACCATTACATTGAGCTTAAAAAGCCCATCAGTTACATACCTTTTCCCACATACATCCCATTTTTAGTCAAAACTACTTTATCAGACTCGAACACCATCCGGAATCCATGCTTGTTCAGAAGCGATCCAGACACAAGATTCTTCCGTATTTCAGGTACATACAGAACATTGTTCAGAGTCAACTCTTTCCCAGAGGTCATCTTCAGAATCACCTTTCCTTGACCTTCTATCTCAGATGTTGCTGAATTTCCCATGTATATCTTTTCCCCATTTTCAGCAGGCTCAAATGAAGAAAACATGCTCTTGTCTGAGCATACATGTCGAGTGGCACCAGTATCAATCCACCACTCTCTTGGGTTAGAACCCACCAGATTCACCTCAGAAACCACAGCAGAAAGGTTAATGTCTGAAACATCTTGAGTCATGTTTTCTAGCACATTAGCTTCTTGTTTCTTTTTCTTCTTCGGCAGTCTGCATTCAGAAGACTTGTGACCCATTTTGTCACAGTTGAAGCATTTTCCTTGAAATTTTGATTTCTTGGAAACTCCTCCTTTAGGGCCATCTTTGACCCTTGTTCTTGAGGTTCTTGTTCTTATGGCCATGTTCGACAACATTTGCTTTGGCCTCATGAGTCATTCCTCTCTTTTCAGAAACTCGGTTATCTTCCTCAATTCTTAGCTTAAGAACCAAGTCTTCAATGCTCATTTCTTTTCGCTTATGCTTTAAATAATTCTTGAAATCTTTCCAACCAGGTGGTAGTTTCTCAATTATCGAGGCTACTTGGAAGGTTTCACTTAAACTCATCCCCTCAGCATGAATTTCTGCTAGAATAATCTGCAGTTCTTGTACTTGGCTTATCACAGTTTTGGAATCAATCATTTTAAACTCTAGGAAACGGCCTACGACAAATTTCTTAGTACCGGCATCCTCAGTTTTATATTTTCGATCTAAAGATTCCCAAAGCCCTTTAGCTGTTTTCATTCCAGCGTACACACTGTACAAGGAATCACTTAGCCCATTCAGCACATAATTCCGACATAGGAATTCAGAATGTTTCCAAGCTTCAATGGCACTGATGACTTGGATATCAATCTCACCCTCTTTGGGTACAAGAGCATCTTCCTTTAGAAACCTCGCAAGGTTCAACGTGGTCAGGTAGAAGAACATTTTCTGTTGCCACCTTTTGAAATTCTGACCACTGAATTTTTCAGGTTTTTTGCAGCAGGATTGACATGGCTCACATGTCCAACAGGTTGTCTAGCCATTGAGGCAGAGAAATACCTTGGCCAGCCACAACGGCTGCCATATTAAGCCCAGAGGCTGATGCAAGTTGGCCAACCGAAGGGGCTGCCACTGCACTTTGGTCAGCCACGGGGGCTGCCACAACATTCTGGCCAGCCGAAGAGGCTGCCATATTCGGATCTACTGTGTTTGGACTGATTTCCATATCCACAGAGTCGATTTGTTTTAAGACTGTATACAACAATTATTACAATTATTACACGGTAATTGGGAAATCCGAATATGACAAAATTACAATTATAATTATTATCCTCAAACAGACCCTAACGGCGGACCCTGAGAGTAGACCCTGACGGTAGAGGCTGAGAGCGGAGGCTGAGGGCAGAGGCAGACCCTGAGAGCGGAGGCAGAGGCTGAAGGCAGAGGCTGACCTGAGAGCGGAGGCAGAGGCTGAGGCAGAGGCTGACAGCAGAGGCTGATGGCAGAGACTGACGGCAGAGGTGACTGAGAGAGAGGCTGACAGCAGAGGCTGATGGCAGAGACAGAGGCTGACAGCAGAAGCTGATGGCAGAGGCTGACAGCAGAGGCTGATGGCAGAGGCAGAGGCTGACAGCAGAGGCTGATGGCAGAGGCTGACAGCAGAGGCTGATGGCAGGGCTGAGGCTGAGGAGGGCTGACAGCAGAGGTAGAGGCTGTTGTGCTGAGGTAGAGGCTGTAAGTTAGACCCTGAAATTGATGATCCTTTTCACTTTCCCGAGGCTTGTTGATTACAACAATATCCTTAAAACAAATTCGCCCCCTACCGTAGGTGCAGTAGAACTTGGGACGTTTGTTTCCCAGGATACAACGGAAAACCCGAACGAGTATGGGCACCACCAAATCCCGTTCCCAACGAACCACAAAAGTGCTTGAACCCTTCCAAAAACAAAGAAAAAGATCTTTCGTGTATGTGCTATGTCTTTCTCTATTTTCTATTTCATATTTGAAAACAAGATCTGATGTTGTTTATATAGGAAAAGAAAACACATCTCAATTAATAGAAATTAACTTGCCAATTAAATTTCATAATGGGAGATGTTACACATTGTTGTAACCACTAAGCTAATTAAATTAGCACTAATGGAAATTAAACTATGTAACCACCAAGCTAATTAAATTAGCACTTATGGAGATTAAACTTTGTAACCACCAAGCTAATTAATTAGCTGTTATGGAATTACAAAAGGCTTGAAAATTGTGAACTTTGAGCAACAATTTCTCATTCACCCAAACACCATTTTAAGCATATGAATATACCATTTCGAAGTACTCACGGAGGAGTATCTGAATCATTCAATAACAACCACTAACACGAAGTGGACCATGCTTAAAATTGAGCCTCAAAATGCTTATAAATAAGCATTTTTCCAACAGTAGGGACTTTATAGCACATTACTTGTCCTCCATAAATTGGTTGGTCCATTTAATTGCATTTGCATATAAGATTTAAAATATAATTTACAGGTCCTGCATTCGAATTCAGATGATGTGTTTCTTATAATAGTCTGAAATATTCGGAGATTTTACATACTTCACTTAAGTCCGGATGATTTGACGTCAGAGTTTCCAACATTTACAAAATATATATATATGTGTGTGTGATCTGAATAAATTGAGACATAGCTATCTCAAATGGACAATTTTTGTAATGTCTTACTATCTTCAGACAATGCTTTTGAAGAGAAACTCTATTCAATGAGCACTGTGGTGTCGGCCGAGTTCATTAGGTTCAATAAGTAAAACATGATATTCAATCAACACGAAGTAAAGATTTTTTAAAATTGAATAAATTATCGCTTCAAGATATAATCGAGTGATTTTCAAGTAATAATATTTAACTTACTACCTAAATTCACTTCTTGAAAAGATAAGAAAATATAAATTTAAACTTTATCTATCCTTCGCTTAAAAAAAAATGTTGAATAAATTAATCATTAAGTCAATGTCTTTCGTAATCTATTATTAATTATTTGCCTTTTCTTATGGATTTGCGGGAACAAGGCCTTCGAAATGGGCTGAATAATACGGCCCATTTCCATTATCAGGGGCCTCTCTTGGTCTCCTTAAAGCAAAAAAGCTCAAACCCATATCCTGACCCGAGATCCGAAATTCAAACCCGGTTAGGGTTTAAATGTGTTTCAGAGCAACTCCTCCCTCCCGTTGCTTTTCTTGCTCAAAACCTCTATTTGAATATCAATTCAGGTACCCTTTTGATCTCCGCTTTTAATTCTATATCCTTACGACTGGGTTGATTTTTCTTTGGTTAATTATTGACATATATTCATTTGGTATTTGTGTTTTTTTTTTTTTTTTTTTTTTTTATAAAAAAAAAAATTGAAAATTAAAATTGGATCAAATACTGAGAAGCAATTTAGAAACTTAGTATATTTATTTTATTTTATTTTATTTTGTGTGTTTATTTGACATTTCTATTTGTCTCCTCCATTCATAGACAGTAGCTTATATCATTTACACAGCTGCATCTCAATTCTCAATTCTGGTTTAACTGGCCCAAGATATTTATGTAGGACATGTTTATGTTACTTATTGGTGCTTTAGAAGTTAAAAAAATGAAATATTTACTATGCTTTATGTTTTGTAGCATTACCAGCCATGGCCCAAGAAGCAGGTATGTTTATTTTTCCACAAACCGTTGGCAGTGTTTTGTGCTGCAAATGTGGTATTCCAATGGCACCTAATGCTGCCAATATGTGCATTACGTGTTTGCGCTCTGAAGTTGACATCACTGAGGGCTTACAGAAGCATGTGATCATCAGTCATTGTCCTGAGTGTGATAGCTACTTGCAGCCACCGAGAACTTGGATTAAAGCGCAATTAGAATCAAAGGAGCTATTGACTTTTTGCGTAAAGAGACTCAAGAATTTGAATAAAGTTCGTTTAGTACACGCAGAATTTGTTTGGACTGAACCTCACTCAAAGAGGATCAAGGTCAAGCTGAAGGTTCAGAAGGAGGTTCTTAATGGGGCAATTCTTGAACAATCTTATGTTGTTGAGTATGTCCAGCAAGATCACATGTGTGAATCTTGTACAAGGGTTCAAGCCAACCCTGACCAGTGGGTTGCTGCTGTGCAGCTGCGGCAGCATGTTACTCACAGGCGGACTTTCTTTTATTTAGAGCAACTGATTTTAAAGCATGATGCCGCTGCTCGAGCTATTAGAATCAAGCAAATGGATCAAGGAATTGATTTTTTCTTTGGTAATAGAAGTCATGCTGTGAAATTTGTAGAATTTGTGGATAAGGTTGCTCCAGTTAGAAGCCGCCATGACAAAAAGTTGGTCTCTCATGATACTAAGAGCAACAATTACAATTATAAGTATACATTTTCAGTTGAGATCAGCCCTGTTTGTCGCGAGGATTTAATATGTCTGCCTCCAAAAGTTGCAGTTAGTCTAGGGAATCTTGGCCCTATTGTTATCTGCACAAAAGTGACAAATAGCATTGCTTTGCTTGATCCATTTACTCTTAGGCATTGTTTCTTGGATGCTGATCAATATTGGAGGTCATCGTTCAAATCTCTGCTCACTAGCAGACAGCTTGTGGAATATGTTGTTTTAGATGTGGAGGCTGTTTCTTCTGAAGTAAATGTTGGTGGATTAAAATATGTTTTGGCAGATGCTCAGGTAGCCCGTGTATCTGATTTTGGGAAGAACGATACCATTTTCTCGATAAGAACACATCTAGGCCATCTTTTGAGTCCGGGTGATTATGCTCTTGGTTATGACCTGTATTCGGCTAACAACAATGACATTGAACTGGACAAATACAAAGGTCTTGTACTACCAGAGACGGTTTTGATAAAGAAGAGTTATGAAGAGAAGCGGCAGAAAAAGCGCGGCAAGCCTCGTTCTTGGAAGCTCAAGTCCCTTGACATGGAGGTGGACGATCCTAAGGGTAGAACTGACCAAGAGAAGATGAACAATGAGTATGAAGAGTTCTTGAGAGATTTGGAAGAGAACCCTGAGTTGAGGTTTAACATATCACTGTATCGCAATAAAGAGTACCAGCCCTCAGAGATAGCTTCGGTTACTGATGGGGAGGACTTGCCTTCCGTTCCTCTGGACGAGTTGCTTGCTGACCTTGAATTGAGTGATGATGAAGAGGGTGATGATAGCATGAGAGAATGAATGCAAGTTGTTTTTGTTCTGAATCATGTTTCATTAATTGGAGAATGGCATTATACCGTATAATTTTGCCCCCTTTTTTTTTATCCCTTTTAAGTGAAGGTTTTGGTTTCAGTTACAGGCGTGATTTGGTGGTGTAAGGTTCAAAATTTGACCTTCAGATCTTGAGTTCGAATTCAGAGAGTGCTTTTTTTGTAGGAGTCTGGTACAGCTGGAGGTTTTATCTTCGTTGAAGCTCGAAAGAAGTGATTTGATGATTAATTGCTATGTAAAAACTTTCGGGTGATCAAGCTATATATAGGTAGGGGTACCTTTCATGCAAGAAGAATAATGATATACATATACCAAAAGACATTCTCAAGAGACACACCCAAAACATTATTTGTGGCCTATAATTTGATTTGTGTTTATCTTAATCTAAAACTTATTTCCTTAAAATAGATTTATATTTTGGATATATCTTATTAGCCTATTAGGTGTATGTCCATCGTTGTTCTTTCAAGAATGCGAAGGCTTGTAGCATCTTTTGATAGGCGGAGGTATATATTGACACAGAGAGATAAAAATTTATGTGCTGCCTCTCTCTCCAAGATTAACACACATTAAGAGGATTAATAAAAACCATTAAAATGACTGACACAAACAATATCTCTTTAATCAATCATCCCCAATTCAATTTATATATGCACCAAATTTGAATGTCACAGGCCACCACTGGTCAATGACTATCAAAACTTGAAAATTTGGTGAGAATATGTTAAATAATTAGACTATATAATAAGATGGTTATTAACGATCTTTTAATTGGAAACCAAATTAAAATTATTTGAGTTGACTTGAAATGTGTAATAATTATCATATCATAGTGCAAAATGGGGTTGTTACAGCAATAAATTCAAATAACAAAAAAAATATCAAAACAAGTCAATTAAATTTAAATAAAAGAACCTCATCATCTCTTTTAAAACATAAGATGATGATCAAAGCATATATATATATAATACAAATTCCATATGGTTGAATAGTATTTTTTAATAAATTATAATCGGTAAATTAAAAATATCTTTTAAGATTTGAATAAGTGATCTCTCGTTTCCACCAATGACGAGATCATCCTATAGAAATATATGGTCAAGTTTGTGTCCTAATTTCTGAACCAAACTCAACTAACTAACAAGATGAATTGCAGACAAAACTCCATTAGACATGTCTAGCAGCCGGAGAATCACCATGAATGTCGACGTCGGGACGCTCATTGCAACTATTGCCAGCATCCCAAGAGCAAAACTTGGCCTTGTGTTCATCAACTGTGTCTGAAAAAAGCCTACAAATTTGCAAATGAACTCATCGTAGCTTGCATAATGTTGCTTCTCCCATTCCATCCACTCCGCCGGAGGCTCGTAGTTTTTCTCTATTACTTTCATTTCATGTATCCGTTTTCGCAAAATGATCATGTTTTCATCAACAGGCTGGCCTCTGTAATTCCAATGGCACGGCTCTCCTGCAGAAGAAACTATGGCACTGGACCTTTTTATGTAGCCAAATTTTCTTTTTTGAGATTTGGAGGAAAATGGTGAAGGAAGAATTAGTGAAGATAAAAGAGAAGTTGCTTCCATTGATGATGATTTGCTGAGTCTTAAATTGGATTTGTGAATGATCGAATGTGTTGTGTACTATTTATAGATATGAATGTCAAGTCAAGATCCAAGGTTATGCTAAAAATCGCTAGTGGGTTGTTGACACGTGTCCTGTTTCCGCGTAGGCCTTTATTGCTTGATTTAAGTCTAAGATTCTATTAGCTACCGTGCGGAAAGTACGTGGTTTGATGTTGTATGATTCAGGATCACTTTCCAGTTTTGTGTTCGAATTTAGTGAGTATGTTTCTTATAAGAATTCGGGACAATCGGAGATTTTACTTGCTCTATTTAAGTCCGGAAAAGATAATTTGAAAGTGAAATTTTCAACAACTTAAAAAATATATATATATATATATATATATTAGCTAGTTTCTTGATACCTTGGAAGCCGGCTGGCAGATAATGTCGGTGTTGATTGGTTTACTAAAAGGTTTTATAATAAGATTTTTTGCTCGTAATAAAAATAAAATAGTGTTTTGACAGAAATATTCAATGAAGTATTTATTGTAGCTTGAAATAGAAGAGCAATGAATAATGTGCAGGCCATGACACAATAATGTAATGAGTATAATAAGGAATGTAATATTCGTATTCCATTTTTTCAATTAATAGATACATACATTTTATTCGTTTTCAATCTTAATATATCAAGCCCCCACTGTCTAGTGTTAATTCCAATGCATACACAAATTTTTTTTTTTATTAAAACGAAAATATCAATATATTTATTCAATCTATTTTACTAATAAATATAGAAAATTGTTTCCGACCCTACGGGCTTCGTGATTTTTTGCCATCCCTAAGGTATAGCAAAAGGCACGATAAGATGCATGTGATGTCTGAGCTCTCTGTCATGGTGAGTTGACGATTTGACAATGTTCTTCCTAATGAAAGAGCAGAGAAGGAACTGGTAATGCGTAAGCGCATTGAAAGTGTCGACCTATAAACAAATATGTAAAACAAAGTATCACCATTTACATTTAGGGGATCGAGGCAAATGAAGCTACCATTCAACTAGCAAAAACTTTCTTAATCAATATATAAGGCTTCCGCTATAAACAAGATCTAAGGAAGTCTCTAATATTCGTAGATGTTAGTGATGATAATACTGATAAGTGCCGTAATGCTAATCAATATATAAGGCTTCCGCTATAAACAAGATCTAAGGAAGTCCCTAATATTCGTAGATGTTAGTGATGATAATACTGATAAGTGCCGTAATGCTGTAGAAGCTCTTAGAGCTCAAGTAAATGCAGAAGGGAAAGCGTAACATAATTCAATCTCGAGCAGCAACAGTGACAGTGAGAGTGCTGGGACAGAAAATGAGAGTGAAATGGGTTGAGTACTAGGACTGATAGTGAAAGAAGTGATAGTGTGGCTCAGTCAACTTTATTTGAGCACTTTTCAGAATTAAATATATCAAACGTGTTCAATTCCATCAGAAAATTATGTCCAGTAATCGATAGCCATTTCAAATCTTACATTGCTGACTTAGTAGGGGGAAGCAATACAAGATGAACTACGTATGAGCCAAAACAAATCAGAAGAATGAAGGACTCATACAGGAGCAGATACTTTCTTTTATTGTTCTCTGTCTCTGTCCTCGCCACCAACTTGGCCCGCTATATGTCCATTCTGCAATAGATTATGTTCTGAGGGCAACTTTTTCTTTGCTTTCCTGCTACCTTCAATTTTCCACATGTCCCATACACGGGTTTTTGGTGGAGGTATTGCTTCTGCACTTGGCGCAACCAATCCTGGCTTGCCATCATCAATGACTGCATCTACCAACCCGTATTCCTTTGCTTCCCAAGCACTCATGAAATTATCACGGTCAGTGTCCAGCTCAATCTGCAAATAATAAGAATAATAAATAAATAAATAAAATGAAGATGAAATGAAAATGCATTTCAGGAGATAATTTGAAAATGAAAAGATTGCAAAGATACTATAGGTAGATGCCCAACCTGCTCCACAGGCTTCCCGGTAGCTCTTGATAATATCTTGTTCAGCTTAACCTTGTGGTAGGACATCTCTCTTATCCGTATGCTCATCTCTGTTGCCTGAAATCACATGCAACTGTTAAAGGCTTCCCGGTGGCTCTAGATAATATGACTTTGCAAATGGACAGAAAAAGAAATATCGACTATAGATTGGTAGAAGCAACTGATAGCTGCTGCTAGTGTCTTATAGGTGGTAGCCTTAAGATTCCACTCCACTCTTCTTGGCGTTTGTTTCCAAGGGGAAAATATAATTTTCATTCATGTCATACTATAAGTATCCTAATATTTCTGGACAGAATTTGTAATTTTATCACTTGCTTCTGATTTTGAGTTGAGTCAAGTCTCAATTAAATGTCTTTTTGTTTATTAGCAATAACAACTTCTAATGTCCACATAAAGAAGTAGATGATGAAACTTACTTTGCCTCCAGCAGTCCCTAGTGGTTGATGGATCATCACTCTTGCATTAGGCATGCAATACCTCTTCCCTTTTGAACCAGCTGCTAGCAGGAATGCACCCATAGATGCAGCAAGCCCCAAGCAAATAGTTGAAACATCAGCCTTGCATAACTTCATTGCATCATATATTCCCATTCCTTGTCGCAGCAACAAATGAAAAAAGAAATATAATATTAGAACTTGACCAGGACTTTTTAAATTTACTCGACTCAGCCTAGTAATATCTAGACTGCTGTTTACCTGGATCGTGATGAACCCTTTTGGCCAATTAAGTCTATCTCATTCATTTAATGCAATTGGTATCCAAATCTAAAGAATTGCCACCATAGTAGTTTCACAAATGATTTACCACCCATTCTCTCCATCAAAACCCTCCTTTATTAGGACGGTTTTGTATAATTTTCAAGTTTTAAAGCAGCAGCAACACACAGGGTTAGAGTTCTACTGAAGTTTTCACGAATTTAGAAACAATCTTTAGTTTCAACACAAACAAATAATAAAATAACAACTAACAAATTCAGATATGCACCACTTCTCAGTTCTCATTTAACTTCTTTAATTCCATAGACTCATTTTATATCTTTCACTTGAGTCCAAGTACTAAAAAAAAAAATCTAACAAATTATTCTTTACCTATTTTTAAATCACAACAGAACCAAAACCCAAGCAAGTTTATGTTCCTTTTTCTCTTTGCTTAATCCTTCTTGAGCTTGACCATTATCATCATGAAATTTTAAAAAAAATATCATGTCACAACGTGATAAAGAAGTACTACATTTACTGCATAAAATGCTTGATAGCAACTCCCCATAAACTAAGTCAACACCCAAATTGATCGAGTGAGAGTTAATTAGAAAGCCAATTTGAGATCGGTAAAGCATTTACACCATCTAACACCCCCAAAACGTGCACCAACATATGAGAAGATATAAAAAGTGGGAGAAATATACATATACACATACCAGCGGTAACAGAACCACCAGGTGAATTAATAAACAACCTGATGTCTTTTTTAGGATCTTCTGCGTCAAGAAATAAGAGCTGACTTATGATGAAATCGGCTGTCAAGTCATCAACCTGCCCGAAAGCAATTGAAACTCACTGAATTAACGGATTCCAAAAACAAAACATTCCCAAACCATTTTCCAGCTTATATTCTACAGTTTATGCTTAAACAATCATCCTCCACAGCCAACAGCCCACCATAACCATCAAAATCAAATCACATAGTAACAAAATTTCACAAAACAATGAGAATTACTTATATCCAGATTCTTTATTAAATAAACCAAAACAAAACAAAAAACTAAAAATCAAAACTTTCACCTAACAAGTGAAAAATTACAGTCCAGAATCCAACTTCTTATATCTCTAACAATTAAAAAAAGAACATAAAGCAAATTATAAACAAAACCCACCTCAAAAATCCAACATTTAATCAACAAACACACTAATTCACATACTGTAAACCTAAACAAATACACCAATAAACAAAACCCATCGATGAAAATAAAACAAAGTATAAAAAAATGAAACCTGGGAGCCCAAGAAGATAATTCTCTGACGAAGAAGCATGTTGGTGGTATCAAGCTCCTCAAATTTTGGCAGATAAGGAGCTGAAGTATTATTATTAACAGATAAATTGGAGACATCCCAGTTGGTAGATAAGTTCTGTGCCATTGAAGGTGAGCTATTCGCGGCCTTAACGCAAATGGGTCTCCTTGTTTTGATAGTAGTGCTAGTATTAGTGATATTAGGAGCAGCGAGGAAGCGAGTCTTTGACAGGGATTGGTTTGAAAAGCAGAGAGGCTTTGAAAATGAAGATGCTGTTAATGAACTCAACTCCATCTTCTTTATTTTGGGATTCGTTTGCTGGGCGAGTTCGAGAATGTGTGTAATCTCTCAGAACGAGAAACAGAATCCAAATGATTTGCGTTCTTTTGACTCTTCGGCGGAAACGGTGTCGTGCTACGGCGTTTTAAAACGATGTCGTTTTATCTAACAAGATTACATTTAAAATGACCAATGTGCCCATGCGATATTGAATTCTAACAATTACCAATTTAGGGTATGTTTGGTAGTGCGCTTTTAAAAATATAGTCAATAAATAATGATTTATAAATGGTGTTTTATAATTTTAATTTATTTTAAAAATAATTATGACGTTTTTTTTAATATTTTGATGGTGGGTAAAGGTTAAAATCTTTACCTTTTATAAAACATAAAATTTTAAAAACAAAATCACAATTAGTAATCGTAATTTTTTATCTTTAACTAAATACTCAAAAATTATATTTTGACCGATAAAAATATGTTATCACTCTTATGATGAAAAAAATATTTTAAAAGTGAGGTGAAAAAAATATATGTTATCACTCTTATATGTGTAAGATTATTAAAAGAAATAAAAATATATTATTATAAAAAAAGAAAGAAAGAAAGAAAACACACACCCATGCCCTTAGTGGGTGCATTTTAAAAATAAATTTCTTTATTTTTTTTTCCATTTTGAATTTAGTTGGGTGAATGGTAATGTAGTAATGTCTCGAAAATATTTGTGACCTCATTCACATTATGATTATATTTTTCATCTATAGTCGTCTAATTAATGTTAATTAGAAGTGTATTTTTTTAACAACAGTCATAATGTGACTATCAATTGGGTGATTGTTTATTTAATCATGGATATTCGTGAATCACATTTATGATTTCGGTCATATAATGATTGTGTTTTTCACCTATATTCACACAATAATTATCAAATAATGTATGGTTAAGTGTATATTTTTTTATTCACAGTCATAATGTGAATTCAAGTGGTTTAATCCACTTATCGAAATTACCAACGAAAAAATAATATTTAATATGTAGTGCATTCAAAACGCATTGTCCAAGTTCAAATCTTAAGGAATGTAAGGGGTTAAAAAATATTTTTGAGCTTGTATACCACCTTTTTTTAAAATAAAAAAATCTATTCATGTGAATAATGTTTACTGTTAATGTTTTTTTTTTTTTTTAAAGATAAGGGACGATATGAGTATAATGGAAAAGAAATTAAATCGAAAAATAAAATTTAAAACCTTAAAATTTAAAAAGAAACGATTTTAGAGGTACGGTCAGGGATCCATGGTAATTTTTTCCTAATAATCCAAAATCTTAAAATATAACGTAAATCAAATGTAAAGTAATTTTACTTCTAATTCTAATAAAAGTCCCAACAAAATAAGAAAAAAAATACTATTTTTTTGGAATCGTTCAAAATACTCCCGTCAAATAATTCATTACAGACTTAAACTAAATAAATAAAATATCTGAATATCAACTCTTATAATAAATACGGTCTCTAGATTCAAACTCATCAAATACCAAGTCGCGCGAGAAATATTATATTAATAGGAAAATAACTAAAACCCTAAATCCTACTGCTTCAGGATTTGGATTCTGATTGACGAGCGGTCAAAGAAAGTTTTAGGAAAGCCACCAAGTTATAAAAGCCTAATGAGTTAAATCTTCCTAGATTTTACGTTGATCCTTTTTTTTTTTACCTTTAATGGGGAAATCGTCGGTGTCGAGATTGTTTCCGGCGGGATTGAGAAAAAATTATGGAGGAGGAGGAGGAAATAATATTGGAGTATATGAACAGGAATACGAGGCAGAAGAGGAGACAAACGAAGAAGAAGAATGTCAAGTAGATTATAATGAAGTAGAAGAGGACAGTTTAGTGTTTCGAGGAGATTATGCGGAAGAAGAGGACAGTGAACAACAACATGAAGAATCTGATGAATATAATTATGATGGCGTAGAAGAAGAAGAAGAGAATGAGGAAGAAGAAGATGCCAATGGCGAAGAAGAAATTGAAGAAGAAGAAGAAGAAGAACATCAAGATTTGGTAACCCTAACCAATCACGATTTTCTTGATTGCCCCATTTGCTGTAAGCCCTGGGACGTTCCTGTCTATCAGGTTTGTTTGTTTCTTTCTTTCTTTTCCATGTTCATATTATTTTCTATTTGATTTATATTATGATTTTTTATTTTTTGTTTTTTGTTTTTTGTGTTATATCCTTGGAAAACTTGTTACTTTTAATCTCTATATGCGTTGCATTATTGATCGGGTTATTATGGATTTTATTTAGGGCTGCGCTGATTAATCAACAATTATTGTTTAAAATTTAATAATATTGTGCTTCGCATTATTCTATCCATAATTGAATATCGTGCCTACCCTGGAAGTAGCATCTCTCGTATACTTAATAATCGAATCATGAAAACAGTCTCTCTCGCTCGATCTTTTAGTTTAAGTTGTTATTTTAGCATTACATTTGTGGCAGTGTTAGTTCATCAATTTACTCGCTCTATGTTGCATATGCTTAATATTAAGTATTGAAATACAATCTTTTTAAACTTTTGTTTGGCTGTTTGGATACAGTGTGAAAATGGACATGGTGCTTGCTCTTCTTGCTGCAATAAAATCAACTACTTATGTGCATACTGCCAATATCCCATTGATACACGTAACAGGATCATCGAGAAAGTTTTAGAATCTGCCCAAGCCAAATGCAAGAACACAAAGTACGGCTGCAAAGAGACAATGAATTACAAGAAGATAGACGAACACGAAATGACATGCCTACACGAACCATGTTCATGCCCTGTTTCAGATTGCAATTTCGTTGGAAAATCAAGCCAATTATACAAACACTTCAGTATCAAACACAAGGATTCCGCGATACAGTTTTCGTACAATAGGCCCTTTCACATGACCTTGAATCCTGATGACAAGTCCTTTATTCTTCAGGAAGAAACAGAGAAGTTTCTATTTGTTCTTAACAATTTTTCGGAAAGTTATGGAAATGCAATATCAGTTAGTCGAATAGCATCAAGAAATGATGAGTATATGACACTAGACTATGATATTGAGGCAGGAGACTCATTGATTGGTATTCACAGCCTGAAATTTCAATCTGTTACATTGGATTGTCAGAAGCTGGATGATAAGCCTTCAACAGGATTTCTGATTGTTCCTTCTTATTTGTTCAGCTATAATGAGCAGGTCGAGTTGGATATTTGCATTTGGAGATCTGCAACATCTAGAAAACGTAAACGTTCTTAACACTTTCTCTTATGCTGTTTTTTTCTTAAAAAAATTAATTAGTAATGTTTATGTTGTTACTGTTCTTGTTTTTAGTATGAAATAATATTAGAGTTTTCAAAATTCACGGTGAAATGAACAGGGTGTCAGGATCATTAGTTAGTCAAGGATATGGCTGCTTCTCTTGAGGTGTTTTTGTCTGTAGATAGAATTTTCTTGTATTTTCTACTAAGATGGGAGAGTGTGATAACTTGAATATTGTGTGTGTTTTCTCCTATGACACAAGTATAATGTTTTTAACCAGGAGCTTTGGTATAGTCTCTGACATCGGTGTTCTAAAGATTTTAACCGTGTACACTCTCTCCTTTAAATAGTTCTTTATGTAAGGATTATATGCATTATCAATAAATACGCGTTTATCATATTCGATTGTCCCAATTATATTCTCGTTGTATCGATTCACTGTGTGTTTGCTTATTTACTCTTGTGTTGTGTACTGTAGTTGCATGATCTTTATATTTAAATGATGCATGTTAGTTTTCATAACTTATCACTCGGCTATCGTGTGTAGATATTTCATTCTCGAATTCATGTCTGTAGGCATCGGTAAGGTTGATTTGTTAGACGAAAACATTAACAAGTGCCGCAAGAATCTAATTTTGCGGTGCCTTAAAAGTCAGCCTGTGACACACGACATCAGACATCACGTCAATTGAAGTATAAATTTTATGTAAATCATTATTTGTTGTTAAATAACTTTGTGCAAATAGCATTATTTGCACTTAACCATAAGGATATGGCAAAAAGATAGCAGTGTTTTAAAACCCGACAACATACTTGAGTGTTGTATATAACCTCCTAAGTGGTTGTTTGAAGTGTTGCCTAGACAACACCTTTAACGAAGTAGGAGTGTTTTAAAACCCGACTCGGTCCATGGATCCGGAATGGCGAGAGGGTTATATATATATATATATATATATATGAAATATGATAATAATGAATTTTATGTTTTCAAATATTATAAGAATGTTTACTAAAATTATAATTAAAATATAATAACAAATTACTTTACTATTTTAATTTCAATAAAAAATTTTGAAAAAAGTCAGAAATCAGTAATACCTATGATCGGTTCGACCGGGTTGCAGTTTATTAGGTCGGGTCGTCGGTTCTTGAACCGAGACACAATATCCATAAGGATCAATGCCATCACCCGGACCAGCCAAAGAACCGATTCACGGATCAATCGATCAAACCGACCAGACCGATTCGGATTTTAAATCATTACGAAATAGTGTAAAAGTACTGTAATTGTAATTTATGTTCATCATGCGCAAAAGGAGTATGATTGGAGTAACTTTGGTGATTAAAAAAGAAACTCATATGCCTTAATGCTGCATTTCTATCTGAAATCTATTGGGATACTAATACATACAATTATAACATACCCAGAAATTTACGTTTACGAAGATACGAACTAAATTTTCATACCGGAAATATCCACTCTCACTCAAATAATCAAGAAGAAATCTACTCCCAATTTGAGAGACAATAGTCCCTATCCCTGCAGAAACTCGAACAAAAGAGGAGAATATATGCTACCACTGAGTGATGAGCCAAGTATATATGTGAGAGATTGTGTACAATTAGTTACTTTGACTGGTTCAATACCAAATCAATATCTTTAGAAAAAGATATTGTAGTTAAATTTAAAAATTCAATATTAAGTTTTTTTACATCAGGACAGTTTGCATATGATCAGTTATATATTATTCCATATATTCAAGTCTCAGTAATTCTTAAGTCTTAACCTCTTACTTCTCATAAACTTGAACAAGAATGATAAATTTTATTAAAATGCTTAAAAACCAACTTCCTCTCTAATAAGTGCCCAAAATTGGATATTAATTAGACCTACAAAATGCTCTCTCTGCTGAAGTACCTCTGAATTACTCCCACCAGTTTAAACTCCCATATTAGTTTTAATTAGTTGCCAAAATGATGCTTGCAAAAGGGGGAAAGAAAAGCATCAAAGCTTTGCATGAATTTAATAATTAATATTTAATTATTACATTGTTATATTATACTTGCTTGGGTAATCATTTTATCCTCTGCTAAATTCCTCCCACTATGGTGCAATTACTGTTACACTTACATGCTGGCACTTGAGCCTTTTATGTGAACAAGAAAAAAATATAATCTCACATTTTTTGTTTGCACAACCAAACCCATAAAAAAAAAAAAAGAGTACAATTACAGCCTATAGTAATCAATCCGGTTGCAGAAAACATGTATCTGCCATTCAGTTGTATTTTTCGGCTTTGAATTTCACTTGTGGGTTCCGAATGTCATCCTGGCTCTGGATCAATCGGATCTCCAAACTACTTGATTGGAGATCGTACCCAGCAGTAACGTAGTCGTTCGTAGTCCTCTGTAGAAGTGCCTGAAAGCATTGGTGAAATCCAGCAATCAGTTTATATGGGCATCGGCTGGTTTAGTTGATAAGATCGCTTGTGAATCTTGCTTACACAAGGATGGGAGGCAAAGCATATACAATAAAGAGGATGAATATGCAGTTACCATCCCTGAGGTAGAGCGGCAAACTACATTAGAAAAAATGTGGTACTGGTCCTATTACAGATCTGATTCGCCTCTACATTTTCAAAGACATTCATATTCTTGTCTGATCATATCTGCTATCACCAAATTAAACGTATTTGATAGGTTACAATCTTTCCCGATGCCTAGTTAGGGTTTGCATTTACTAAAAAGGATTAGAACTGAAAAATACCCTAAGCAGCCAATTTCCATTTCTACTATAGATACAGGATCAACACCAATATGCGGCATGCTTTTGATGATAACCCTCACTAACAACCTGACACCCTTGAGTTGCAAGCTAGATAATTGACTACATTTCTAGCTGCCATTCTAATTCATATTCAATAATATATTAGTCTCAGAGGGAAGAACACAGTTGGTTTGGTCTCTCCAACAGAAGCAAAAGATAAAGAGTTCAATCTCCCTCACACTAAGTTACCAACCTAGGTGGGATTAGTTTAATATGTGGTGGTATAGGGTGAGGTGCATGGCATTAGATGCAGCAGGCCTGTATTCAAAACCTACAGAACATTCTAGCAATGCAAGGCATAAGCAAAAGCAATACCTGCAAACTTGAGACTGCAAGCTCTGCCGCAACGTCAAGGTTGTCTCGATATTTCTGGACAGCACAAGGAGAAAAAAAATCAGAACTATAACATCGTCAACTAAAATTGTCCAGGGGATCACTTGAACTCACAAACATTAAAGAGGCATTACATTACTCCATCCGAGTAGGAGTGCAGTCATCAGATCACCAGTTCCCTACAAGCACTCATATATAACAATGTAAGTATCATATGCAAGGCAAAGCAGTTGCACCAAGAATTAATTACATTGAGTTAAATGGAAAACAAGGGGTGATAAACTTCAAGCAGACAATTGCTAACTACCAAACTTTAGTCATCTATAGAACTTGGAGAAAACAAGAATGTGTCTCTTTTTTATTTTCTGGTAAGCGATACAAACTAATAAGCCCCTTTTTTTATAAACAACATTGTCAATGAATTCAGCATTGTAAAAAAAACATTTCATTTGTTTGTCAATGAATTCAGCATTGTAAAAAATCATTTCATTTGTTTATAGGAAAAGGAAGGTCCTGAAGCTGTCTTGAAAGACCAACAGGGTTCTCTTCAACCAAATTTTTAAAAACAAGATCAAGCTCCTTTATGTTTTAAGTTAAACCCTTCAAGCCCAGTGCCTGCTTGATTGCTTAAAATTCTATATACAACTCCCGATAGCTTTCACATAAAGATAGGATTCAATTTTACTAAATGTATTAACCACTGTATTATAACAAGTATTATAACAGTAACCTTTAATCCTCCTGACTCAGCAATGCTGGAAGACGTGTAATCAACTTGCCCCTTGTTAAGCTTACTGGTAATAACTGGTGCAGCAGATATCTATATAGTTTAGGGATAAAAAAGAAAATGAGGTACAAAGACAAATTTGGATAATTTTATTAGGATTTCACGTTTGGCAATTATGGACTAAGCAGGGCTGGATGAAGTATTAGCATCTCAAAAATATGTCAAAAGAAGGCAGAGCAAAACTACTGAGCCATGACCTCATTCAAAAGCAACATGTTAAAAATAGTATTTCTAGCAGCACATCAATCTTACACATCATAAAATAACCATAAAAAATCCTAATCATGAAAAAGTTTGCATACCGTAAAATATGCAGGAATTTTGGGTATCACAATCTTGAACTGGTCTGGAGACTGACCCTGCAAAATTTAGATGAGCAGGTAAGGTTATCAGCATTTTGAATTGCTATTACTTAAAATAGTAATCACTAAGTATTTCCATATAAACAATGTGCTGATACTAATAATTCAAAACATTAAACCAAAAAAGAACAGATAATTTTGAGAAGAATAATAACAAGACTCAAGAATAATAACAGATAATTTTGAGAAGGAAATGAAAAGAAGTAATGATAATAAATGGGTTTGTAGCTATTTCTGCCAGTTGTTGCAGAATAAAATAGCACCAATCCAAAAAAAAAAATTAAAATCTAATTCAGCATCACTTATAAAGTATACAAGTTCTTGCAAGTAGAAAAAAATGAGTATTAATGGGTGAACCGTGAAAGAATGGGTGATAAATGATAAAGAAAGAAATAAGGCATGTAGCTACTTGCACAACGATAGAAGATCATGGACATTGTATATTTGAGAAATAGTTAATTTTAAAAAATTATCGAATATTTAGGAGACATGCATCCGTAATTACATAATAGGTAACAAAGTGAATGTACGCATGCATGTATGTGTACATTTCTATGAAATTCCGTGTGCATTCATATATGTAACTTGGTGACAATCCACACCATGCTGCTTATTTGTTGTTGAACATTCTTTATGAATATGATATCCAGAAAAGTTTGTGTTATGATGCATATTGACATATGAATCAAATGTGGTAATCCTGGCTCATATTCATTATTCACAATTCACAAACATGACTGATTATGAGACAGGCAATTGATCCTGAAAATGATTAAAACTACAAGCACTGAACATATGGTGGACCTACTTTTTCCTTCTGGTGGCTGCCAATCAGGAGAAGATTGCCATCTATATTAATGCTTGTGATCACAACCTGATATGATTAAACTTCAGAAGCTATGTTAATTAACAAAAAGATCATAATTGTTAATTGTGAAGGGATTCTGGATTAATTAGTGCATATAATGCTATAGCTTATAAATCACTTTCTTTCTATTGAATGAGAATTACACCATCAGTCATTCAGCCGTGTTATATTCTGTTCATCTTTACTATGCTTAGTTTTCAAGTCAGACTAAATCATGTAATCCAAACTTCTCCCAATAAAGACATGGAAAGACGGGTCTAACAGTGAAAGAAAGTTGTATCTTCAAAATCACACACTCCAGGGATATAATTAAAAATTTAACCAGGTAACATGATATAGAAATTAAAGCAGCATACAAAATCATGCAAGAAAAGAAGTTTGAATATATAAAGTTATATACAGTGTTAAATTCTAGGGTATGAATAGATTAAAGATCCAAAACTGTGATTTTAAATTAATAAGAAATAAACCTTTGAAGGTCCAGCAGCATGAAGAATCTTACAAGCTTCCCTCCCATCGGTTTCACTCACGATCCTGTGAAAAGTAAATCTTCTCAGAATATGGAAGAATGACAGCGATGAGTGCCCAGTACACAGTAAAAGTTTACCTGATTCTCATCATATGTAATATAAGACTCAGATATTAAATATTATACACAAGGAAATCTTGGCAACGGTACAAGAGGGACTTCTAAGAAGGCCCAAGACAATAAATGATATCCTAATGGTACTAATTAAGTGATAAACTCCCAACCAGCGTAGATTTGCTGCCTAACAGAATAAAGGAAGCTCAAAAGCGATGTGTCACATACCCTATGCCACAAGATAAAGAAATACAATTGGACAAACTGATAGAGAGAAAAAGGATAATACAGCAAAGAACGATGCATCAATTGAATCCAACTGCACTCAATGAAAAGAGTAATGTGCAAGAGGGTGTTGGCTTCTCTTTTAGCCAAGGGCCTCCTCATTGGCTATTTGTGAACTGAAGCATATTTAAGCCCAATAAAACATATATCCTTGTCATTGGATCACTCCTTTCAATAAATGTCAGTAGTATAGCACACATAAAGAAAAACAAATCCTCCACTTGGGTAATCACTTGCTTCGCCCTACTCATTTTGTTTGGCAAAAGCTTCATCAGGTCCAAGGAAGCAACTCTCATTGACCTTAGGGGTGTGAGTCGTGTTACCGGTGTCCACATGTGCATTGAAATTTCCTCAATTTTGTTCAGTTATAGTTATATACCCAAATTGTTCTATATTCTAAAGACCAAACAAGAAAATCATGCAAAACAAGATGCTGCTAAACCATTAAATATGACGAGAAATCCAACATATGAATAAAAAACTGATTATGGTAATTTAAACAACAGTATCTGAAATATCAGAAAATGAGAAAATACCTGAAACCAGTCAACTGTTCCGCTTCAAACTGATTAGGGGTCAACATTGAAGCCACTGGAACAACCTACTAACGTCTTACAAAGAGTAACATCAAAATGTATGATCATAACAAAGGTTTTTAACTTAATGATAATTGCATCAGGACAACATTATAGATTCAGAAAATAATAAGATCAAATGCAACAACGATTGCTCACCTCGGCTGTTCAATCTAAATATTCTAAAATACACATCAAATTGACAGTTCTAGGTATAATTACAAACTTGAGCATTTGTGATTCAAGCAACTACTTTATACAAGTAGTGGATAAAATGTGCCTACAATGCAAATATCAATTGATTTCTCACCTTCTCACGGTATATCGATACCAGCTCAGGAGGGACATAGAGCTTTCCATCATCACCCATCACTGGATCACAAACTGGACAATTAGGCAAGATTTCAGCAAAGCTACAATTAATTTATTTCTTATCTGTAGGATAGACAAGGTAAATAGGCACATATCCAAAATGTCTCTTTTCTGCCTCACATTCATGCAATCTGCGGAGGCAGCTGCAGGCCATGAAAATTCAAACGAATATAGAATTGAAACCATTTTTTAATAACCTCAATGACTTCAGGAATATTTAAAACCTACCATATGTCAGATTTGGGTTTATAGAGCGAAGCTTCTTGACGACTTCCAGTATGATGTTCAGAAAAGAAACAGAACCAATATAACCTGCAATGCACCAGTTAAAACAGAACATGAAAATTCTAAATAGACTAGACATGAAACTTCCTCCAACTGATATTATTCTAATATTCTCTAAACTAAACTACTAAATGAGAAACTAGTTTCCTTGCTGGCATTAGGACAAAATTTCTGCAGTCTCTGACAGACTATTGTTAAATAATAAATACAACAGTGGAATCCTTTTCTCTTCAAAATTTCAGATTCTCCTTTTCTTTCGAATAACATACAATCCATCCAGAAGGCAGGTTGCCAACCTACTACAGTAATTTCCAAGGGGTCACGTAATTAGCTTAGACGGCTAATACAGCGTACCTGTTAATAAATGTGTGTAGTACAACAGATTATTGGCTTCAAGTCCTTCTATTAAATTCCATAATTGTTGTCCGTTCAAAACTTGCCCCTTGAAAGTTGGGTATCCTGCACAATTTTCAGATTGATTAAACCATAACCTAGAGTAAATTTGGCTACGATTTTATGCCTGAACTTATCATACAGATTGAATGACATCGCACCATATGTCAGGCCTCAGAATTCTGAGACTGTTTTGAGTAGTAATGTAAGCAGCTTGCCTGTGTGATTTGAGAACTGTACTGAATTGATAGGATCCACGTCGTAGCCCAGTAGTTGGAGAGGAAAGACAGCTGATTTATTTCCAACATATCCCTAGGACAGAGATAAACAAGCAGTGATTTTAAGACAGAAATATCAGCACAGCCCAAATGGAGAACTTTGTCAACAGTATACAAACTAACAGATTATAAAGTCTATTTGATAAGAATATATATAAAAATAAAAAATATATCCTTCATATTAAAAATTAAGCTATAATTACAAAGAAGAATTACTATAAAAAAATATTATCATTAAAAATACACTTGTCGATAATATGAAAGAAAGGGTTTTGAAAGATTCCATGATAATGTTGTAAGCTTGTGAGGATTTAGATTCTATATAAAGTTGTAGATTATAAAAAATTTGAAAAATAAGAAATTGTTTCATATCCATGCTATTTCCTAGTATGTGGAGAAATCCTAAGAAAATAATATTTACTAATCCTTTACTGATTTATAAGCCACAAAAGTCACTATACATTCATTAAAATAGCTTAACAACCCAGTAATCAGACAAGTGTTCTAAACTACGCCTCGCCTAGGCGGCGCGTATAGGTTCGGCAGCCTATGGCCGCCCCGCCTGGCCCCAAATTGTTGGGGTCAGGTGCTCGTCGCAATTTCATCAGTCAACCGCCGTTGGCCGATGCAGAATTCGAAATTAATTGCTTTTTCCGGCCGAATTTCACACCTCAATCTTAACCCTAACCTTAATTTTACAAAATTAACTCTCTAACTCATCAATTTGAAAAAAAAATCGCAATTTAGAGCATAAACTCTAATTTCAAAAATCTAATCTTTATTCTATTTTTTTTAGTTTCTCATCAAATTGACCATTTATAAATATTAGTCATTACTCAAATAACATTTATCTATGATTGATTTCTCTAAATCATACCAAATCTTAAACTTAATTATAGAAATTCTCAATTTCGATTAATCGACTGGGCACTCTAACGCTAGGCGTTGGGTCGCCGCCCGACTAGCGCCTAGCGCATTTTAGAACACTCAAATCACATCATATTCTCCAAATATAAGTAAATCCAACTGCATTCGTTCATTGAATTGCCATTAAAATACCAATCAAAAATATAAAAAAATTTCCTAAACTCAATAGTAAAGCCACTTCCAATGTTACTAATTAGACATTGACTCAAAAAAATACACATACAAACTACGCAAAAAAAAAGTTTTACAAACAATTGGTGCAGCAAGAATCATTATGCTATTATTAACATCAGCAAATTACCCTTGGTATGAATCCTCTTCAAAATTGTTTGCCAGTAGGGAACATTGACCAACAACCCATTATGAGTCAACAACTCCGGATTACTAAAATATTAAACAACAAGTAATAATATGAAGCGCTTCACTCCTCTCCCTAAATTGAAGACTATAAACTAGCTTTCGAGTAAAGATTGAGATGGTCTGACTTTTAATCCACACTTGTTGTGGAATTACATAAGCTCATGATGGATGGGAAGTAAACATTAACTGCCAAGTAAAATTGGCTATTCACTGGATAATGCAGCTGCTGTGATTTTTTAATTCAATGAAACCACATTTGCTACAAAATTTCCAAACTTTGCTTCACATTATTATTATTCAAATAACCGAACCGTTCATCATTCATTTTTCTCAATAGGGCATACATTACATGCAAATGACAGTAACATCAATGAAAAGTAAATCAATTTAAGTACAATTATTCAAAAGTCAAACAAATTAAACTTCTTTGTAAATAAAAAAAAAAAATTGAATTAATTTTCTCGGCAAGCAAACAGAAAATAACTACCTGAACAGTGTGCGATTGAATGCTCAAAACTCGACCGGTCTCCGAAGGTAAAGCCAGTGAGAGAATCGGAGGCGCCATTCCTGATTTTATCGAGCTTCTTCTCCTTCAAATCCAATCAAGTAAAAAAATTTGTCAAAAAAAAATCAATAATTAAAATTTTGAAAAGGAAGTTTCTCGGGAAAATTATTTAATTTTACCGGGAAACGTGAGTTTCTCGGAAAATGCACAAACAAGGACGGCAAGTACGTAGAAAAAGTTGCATCGACAGAATTTCGAAGATGGTGGTTGGTGGATGCTATTTATATTGTTGACATAAACAACGTATACTTTTTTTATGAAATGACTGAAATGCAACAGCTGGATTTCGAGTTTGAATATTTATCTGCATAATTTTTTGAGGGAGGTAGGGTATTTTGGGAAATTCATTGCCCGGGGTGGACGAGCCTCTCTCGTTTAGTCAAAATTTAAAATTTGGCCCACAGTATCATCCAATTACAAGTCGGCCCTTTTTTTAAGAATTATTTATATTTTATTACTAAATTTTAGGGGTGGTAATTTGGGTCAGGATTCGTTTATTCGTTCGATTCGATTCGATTCGCTTTAAAGCGAATACATGTTTGAAAAATTTGATTCGTTTAATAAATGAGTCGATTCAATTCGATTCGTTTATTAAACAAATCAAATACAAATTAAGCTCGTGAATTCGTTTAGGATTCGTTTTATTATTTTCTTTTACTATTTATTGTTATTTTTCAATTAAAATTCGAGAAATTCTGACTAATTATCAAAGAAAAATAATATTTTTGATATTTGATGAGGTATTTTTAATAAATATATTAATTACATATTTTATATGTATATATTTATGAAGAATTAATGTAAATTTGATATTAAATGATATTATGACTAAAAAAAATATTCGTATTCGATTCGTTTATTAAAAGAATCGTAAACGAATCATGATATTAGGATTCGTTTAATAAACAAATCGAATACGAATCTGCCACATTTTGATTCGATTCGTTTAGGATTCGATACAAATTCGATTAGTTGATTCATTTTGCCACCCCTACTAAATTTATAGTTAAATAATAATTTGATATTATGAATTTATAAATATTATATATTTTTTTGATAATCAAGATATGCTGGTCAATTTACGCGCACCTCGACTTCGTGCCTTTAGAAGTATCCCAACGCAAATCATAGTAAGTTGTTGGTTTTTTACACCAGGGGCATGACCTCAATGACATGCATCTAGTGGGATTCGAACCTTGAACCTGAGAGGGAACAAACCACTCAAGTTCAAGGCCTTTATCATTTAGGCAACCCATTGGGGTTCAAATAAATATTATATTTTACTACTAAATTTATTATAAAAATAATATTTTATTACTTTTAATCAAAATCTTAGTTATTGTTATTCAACCGTTACATTTTAATGCTAAGGTCAATTAAATCAACTAATAATAAAATTTTAGATTATATATAATTTTAATAGTAAAATATTATTATAATTAAAAATAAATGATATATATTCTCATACCTTTCATATCTCAAAATAAACGTATCTCATTAAATTTAAACATATGTCATCCTACTTTTACCATAAAAATTAAACAACCGAACTCTTATTTGAAAATTTTTAATATTAAATATTCCAATTCAATACTTTATGCAAAATTATAAAAGAGAATTGTGAACCAATATTTAATTATCTAATATAAATAAATAAGTGTTTGCAAAGTACAAAAAGCTTGTTTAAGAGCTACACAACTCATTTTTTTTTTAAAACGTTGGAAATTTCACCATCAAATCATCCAACCCGAGTTTAAATAGAACAAGTAAAACTCCCGATTGCCTCAAATTTTTACAAGAATTCGAATTCAGGACCTAAAGGTCAGATCATGAACCATATACCACTAAGTCGAGGAACGCTACACAAATCTAGCAAACTTACATAGGACTTTACATGTAATGCTTCAAAACTTTAAAAAATGAAAGTTGATAATATAAGGAATAGAATTGTAAAATGCTTTAAAAATATCATAAAAAAGAAGCAAAAAAGGGACTTTACATGGAATAAGAATGAGAAATAAAATAGAAAATGCACAAAAGAGAGAATAACATAAAATGTTAAAAAGCTTTCTAACATGCTATGTCTTTGGCTCTTGCATCATTTCACTTCTAATGCTTGTTTTTTTTAGTGATATTACATATAATTGTTTCCCTCTCTCTCTCTCTCTCTATTTTAATGAGAAGCACCTTTTCAACTTTTATAAGGAAAAAAAAAGGAAAAATATTTCAAATATTTATATTATTTGAAATATTTGCTATCAATTGACATGAATTTATATTTTTTTTCTTTTTAAAAAAATGGAAAATTCTTAAATTGGGCTTGTAGGAATGTTTAGAAGTGGGCCGGACTGGGGTTGTTTTTTACAAAAGCCCATCATGTGTGTTCTCGACCGAGATATTTGATTTTAAATCATTTATCTGAGATAAAAATAAAAATTCAAACCAAAACAAAAAAAAATAAAAATAAAGAGGGTAAATAAATAAATTAGTAAATAATAGTGTGACATTCATTATCTAAGCAGGGATAATGGGGATACCAATACTCATCCCCAACTCGTATAATCAATAGATAAGATTATTTTACCAATTTATCTGTATTCAGTCTTAACGTGGGACATTCATTTATGTTTATAGCATAAAATGTTTGTATTGGATGATAGCTCTCATAAAAATGTATATAAATTATTATCTATAAGTTTAGTTTCATTACAATTCACAATTATGCAGTTTTTGATTGTTTTTCTTTAAAATTTCCATTTTAGTCTCATAAAACTATGCTTCTTGAACTTAATACACTTTTTCACATTGTGGTTGATAAACTATATGGATATTGCTGCCTTATTGAGGCATTAACTAATTTGTTAATAATGAAGTTTTTTTTTTTTTTAATTGCTCTTAGTATTTTTAGTACTACTACTTGCTGAAATTAGCAAAGAACAGGTATTCAATTCAACTTTAGAGAAAAAGGAAAGTGAGATTCATCCAATTAACGGGTAATTTTTAAAACAATTATCGACTTTATTATTTCACTATTAATATGCAAGTTTTTGAAACATGAACAAAAAAATTGCTCTATTTCTTTTTAAATTATTAGGTTTCACTCTCGTAACTGTATCACTGCATCCCAGGGAGAGTGTGGCTTGGTGGTGTAGGGTCCAGGATCTCACCTTGAGGTTCTGGGTTCGAATCCAGGGAGTGCACTTCTTGTAAGAGTCTGGGACAGCCGGTGATTTTACCTGCGCCGCGGCCCAGAATGAGTGATTTGGTGGCGGGGTTTCCATCGTTTCAAAAAAAAAAAAAAACTGTATCACTGCAGCAGAAGATACAGTAATTAAAGGGAAAAGACTTGGGTTCTTTTAGTAGTACTCATTTCTGCTATATCTCAAACAACCATGATAATATTCATATACATACATACATACATACATACATACATATATCAGTAGGGGTGCGCAAAAAAACCGACCGAACCGAACCAAACTGGACCGAATTTACGATTTTTTTTTCTAACGGTTCGGTTTGCGGTTCGGATTGGCCCACCCCAAACGGTTTACGGTTCGGTTCAGGAGCTAATCCGAACCGCACCTGTTAAACCGAACCGAACCGTTATAATGAAAAAAATTATATATTTTTATAAAAAATTTGTATTTTTCTTTAAATTTTATTCTATGTTTTCTTTTTATTAGTATGTTAATACTTTTATTCTTAAATTTTTTGTTAATACTTTTATTTTTCAATTTATTTGTTAATACTTTTATTCTTAAATTTTTTATTTTATGGTAGCATCATTATTCTTGAAAGTAAGATGTTGTATTTGTCTCTTAATTAGAACGATGGTAGCATCATTATTCAAGGTAATTTTTTAAAAAATACAAGAATTAATTGTGCCTCATTTTTCAATCCTTAATTGAGTGCATGTGTTCCCTGGAGTCACAGCTTACACCATAGCACTTCATACTATTTGTTGATATACTAGTTTTTTTTTTTTTTTTTTGTCCACTTAAGTGGATGGAAATTTGTTTTAAATATAATAATCCGTAAACCGAACCGAACCAATCCGTAAACCGCTGGTTTAAAAAAATTTCAATCCGAACCAAACCGTTATTTAATGGTTTGGTTTGAGAGGTAAAAAATCCGAACTGTAAAATATGGTTTGGTTCGGTTTTTAGCAAAAACCGAACCAAACCGAACCGCGCCCACCCCTACATATATGTGTGTAATAAGTAGTGGATATAGAGGTGGCCACCGGTCCGGTTCGGAACCGAACCGACCGGTTTCCGGTTCCACAAGTATGGAACCGGAATCGAACGGTTCCGGTTCAATTCCATTTTTTTTTTAAATTTTAATAATGATTTTTTTAAGAAAAAACTAAAACGGTTCCACCGTAGAACCGCTAGAGCCAAACGGTTCCAACGGTTCTGGTTTGAACCACTGGAAATGGACGGTTCCAGCGGTTTTTTTCGATTTGATCAGGGGTAAACCCTAACCGAAGCGAAAAATTTCGATTCCGAAACTGGAACCGTCCAATTCCAACCGGTTCACCAGAATCAGAACTGGAACCGTGAATAGTTGAACAACAATGCTCTAAAAGCACCAAAACTCTCGGTATACAAGCTTGGGAAATTATCATTTTCTTAATAAATAATTTAAGTATACTTTAACACGAAAATTTTGAAATAATAGTTTGAAAAATATTGCACATTATCCATTTAATTTAGAGGAAAATATTATTTATATACCTCGTAAAAATTAAAAATAAAAAATAAACACATTTGAAACATTAGATAATTTCAAATACTGAAGTTATTTATCATATTGAAAATGATAATTTCCCTACAAACTAAAACACACAATTCCGCACCCTCTCAACGTGACACATTTGTATGTTTTGGGGATATACACGGGGACTGACCCCTCACTTTGCGAGCTAAGAGCTAGTTATCGAATTTGGTACTACAAGAAAGAGCACATGCGAACTGAGAATAAAGTCTCCACAATCCTAAATAACTTTCAAGGTCACTCAAGTCCACATAAAATAGACAGACGTCTTAGCTATTACTATACCAGAGTTTTGTCGACAAATATATCAAGAAAATGAGAACTTCTTCCAGTTCGTAGGCCTAGAAGCAAAAAAAAAAAAAAATACTAATTACTAAGCATAATGCAAAAACCAAAACATGGAAAGCTTCTAATGCCATTTTTTTCATCTGACCATTCGCGTATGTAAATGAGTTTCCAATATATGATGTGCCTCTTTAAGTATAGTTATCAGATACAATCTATATATATATATAACATAGCTGCCGACCTCTAAGTCGAATAAATTCAATTGTCTCATCAGAAGACGTGTCCGTGTCCGCTGCTTCAATCGGAATCAAGGAGCCCCCGTCGGGGAATATTCAATTGTAATATTGTCAGTTTCCGAGGAAGAAAAGTGTAATGTGAGACCTCAACAGTTTCATTATACACAACTGCAATTTAATGCCTTGATTGTCTTACGACGCCAAATTGCTGTATCGGGATCAAATATCAGCTCCCATGTAGGCCAATAGTGCAAATCTTGCTTTAATGTTAACACTCTAGGCTTCCCATTTAGATGCACAGTCTTTATACGAACAAATTCCCCATGTTCTATCTCCTAAATTAATAATAAACAAATCATCAGTACATTATTCAAATTAAGACACAATGTAAGAAAACAAGTCGAACTATTGGAAAAAATGTGTTTGAGAGGTTCACTTCGCTAAATGAGTACCAAAGTAGTACTCATGCAATGAAAGAGTATACGAGAAGCATGAAGAACTAACTGAGATTGTCTAATTTATTAGTCACAATAGCTACCACAGTACAAACCAGCCTTGCATTTCGCTACAAGTGGGCAGTTGTCACTTAGCAATCTGTCATATGGATAACAGTTTCGGAAGCAACTGGATGCTAAAGAAAGCCTTTCAACATAATTGTGACTTCCCTTAGTGAAAGCATCAAGCATCTTAATATTCATAATGTCTAGGAAGCGGCTTTCCTGATTGCGCTTATCCTTCCAAGCACGCCAAATAGGAGTATTGTGAGGGCAAGTGTAGGTATACAGAGAGCAAAATAGACAGATGGACAGATAAGATATACAAACCAAACCAAACAAAAGCCTTTTCCCACCCGGCTACATGGATCCTTTAATGGATAGATAACATGCACAAAAGAAATAAAATTACATATATAGAGTAATACCTTTGTCACGTTGACGAAGGCTTCTAAATCAGAAGTCCGTTTTCCATTGATTTCAACTATCCATTGAAGAGCATATAGACCGTATCGATGAACTGGACTACCATGACACCACCTGACAACATGGATAGATTGCCAAAGATAGGAATGTCAGAGGGTAGACATAAGCACGCAGGAAGCAAAGAAAAAGGTACATTACAGTTCACAAAAAGGAAAAAGGAACAAATGAGCTCCTAAAACTAAAACAAATCTAGGAAGATCATAAAAGATAACAAAAGATCACCAGAAGAGAGAGAGAAACAAGCATATAGCTCTTAGATTTCAAGAGGCATTCAAAGTTTCAAATCCAACTACTGGGTGGAATGAAAAAAAGTTCGCTTCCTGGTATTTCAAGTGTAAGGATGGAAATTAGCCAACTGTATGGCTTTGTGCTAAGCTATCAATGAGAAAGCGGACCAGCCCCAAGCTTTCAAATAGTTTGCCAGTACCTGGTTAATTTTACATCTAGATCTTCCAGAATGCAGCCCTGCCTTAGCCAGATTACAAACAGTCTCTAATACATGGGACCAGGTAGTTGAGAGGAAGAAAGTTATAGTTGAGTGAATTTGTAATAGACCACAAATTAATGACTTCATATGACAACGACCTAAACACATCGCCACCATCATTCTAAGGCTTGATGTTTTCTCCATATTAGAAAAAGCATGAAACTTTAGGAAGCCAAAGCAAAATTTCTCACCTTGCCACATACACACCATGACCTTCTTCAGGAAGAAATCCAAGAGCACGCACAGCTGGATGAGGATCCTGAACGATACAACCACACCAATTTATCATACGTGTTGTTCCATTCCCGTCTCTGACATCTGTTCCCACCTGAAGATCAATTTCATGTCCCTGCAAAACATGTAGTACAAAGTATAAAGAACCAATAATATTACAGCTCCTAAACATCCTAAATGACAATTCAATGCCCACTCATGTAAACAATATATTGGATAAAAACTACCTCAGCCAAGGTTTGTCCACTGAAAACATAATATTGAAATGAAGACTTAGAAATTAAAATCTAAAATTTGTATAGAGCAGATTAATTTGCTTACCTGCCGAAAAATTGTCATTTCAAGCTTTCCATCACCTTCACCATCCTTGTCCAATGCTTGGCAAGCATTTTCTATGTCATGGAAGCAAGTAACTGGCTGTTTATTGATTGCCAACACCATGTCACCTTGTTCCAGTAAATTTTCAGCTTTTGATCCAGCCAAACAACCTTTAACACGCAAAACTTGTCGTCTAACTGGATCCTTCTTGACAAGTGCCTACGGGAATTTTGATCAGTAGGTAAAAATATGAATCACATCATTTATGTATGCAGATATTCTCATTCCATAAAGCATTATTAAATAAAGTTCAAGCACCATGCATAGTTTCCTAGTAAACTAAGATCCAAAAAGTTTACTCTTGTCTTGACAAATTTTGGAAGTGGACAAAATGGATGTGGTTAAAAGAACCAGATAATTATAACTTCATACTGCCAGCAGTGAACCACCAGTATCAATGGCAATATTCAGAAACAGCAAATCTAACAATTGACAATTATAAAGATCATAACTGCATTGCATGACAAAGAAAACGCAAGCAACAAACCTGATATACAAGATTAAGCAAATTCCAAGCCAGACACCTAGATACCATTAGACACATCACATCTACGGTTACTGTTGCATCACCTCCTAATCTGTAGCCGTTTTGGTAGTTCAACCTAACCAAGTGGCGCCTTTGCCCACTCAAAGGGCAAGTTGAGTTGACTAATCAAACATGCAGAATTTTATCTAATACATATAGAGTCATAACTTAAAAATTAAAATACTTAAGGCCGTCTATAGCCGCCTAAACGGATTTTTGAAAAACTCGCTCAAGCGTTGCTTAGGCCATGGCGCCTTTGTCCCAAGAACTACAACAAGTGCTGACAAAATCTAATAAACAGTTCTATGTAAACTAACCTCGATAAATTAACACTCGATAAATTGATAACATCGATTAAATCATAGTTTTTGCAGCTCCCGACTTAGGCCCAACGTGCTAAATTAATATTTTGATAAATTTATGAGGTAAAAAATTCCTATTTTACTATAGGAACCACTTATTATATAAAATAATAACTAATATTCAACAAAACCATATGATATGTATATAAGACTTCGTAAAATCTATTTCCAGTGTTATTTGTTTCTTCTTGAAATTAATATTGACTTGGATTTCTTCTCTAAATTGATATCGGGGAGATATTGCCATTTTGCATCAAGAAATTATTCAGTCACTATCTGTTTTACTTTGCGTGATATATGGGCTCTTTTGTAGAGCTGTCATCTTCAACTTCTTCATTTCTATCATTTCCCATGACTTTTTCAATAACCTGATTGTCAATCAAAATCTTTAAAGCTGTATCACATTCTCCAGGGTAATTGAATAGGTACTTGACATCCATTCCATTAGAGCACTGCAATTCTTTGATTATTATTTTCAGTCTTGAATGCCTTCTCCATCTAAGGGTCTATTTAAATTATCTGAAGTCATGTTATATGCGACCCTAATGTTACAATGTTAGCAAACACAAACAGCAGTCTACAAGGCCTTCATAGTCAGCAACTTGTGATTTTGAAACCGCATTATCAAAATGATTTTCCTCATCTTGCCACTGCTCAAATACCCACTGAAAGAAACTAATATCAAATCATGTCATTTTGGCTCTAATAGTCAGCAACTTATGATTTTGAGACCAGAATATTAAAATGAATTTCCTTGGACTTGGTATAAAACGAAAGACTCATAAAGTGGACAAGTGAGAGAATGAAATATACAATATGAAAGAATTTCTACCAAATCTAAATGTAAGAACTAAAGCAAAAAAGTGTCCCTACAAATTGAAAAAAGGCAAAAAAAAAAAAAAAATGTTGCATCAGGAAGAAAGCATACTTGGACCCAATCATCACTCAGACCGAAACTCCGTGCCTTTGAAAGCAAAGTAGGATAAAGTTCAACCTCCAAAATCCTAACAAGTGGCATTGGCCTTTTGACACCATTTATAAGAAGAGATGGTCCACTTGCACCAGATATGATTTTGTCAAGAACTCGGCTGATTGTATAAATTGGAATACCTCTGACAAATTGATGATCCTCGGAAGAACTGCAACCAAATTTCAGCTGAAATTGGGAATGTAAGCATTAGTACAGAAATTTTCCAGAATGAAGTATATCACAAGCAGTTGATTTAACAGTAGAAACCTGAGTTGAAAAGCTTCCCCAGATAGCTTGCACTCTTCCATGCTCATCAGTCAGCACACCAGAAAATGTACTACCAAAGTCTGGAATATAGCATATAGGAATAACCAACTGAACAAATACCAGCTATTAGAAAATTAATATCTATTTTATATAATGTTAACTCCCTTACCAGTGTCAAGCTCAATGACTTCCATATTCATTGCTCTGTAGCGTGGAGAATCAGCTGAGCTGATATTCAAAGCAGCGCATGGATTGGTTACAATGGATTTCCTATATGTTGCTTGTAGACTTCTACTTAAACCCACAAGATATACAGAATCCCCACGGCGTAAGCCAGGCTCTGTTTGATAAAGTACAAAGGCACGTATAAAATGAGTAAGGATGGTGACACATCAATAAAATATAAAATATGCAGATCATTAGATTCTGAAGGATAGCCTAGGGGAAGAAATACAAAAAGTCAAACTACCAGGAAGTAGTTCAGCAGCACGAACCACTGAGGCACCAGCAACCCCCAGGGCAGAAGGATCATATGCAATTAGAGCAAAATTGTGAACAGGATGGAGAAAGACCACCTGCAACAGAAAGTAGGCAACTTAATTAACATAGAAAAACATAGCTTTCAGTTATTCATATAGGATAAGTTTACCTCCCCCGGTATTTCAATTGGAAAAGCAGCAAATGACAGCATCACATCAGATGCAGTTATTGCAACAGTGTTCTTGTCAACTACAACCAAGCCCATGCTCTGAGAATGGTGTATGATGACCCCAGTCCCAAAAAAATGTTGTGAATGGACACCATCAATCATACATGATTGCGGAACATGAACCTGCAGGAGTAACAATCAATTTATTTAGCTTTCTGCCATGCAAGCTCTCTCAAAAACACACTTTCTTAACCAAAAACAATAATTGTGCTAACAGTAAAGGAAAAAAACGATATGATCTATTATTCAACAGCATAACCAATAAAGCTATTATTGTTTGTAAATATTACATTTTATCACAGAAGAGTCTCTGAATGAATTGTAGCAGCATACAGTGCGAGTCTCTGAATGAATTGCAGCAGTATAGAGTGCTTTGAAAATCAAATTGATAAAAGTCCAATAAAAGTTGTCAAATATACCCCAAAGTTTGTAAAGATTCACCCAGAAATCTGATGTTTCTTAATTCAACGGTTATAAACTAAAAAGAAAAGACAAAAAGGGAACAAAATCAAATAATATTACCATAGCCAACCCACATCAAAGAGAGAAAAACTGTCCACTACAATAGGCAAAAAAAATCAATTTAATTTTTAAAAACAGAAAACAGAATCAATAATATCAACAAAAGACAACAGCCACCAATGCCATTCCACCACCATTAAAGAATCATTATAAATGATACACTTCCACAAAAGTAAAAACTATAAAACTTGCACTCAAATCTCCTTCACTGAAAATTTTCTACAGAAAATCATTTCATCGCAAAAAAGAAGCAGAAAGAAATATAAAAAGAAAACATAAATGAATGTACAAAACTTGTTGCCTACACTAACGTAACTCCATTTATTTAATATTTATACAAGCATCCATAGTGTACGATAATGAATTCTTTTTTATTTTACTGCCAGAAAATGGTTGAGCAAAACCCAAGGCAATTGGTGAAAGCAGACACTTGAGATATAGAATCTTTCAAGTATTACCTCAAACATTACAAGAGTAGGCTCTATGACACTTTCTGCAAATGAAGCATTTGTTGTTGCCACAGTTGCACCAAGGAAATCTCTTGAACCTGCAGTTTCTATGGTACTTGAATCCTCCAACGTCACATCTGCACTTTCATTTGGGGAGCAGTCAGCAACAACTCCATCAGCAGAAGCATACTCTTCTACTCGTCGTTTCTTTCTTCCACTATCAGACTCACCCTGAGAAATTGATTCTGCAGAAGCATGTTCACAGGCAGTTTCCATACTAGTAACACCATCAGCCAACTCTTGGTTATTACCTAGATGCATATGTTCCATATGAACAGGCTCACCACATAATGAAACTGTTTGACTTGCTATCCCTTGTCCTCCACCATTGATACCAGAAGACGGCATCAAAGACTCGGACAGAATAGCAGGATTTCCTGTCCACAGACCAGAACTGTCATCACGAGTGTATATCTGAGGAGGGGCATACCATTCATGGCGATCGATTGTGACTAGCACGGACTGCAGACATTCAAAGAGTCACAATAAATCAATTAATACTCAAGAATAGGGAATCCTAGTACTCTCTCTCTCTCTGTGTGTGAGTGTGTGTGTGTGTGTGTGTGTGTGTGTGTGTGAGAGAGAGAGAGAGAGGATATATATGTATGTATGTAGTATATAGTGCATGGGATATTCCAGTACAGAAGTATTGTATTGAAGGATATCTCTGTATAATTCTAATGAGTGGGGAGTCCTAGCACTCAAGTACAAATATTAAAGGAGTAAGAGATGGAAGCTAAAGAGAAGACTGAATGAGAATGACATATCACTATTTCACCATCCTCACAAAATGAGGCAGAATATCAAGCTGCTTAGGAGAGTCTTTCATCCTTTTCTAGGTGTGCTTCTCCACAGCAGCTCCCTGGTCCTTGCACACATCCATGTAATAATATAAACTTAACAAACTACTCAAGGAAAAATGGAAAACCCATGCAACAACAACTGGGAGCCACAAGCCAATACAGCTCTAACCCAATTTTCTATTACAAACTAGCATTTTGGTGAAAGAAACCTATTTCAGCCTGAAACACATGTCGTAGAAGAGACATATCTCATCAACTAACGAATTGCCACATTCACCTATCCTCAGCTCAAAATTATCATCTATTCAACCAACTTAATAGAAAGAACGAGAAGAAAATGGATAAATTTTGTATTATCCCACATTGCTTGGGATAGAGCTTGGGCAAGCCCATGCCAAAACCGCAAGAGGCCAAGTTACCGAGTCAACCCTTGGGCTGCCAAAGCGGACAAAATATGACTAGTTGGGTCAGATCTTACAAATGGTATCAAAACCAGCTCCCCAAGTGTTCTAAACTTGGCCCCCTAGGCCGTCTAGACGCTGGCTAGGCGCTAGGCGGTGCCTGGCCGTTCCAATTTGTCGGAGATCGGTGAGCTACGTGGCAGCCACTTGGAAAAACATAGATCTAGGGCAAACGGTGGCTCATATTGGCACGTGGATGACATGGGTGTGTTGGCCGGGCGTTTCTGAGCAAGGCAGAGTGGACCGTTCATCGAATATAGGTCGCCGACGACGACGTATGTTGCTCACACGCCGACGCTGCCGTCGGATCTGCCATTGACAACGGACGGAAACTTCAAATCTTAACCCTAACCTTGTCAATATGTCTAGATATGCATTATATAATCTTTCCTTATAATGTATTTATGATTAAGGAAAGGGATTATTCTTTGTTTAGGGGTTTATAGCATATTAATTAGTTATATATTGTTTCCATATTTAGGGAGATCTTGATTGATAAAATATCGATATAGGTTATCATTAAGTAAAAAGTTTTCTATATACTTAATTGACTTCAATTTGTTAAATTCTAACCCTAAATCTTATTAAACCAATATTCCTAAACTCTAATCAAAATATTTTGATTAAAAAATAAAATCGCCTAGCGCTGCCTAGAAGGCCTAGGCGCTAGCCGCTCCCCCACCATACACCTAGCGCCTAACATTTTTTAGAACCAATTGATGTGCCAACGAGGACGTTGGGCCCCAAACGGTGTAGATTGTAATATCCCACATTGCTTGAGGTAGAGCTTGGGCATGTGCTTATAAGGGATTCTCTCAACTAATTAGAGGTCTTTTGGGTGGGCTTGGGCCCATGCCCAAAAACAAAACCATGAGGAGTCAGGTTGCTGGGCTAATCCTTAGACTGCCAAAGCGGATAATATCTGACTAGTAGGGCCGGACCTTACAAATTTTGCATCCGTCTATTTAATATATCAACATACCCATTAATGCAAATTCATATAAATGCAAAAATATGAACGGAAAACCTAGTAATGTGTTGTACATATTAACTTGGCAAACAATGCTGCAAGCCTGCAATACTTAAAATTGTATACCTTCCTGCGATGACGATCCATATAGCTTATATACTCTAATGGAACTCGAGCACCCCTAGATAGCTTGGATAGAACAGAGATTAGATCCTCAACCTGTGATATCTCCTCACCAGCAAATTTCTTAATGATTGCATGGCGAGGAACGCCTGCTCGAAATAGCATATATCTGCAATAGTTGAATATAATATTGAAATTAAGTAATAATAAAGAAGCAAGCACATCAAAAGATAAAATACATTAAATAAAAGTTATGTTGGGGAACATGCAATCCTTCTCATCTTTTTTTTTTTATAGGAGGAAACATATGAAAGTTTATTGAAAAAGAAAAAAGAAAAAACCCCAAGACTGTATCCAAATCAAGCTTGAGGACACTCTTGCACTGTGAGTCCCAGACAGTTGAGTAAATCAGTGATATTGATTAGACTCTGGATTCTATTACTCTTTTAGTGTGAATCCCAGACAGATGAGTAAATCAGTGATATCTATTAGACTCTGGATGCTACTACTCTACCCAACCCCTTGAATAATGTTAACGATGTTGACCCATTCAGATGGCCCTTTAATGGTTATGCCACTAAAGTCATACTAATAAAATGCAACATCTAAAAGTGGGGTAGAAACCTTTTCAAAGAGACATGCAATGCCCAATGTAGGCTAGCCAACTAAGGCACTGGCGATAAACCTCTAAAAAGAGTTCTCTGGCAGCGAATTGGAAGCCAATACATGACAATATGTAAACAACAAAATAAACCGAAAAACAAAGTCCATCTTGATAAACTTACCCAGGTTCTGCAACGTATACAAGACCACAAGGAAAACGGAAATTTCTAGCCTGTTCAAGAAAACAACTATAAGAATAATGAGAGATCGGTACAAAATTAGCATAATGCTTAACAAAAGATCCAAATCACATAGAATGTTCAACATGAACTACAAAACAGCGTGTCCAATAACGTTTTGATGAAATGGATACAGGAACTTCCATTCAAGGTCCATCAGCCATACAAGCCAACCATTGTTAGTGCCAAAAAGAAACATGAGTTGGGAGAGAGATACGAGTCACAAAAAGAGAAGCCTAAGATGGTCTCTTCCCAACAATGAGTTTTAACAACAGTAACAAGAGGACTCTAGAAGACAGTTAAGATAAGAAACTCTTGAAAACAATTAAGCTAAGAATATAAAACCACTCAAACCATCCCTCTCCCCCATACAACGTTAAATGAAGATTCTAAAGCAGCTTCTTCTATTAGGAGAGGAAAATTGTGAGAACAGCCAAGTCTGATGTTTCTGTTAAGAGAAGTCAAAAGGAGCACTTGTGGACAAGGAGCAAGAAAGTCTGTCCAATTGCTTTGGTTATGAGCAACAGACAAGAAGTATTATACCCATTAGAAGTGACATGTGCTAAGGGAGCATACAGGGAAAGACGAGGCCAATCAAAATAAAGACGTAGGCTATGAGAGAAAAAACAATGTAGCTGAAGAAGATAAAGCTCCATATAAAGCACAATCAAGATTTTAGAAGCATGGCCTGCATATGCTGATGCTATTGAGGTCTTCAGATAACATTATTGGTATACTGTTTACACAGATGACAAATATGCAAAATCTGTACTGCTGTTATGAGCTTCTCAACAGCATGCTAAACAGTTATGCCAATCTAATCGCTTAAGAAGGATTTCTTGAGATTCCGGGATATAAAAGTTCTTTTTTTTTCCAACCAAAAGAAAAGAAAAAAAATTAGAAAAAAAAATGACATTCTTTCAAAACAAAACTGCAACAATGAGCCTACCTGTTGATAAGATAGAGGGTGCACCACTGCGCCACTTACTTCTAAGAAATAGTCAGGAGTTATTGAGTGTAAATCCTGAACCTGAACATTAGGGAGAATGTGTTAGGTTTTGCAATTATACTGGAGCAAAGATTAAACAATTAACAAGCCTTTATGAGTCTCACCACTAAGTTTATAGTCATTGATGTGCCACCCCTTTCAATCTGCAACTCAATCTTCTTGTCAACATTATCATCAAGCAAAGTCCCCAATTTCAGAAATTGAGTAATTACCTGCAACATAAGTCTAATGATTAAAGGAAAAACATCCAACATATAAAACTGCAATTATGCCACAATTGAAAAAAAAAGGTCTGACTTAAGGTGTAACTTACTGCCCCATTTATACGGACAAGCACATCACCAGGCTCCAATCGTGAATGGGCTGGCCCACCTGGCACCTGAAACATGCATAGAATCATATAACAAAACATCTACTAAATTTACAATTTGGAATTTGAAACACCCAAGTTTGCTCACCACAGAATCAATAACAAGCAATCCAGTTTCCCCTGGGGGCGAAGCATGCCGTACAATCTAAAAAAGCGAAAAACACGATAAGCTATTGAGAAATCTCCATCTTAGCAACGTTTATAGATCAAAACGATATAACGAACCTAAAGAAAAACAACTAGATACCTGTTCTGTTTCACTTTGAAGACCAAGACGCCGCGTCTCATCAAATCCTTTATGAATAAATGTCACCTATAAATAATTGACACAAATCACACAACAATAAATTGCCACACACAGTAAACTAATGCTGCTTAGCATATATATGATAAGCACAACCATCATACTATTATGAAATGTTCATATTCCAAGGGAACATTTAAATAAATCTAACCATTCCATTTAGAATTATCAAATGATTCTTAAAAAACCCTTCATTGAAAATTATTTGAAAGATAGGCATAAAACCCACGGGTTCCCAGCAAGGCAGCAACAATCACATTTTCGGCAATTTTAATTTATGATAATAAGTATTGCATCAGCTGTACACGCTTTGGGAAGAATTTAAGGGATTATATTCAAAAAAGAAAGAAACCAGTATCAAAATAATATTTCAAAGAAAAAGATCGAGATTTCATAAGAAGGCCAAGACATTTTATTCAATAGACCAGAGGGCACAAATTTTCACGATCTGCTAGAGAATATCGACCAGTTAAACTATGAGACAGGACATAATCTATTGTAAAGATATTGACTAAAAGACTATAACAAGTTAGATCCAAAGAACTGTGTATGACACAGACCAATGTGATCAGCCTTCTATAAGACTAACACAATTCTACTATTAGTTTCAAAATCATCAGTATTAAATGAAATATCAGAAAGTCAGGCTCTATAAGGACATCAAAAGAAAAACAAACCTGTAGCGTACCACGAGGAATAGAGACCGCCTCCCAATTATGTATGTTAGAATCTCTCCCATTCTGGAGGAATCTTAATGCCCTAACAACCTGAAAAACAAAGAACAATATGTTTCGGATGCAAGAAAAAAATTATCCAACAATTGCTGACTTTAAGGGCCTCGTGACATTCAAATCAATGCATTGCAAAATTGATCAAAGCAAAGCCAACCTAAAAACAATTACAAAAATTTGGTTCAAAAACTCCTAAAAATATATCCATTGAACAATCAACGGATGCAACTTGCAAGTGTGTAAAATGCATCGTTAAAGTATTTATTTACATAATAGGTCTTAACCGAACTCAAATTCAAGCAAAGCACAAAGGTGGCCGGCTAATAGAGAAGTAATAAAAGAGAGAAGAATGCATTCAAATCATAAATTAAAACTTCACCATCTAACCATATGTCATGGCCTAAAGTGCAGTAATAGGATCTACTACAGAGGTTAAGCATTTAGGTTAAGGATATCCGGCATAATACTTTTATAATGAAAAACTTAGATACCGAATACTAACATTATCATGGAACATGAGAAAATCCATGTCAATTACACAAAATACAACACCAACTATTAATATGATGCATCTTTTTAAACACCTTCTAGAACTGCCTTGAATCAGTGCATGCCCCATTATCGTATAATCTTTTAACACCCTCAATTCAAGCAAACCAGTCTGACTAGATAACCAGCGCCACTTCCTCAATAAACACATAGTACATACTTGTCTTTTAAAATAAGGTTGATTAAACAATCTATAATTCATCTACATCACTCATTAGACCTTATAACTTAATTCGTTATAAAAAATTTACTTAATCCAATTAAACCTCAAACTAAAATGGTAACATTAGAAATTTGCAGGGCATATATATAGGATCTTCAACGAGCTTGCTACAGTCAATTCAGTTATGGCATGTGAGTGACTCATCACAAACTCAAGCACAGTAAGCTCCCAAGTTTAAATTATTTTCATCACTTCAAAACCAATGCTCCATCAGATAACATTGAAAGTATGGCACAAAGGTTAAGCAAATAAATAAAAGAATCTTACTCGTTCTAAAGGTAAAAAAAAGGCAGATGCACTTGATGACTTGCTGCCAGCATTCAAGGCCACTGCCCTGCCTTGCCAATCAATAACTGGAGAACCACTTGACCCACCCTTTGTCCCTGATGCTGCCTGAAATTATAATAAAACGTAATCCAAAAACCCAAAATCAAAAAAATTGTGTCAAGGTGCATTAAACTATGGTAATATAGGACCAGCTGGCGGCAATTCATGCAAGTTTAAGTCAATGGCAGAAAGAAGAGAACCTTTTATCCCAATTTAGCAGTAATGATAACAATGAAATTTTATAAAACTCAAAACAAAAGACCAAAACCAAAGAATTGCCACTTTAAACACCAAAATAGCAAGCTGAACAGAAGTATGAAGTATTAACAATTAAGAAACCTCAGCAACAGATTTTCCAAATTTTATACTGCAAATGTCCAGTTAACTGGATTTGCAAAACCACCATCCCAATGGTAAGGTTTGTACTATCAGTTAAGCAGCTATTCATTAATCAGCCTTTATAATAATGATCTTTTAAATATTAAAAGGTAAATTAAATTGAAAATTCTCAATATTTTTTGTGTGGGGGAACTTGTGCTCTATCATTCTATTTTACAGTTCTGGAAGGCAACATTATCAAATTATTCACTTGGTTTATAATTTTCAATGAAAGTGCTATTCCATCTTAGGTTTTTTTTTTCCTCTTTCTGGAACTGGCCATCTATCACTTTATTTTTCAGCTCCGGTGTACAATACATGATATCGAGTTAACCCTTAGTCCCTTACAGCAAATGATATCTCTTTTCACTAGTGATCTTCTAAGCTTAAGAAGTAAATCATATTAAACATTCTGAATGACAGTGCCCCTCTGTCTTAGTTTATTCTCTCAACCCTGCTACACTTCTGACATAAAAAATATTTCTAAGTGCATCTACCATTCTGGTTCACCTTTCTTGTGAAAGGTAATCTCCCTCACAAGTTTCAATTGGTCCCATAATCTCATTCTTTGCACAAAATCTGTCAGAGTAGAACAAAGATGTTAAACATGCTCCCAGTGAGACCATAAGCCAGAAAAAGCAACCATTTTGCACCAATTCCACAAAGAAACCATGCTTACTCCAAACAATAAGAAGAAAAGTTAAACCTAAGAAACGCAATAACAACTCAAGGAAAGGTGAATAATCCAAAAGTTATTTGTCTGATTCCTCCAACCAGAAGCTAAATGCTTACTTGCATGTAGAATGTATTGAAATCGTTATAGCCATCCCTGCAACAAATAGCAGGGTCTGTTAAATATTTTGCGTGATGGGTGTACAACTCGACGTAAAGGATAAAGCTTCATGGTTCATTGAAAATATTGAACCACATACTTCTTATAGTGAGGAGCATCTCTATCCAAACGAGCAAGAGTGCCAGCCAAAATTGATACCTGCAAATTCAGGGCCAAATAAACTATAGACTGAGAAAAGATTCAACAACTATCAACTTTATTTTTTAATCTATAGAAAGAAATCAATTGCAAAACATAGACTATGAGATACCCAGTTTCAACTAATATAGTAATATTCCATAACCAGTGTAACTGTTCAAAGAAAGACAATAACAATCTGATAATATCAAATGTTCGAAAAGAAAAATTAAAGGAAGAAACTTCTACACCTATGCTATCAAACACGTAAGGCGGGGCAAGGTGTTTTGGTAGATCAACCAACCCAAGGCCTCCTTTGCAATGTTGTTAAAGGCGCACTAAAACACAAAGGGTTCTAGGGCCTAGGCGCGCGCCTTGCGAGGCACAAATTGCAAAAAGAAAAATATAATTATCCAATCAACTAAAACAAAGAGAAATCACTAAAAATATATCAAAATAATTACAATAATACAAATTATGAGAATATAAATTAATGCGCTTGTCGAAATTTAAAACCCAACCCAAAACCTATCATAATTTATCAAAGAAATGTTATACAACTTGATTTTGGGTTGGGTAGGTCAATTCAGGTAGGGTTTTCTCACACATTTTTATGAGGCGCATCTTAAAAGTGTGCGCCTTTGTGGCTAGGCGTGTGCTTGATGAAGGTCGCCTAGCCTGACCACCATTCACAAGGCGCAATGGTCTGAGCCTGAACCTAAGGCACACCTTTGACATCTATGCTCCTTTGACCAGTCAAACGGTGGGTTGACTGGTCAAACATGCAAAAGTTTATCTATTACATAAAGAGTCATTAAAAAACACCTAAGTGCCGCCTAAGCCCCCCCAAACGCCGCTGTAGCAGCACCTTTAAGAGCATAGTTCTACACTAATTGAACACAATGAATTAATTTTAATCAATCTTTTCGGTACAAAAGTAATAGAACACAGCAGAACAAAGTGGAATAACGTGTGTGATGTTAATACCTTCTCACCACTGTCATTCCCGACAACCCTGATTTCAAGTCCAACACAAGCAGCTTCGGGAGCAAGAGGAATCTCCTCATAGTCAAGAAACTGTATTGCACTCGGATCATAACGAAAGAAGCCGAAATCATGAACCTAAGAGTAAGTTGACAGAACATTAGTAGGAAAAACACACAAAGTGAATAAATGTTAGAACTCATGACACATGCACATGTAAACCCAAAAGAATTTGATACCATTCAAATGTATTTATAACATTTATCAGCTTCGATGGAAGGAAAAAAAACAAATATAATAAAATTTGTACGTGTCAATTCAACCATAGTCATGCAAGATACTATGAATGTAAAAATAAAAATAGCATGAGCAATGTTATGCTCAAAGTTTGAGGCGGCGCCTCGAGGCGCGCCTCAGCTGTCTGCCTGTCTCGCAGTGGCTGGCGCCTTGAGGCAGCCGCCTCGCATGGTTTTGTGAATCGAGGCGCCTTGGCGACGTGAGGCGATACGCCTCATGTCTCATCGAATCGGGGCATCGCGAGGCGCTGCAATGCGAACGCCCCAATTTGACCCGAAAAGACAAAGTCAAAATTTAAAAATAAAATAAATAAAATAAATAATAATAATAATAATAATAATAATAATAAAAAATAAATATAAATATATTGGGGAGCTTAAGTCGAGACTTTCACTGAATTAAATTGTTTAGCATAAGGCTAGTTTAGCATAAGATCCCAAGATGCTAAACTATTTAATTCAGTGAAAGTCTACACTTCAGCCCCCCGAGATGTAAAGGCATAGAGGCACTGTTTAGCATAAGGCTAGTTTTCAAATTTCAGAAAAGTGTGGCCCATTTCAACTCCCATACTACAGCAATCGGTACTGCATGTGATTAGATTCAGTTAATGGTTAATTGATTCAGATCAGCCAGTATGAAACTTCATATTACAGCTTGGTAACAGAAGTGAATTGAAATTTGAAAGAACTGGTATAATATCCCCCATATTGTGAGATTCAGAGTTTCGGACCTCAAAATAACCAACAAAACGACCTCACAGAAAGTACTAGAGGGCATCACAGCAACAAACTTCTCCATCCTTTTCTCCTATTTCTTTAAATTAATGGTTCGCTTATCGCCAATAATCTTTCCTGCGCTACGGCTCATTATATATGTTGAGGACGCCTATTATCAGTTTGGATGTGGGATTTTCGTGTAATATAACAAGAATTAGTGAATTACCTAACTGCTACAAGTTCCCCATGCTGACGACACTGTACTTAATGGTGAAGATTATTCTTCTCTTTACTTAGCACTTTTTCCTCTTTCCTTTTCCCAGAGAATATTCCACCTTTTAATATTTTGATTAACTTTTTAAAATATTAAAAAAAAAAAAAAAAAAAGGTGAAAATGGTCCAACGACAAGAGAATGCAATTTGAAACAACCAATAGTTCACTCACCGGATCTCTAAATATAGGATAAACTGGAATTTCTTCTCTGTTTACAAACGTGGCTTCTGCTACAACAGGTCCTATAGATCCAGGGAATCATAATAAAAAATTAGAAATAACAAGATTTGAAAATGGAACAATGTAATGCCTCAGGCGACAAAATAAAAGTAATAAAAACGACAAAACCTGGCTTGACAACGTGTCGATTAGTCAAGATGATGCCACGGCGCTTGTCGACGACGAAGCCGGTGGCGTAACTAGCACCGGCGGCCTCGGTATCGAAGGCGCGACACGCGGTGGTCCGGAGGACGACGACGGCGGGGACCACTTTACTCAAAGCCTTGCGCCAGTCCTCGGCGGTGGCAACATTTTCTCGGTACGGAGGGTCTACCTCCACGCAGAGATCCTCCTTGACGGGCGATTCAAGCCCCGCCATCGGACTCCCCAAAGTTTCTCCCATTTTCTTTTCTTTTCTCGTTTCTATTAGAAATTTTCTCGGGAAAGTTTTAGGGTTTGGTTTTGTTCGAATTGCTGGAGATTTTAGAGTGTGTGAGAAGACTCCGACTGCTGAGTCAAGCTTGGGTTTTTTAGTCCAAATTGTGAAGAAAGAGAGAGAGATGATGAGTCAGGTTTTGGATTATAGTGTTCGTTGTCATTATTGGATTGAATTTTGACACATTTACAAAAAGATTTTACTAAATTAATTTAAGAGAAATTATCATTTATCCACTTAATTTTAAGTTAAAATTTAAAAATAACTTTAGTTTTTGGAACATTTCATCTATCCACCCAAAATTATAAAAGAATGATATTTTACACTCAAATTATTAATTTTTGGCATAAAATAATATTTTTATAATTAATTTTTTAATATAAAATATCATTTATTGTTAATTTTTAAGTATAAAATATTCATTTCTTATAATTTGGGTAAACATATGAAAATTTTCAAAAACCGAATATATTTTCAGACTTTTATCTTAATTTTAAATGAACTGATGATAATTTCCAAACAATTTATAGTCATTGTGAGATAACAAATAAAAAATTAAAAAAAAAAACTAATTTTATTTATTTTAAATTACAAATCTACTCATTATAGACTCATGACAATTTAAAGTAAATCATGGGCAAATCATAAATTATTTTTTTTCTTTTTTAATTCCTTCATACATGGTAGTAAATCAAATAAAATTATTTTAAAATTACCCGATCATGTATTAAGGGGGCTTCAAAAGTGGCAAATTATATAAAACTGCTGCCATAAATAATGAGTTAAATAATATATTTAGGAAATTAAAATTTATTTGGGTAATTAATAATTTAGATAGGTTTCATGGGTGTTGCCAAGTTTGAATGTGATTGTGAAGTGTGAGCACTAAACAGCTGGGTCAGTGTTCTGGTAACGGCCATTTTCATCATCTGGCTGCTGCGAGTCAAACATGAGTCCCAAAGCCGGAGAAATGAGCTGGATCTTGTTTTGTAGCGAATCATTTTCTTTTAGGGTTCACTTATGTACCCACGTGTATCTAATATCATCGGTGTTCAAATATGTAATTTTGATAATTAAACATACAACATAAATTATTAAATATGTAAACTCTACTAATAAATATAAAATTTTTGAAAATGTTGATGGTGTTTTCTAGGCACTACGTTATTCAAGCAGCACGACAGGGGTGAGAAAGGTAATTCATTTTTCCAGATAAACCGGGCACTATCAAGTCGGCAGAAGCATTCTCAGCATAAAAGACTATCATGGCCGACCTCATGAAGACCGACCAGACAGGCGAGATATGCTCAAGATGACAACACCATATTCTTGCAGATAAGATAAACAAATTATCATACTCTCACGAGGAAATGAAGTCAGAATCCAAGAAGGAATAAGAAACGTGAAAGCAACGTTGGGTTAGAAATCCTTACAAGAGGAGAAGACTAAATTCAACTAGGATTTCTTATGCAAATAGGAGTCTGATTTCTGTACTATTATAAATAGGAGGGCAGAGTATGTGTAAAGGGCATCAAAAAATAAGGGATCTGAATCTGCAAGCTCTGACTTGTAGAAAACAAAAAGAGACCCGAAAAGAGTGTTTAAGTAATAAACGTACCATCCCGTTTGTGTCCGTGGACGTAGGTCGGATCCAAATCCACCGAACCACGTTAAATCTCATTGTCGATTGGTGTGTTTATCTGTTTTTTGCTAAATTTGACTTTGGTCCCCCATAACCAAACAAATTCACTATTGAAGGAGGATTTCCTCGGGAGTGATATTCTCATATTACCCTGAGACCAAAATCCGCCGTCAACAGTTGGCGCCGTCTGTGGGGAACTAGACAAAAAGCAACTCGTGTAGTGAGACAATGGCGGAAGGCGGAAACCACCAATCATCAGGAAACTCAGCCACAGATTGGATGGAGAAGATCGAGGAGAACCTAAGGAAAGAAAGGAGGGAAAATCAAACCTTGCTAAAAACCATAGTAGACCGGTTGGAAAAGATAGAGGGAGCACACGACGAGGCCGGGACTAGCCGACGAAGGAACGAAATAGCAGAGGGAAAAAGAATTGTTGATACAAGTGAGGACGACAGACCCCGGAGAAGGGGCCCCTACAGGGTAAAATTTGTAGTGGTTCAGGAAGACTCCCAAACTGAAGACATGTGGGAGGAAGAAGATGACAAATCGTCACCAAACTCCTCCTATAATAGCCCTCACGATGCCAGGAAAAAAGGGAAAGAATGTGACGAAAGAGCACGGGAAGATACCGGACCTGAGAAGCACCACGCCCAAGACAACAGAAAAAGAGGAAGTCACAAGAGGCGGCATGGAACCAAAGACAGCAGCATGAAATCTTGGATGCGGGAGGAACTAGCCAAATGGGGAGTATTCCCCAACACAGACATAGGAGATACCCGGGACGGTAAAGATGAGTCCCCCCTCACAGAAGAAATAAGGTCAGAAAATTCCCAAAAAGATTCAGCATGCCAACCATGGCGCCATACAAAGGCCATACCGATCCCAAAACCCACGTTGAAGGTTTCGTCCTACTAATTGAGGTACAAGGGGTAACGGGGGACGCCATTTGCAAAGTGTTCCCCTTAACCCTGGCCGGACCGGCCATCCTATGGTATAGAAGCCTAGCCCCAAGAAGCATCAGCAGCTTCACTCAACTCAGAAAGTCATTCATACGGCACTTTAAAGGGGCTTGTGTCCCCAGGAAAACGATTGGAGAACTAAGGCTTATGAAACAAGGAGACGATGAACCGTTGAAAATATTTATTGAAAGATACCACAATATGGTACTCGAAGTCGGAGGGTACGAGTCTCCCGAGGCCCTGGAAAGCTTAAAGGGAGCCTTGAAAGTCGGGAGGCTATGGACCCATCTAAGGATCCAAGACACCCCGGACTACGCAACCGCCCTGGAAGTGGCCCAGAAGTTCGTTCTGTTAGAAAACGAGGAGAAAATATCCCGAAGAGGGAACACCATCAGAGAAAGAACCACGAAAGAGGGCGCCCCCGCCGCGTAGAAAGAGAATCCAGAATGCCGCCCTTAAAACACAAGGAGTTCAAACCACTACACCAAGACAACCAGGAGAGAAGGGCGCCGACCCAAGTAAACCATGTGAACGAGGAAAATACATACACTCCCTTAAAGAAACCACTGGGACAAATTGTCATGGAGATTCAGGGGAAAGGCCTCTTGGTAGAACCCGACCAAAGAAGATTTCCCCCGGACAAGAGGAACCAAAAGGCTTACTGCATACATCACAACTCCAGAGGACATACAACGGACGGATGTAACAGATGGAAGACCTGGCACGAAACGGATACCTGAACAAGTACATTGACCATGAAGTTATGGCGACTAGGCAGAGGACACATAGCACTAACCAGAGATTCTAATCGGTCAGGGAAAACTACAACAAAACTCGGGAGTCAGACGTACTAGAAACGGAACGGGCCCCGGGATTACAAGGTGGTCGGCCGGTATCAAACAATGCCCACAAATGAGCCAAATATAAAGTTTTTTCTCGAAATATCCCGCAGAAGAACTGTAATGAGGACAGTATGTCCCCAAATATGAATAAAACATTTTTTCATCCGCTTTCTTAAAACAAAGTTGAAAGCCATATACAAAAACATGGGACATACTCGACGCCCACTACAAAAGACAGTCGGCACCAAGGCCGCTTCAACCATCGGCTCGAGGCTGGATTTTTGCTCCGCCGAGGACAATTAGTTTTTCAGCTCGGGGTCGGGGTACGTCCCACCGAGTCAGCCCTTCGGAGTAGGGACGTAACATTCCCTCAGGTCCAAAGTGCCTTTTTCAGCTCGGGGTCGGGGTACGTCCCACCGAGTCAGCCCTTCGGACTGGGGACGTAACATTCCCCCAGGTCCAAGTGCCCCTTTTCAGCTCGGGGTCGGGGTACGTCCCACCGAGTCAACCCCTCGGACTGGGGACGTAACATTCCCCCAGAACCAAGTATCTCTCTTGGCTCGAGGTCCTCAGGGACATACTCGATGCATAAGATCCGTGAGAAGCATAGCACGGGGAGGGATGATACCCCTGTGGCGATTTCTTACTCCAGTGTTACCAAACATAAGGAGGAATATGCCCTTAATGTGTCGAACACTCTTTGATCTTCACTTAACCGATGTAATGGATCCGTGGGAAAGCATAGCACGGGGGATGATGATGCCCCCGTGACGATTGCTAGCTCCAGTGATACCGGACCTAAGGAGGAGTATACCCTTAGTATCCCGGACACTCTTTGATCCGTTCATCATTTGGATCCGAGAGAGGCGCAGCACGATGATGCGTTGTGCCCCTGTAGCGTGTGTCTGCTCCAGCGTGGTAAGGAGGAGCCCTCATACAATACACAGGCTCCACAGTGACCCGACGTGTAGAGGATGTACCCTCACCATTCAAACGCTCTACTGATCCAAATCCTGGTTCGCCGGGACACTGAATTGAAAGATTCAAAATTGTGTTTTGGAGACCTCGGGCAGGACGTTGTTTTGAGGCATCCGTGCTGTTGTTTACATTTGTAAAAAAATTTTCTTTTGGGACAAGTGATGAGTCACCCCCACCTTTTTGTTCTTATTGTTCAAAGTTTTGATCTTGTTTTTCGCTGGTCTGGCGAGGGGACGCCCGTGCCAGATTCGGTAGGGCTTCACAAGGTTGATTCAATTCCCTTCTGAGCAAGTCCCAAAGATTACCTGGCACGGGGCTGGATTCGTTCCGCTGAGGCCACTTGTTTATTAAGCTCGGGGCTGGATTCGTTCCACCGAGGCCACTTGTTTATTCAGCTCGGGGCTGGATTCGTTCCGCCGAGGCCACTTGTTATTCAGCTCGGGGCTGGATTCGTTCCGCCGAGGCCACTTGTTTATTCGGCTCGGGGCTGGATTCGCTCCGCCGAGGTCACTTGGTTTCTCTCAGCTCGGGGTCGGGTTACGTCCCACCGAGTCCGCCCTTTTGGTCTGGGGATGTAACATTCCCCCAGGGCAAAGCGTTCATCTCAGCTCGGGGTCGGGTTACGTCCCACCGAGTCCGTCCTTTTGGTCTGGGGACGTAACATTCCCCCAGGGCCAAGCGTTCATCTCAGCTCGGGGTCGGGTCGTGTCCCACTGAGTCCGTCCTTTTGGTCTGGGGACGTAACATTCCCCCAAGGCGAAGCGTTCATCTCAGCTCGGGGTCGGGTTACGTCCCACTGAGTCCGTCCTTTTGGTCTGGGGACATAACATTCCCCAAGGGCCAAGCGTTCATCTCAACTCGGGGTCGGGTCGAGTCCCACTGAGTCTGTCCTTTTGGTCTGGGGACGTAACATTCCCCCAGGGCCAAGCGTTCATCTCAGCTCGGGGTCGGGTTACGTCCCACCGAGTCCGCCCTTTTGGTCTGGGGATGTAACATTCCCCCAGGGCGAAACGTTCATCTCAGCTCGGGGTCGGGTTATGTCCCACCGAGTCCGTCCTTTTGGTCTGGGGACGTAACATTCCCCCAGGGCCAAGCGTTCATCTCAGCTCGGGGTAGGGTCGTGTCCCACTGAGTCCGTCCTTTTGGTCTGGGGACGTAACATTCCCCCAGGGCCAAGCGTTCGTCTCAGCTCGACCTCCATTTCACTGAGCCGGTTCTGGAGCCTCTGTGTCTGGCCGCTTTCAGACAAAAGACTTATGAACATGTCCTTATTTTTTGCCGCCAAATAATTTGCCTGCCGAAAAGAAAAAGAAGTTAGTTGCAAACCAAGTCCGAAAGACACCTCGGATGAAGAAAAGAAGAAAAAGAAATAACATGAGCCAGCTGGGAGCACAACTTGGCGACCACATCTTCTGGTGAAAGGTCCTCGAACTTCGGAACCTTCTCAGGAGGTACAGCCCCGGCCAGCTCATTGAAAGCCGGTACCAAATGGGAGGTAGCTTCCATGATGTTCTTCCCAAGGTCATTAATCATGAGAACCACAGCACCCTTCAGTTTTTTGGGAGGACCCTCCTCCCGAACTGAAGTTTCTCTGCTCGGTGCCTCCTCCTCCTCCAATTCCCGCCGCAGTTGAGGATCCACGGCTCCAAAACGACGTTTCCTCCTCCTGGAAGACCTCGGAGGGCTATCGGGACGGATAGCACCCATTGGAAGCACCCCGGAAGACGAAGACCGACCTTGAGAGCTCGGACACCCCATCTCCTCGACCACCTTCCCGGCCTCAGAAGTTTCAGGCCGTTTCCGAGAAGTACCAGCTCCGCCAGAGCTAGTTTTCTTCGAAACACCGGACAACTTCTCGAGATACTTTGGTCTCTTTGACATGCCTGCAAGAAAGCAAAAAAACAAAAAAGAGAATCAGGACCCGAGCATACTGTAAAGAGAGAGAAAAGAAACAACATGAAACATGCTCAACAAACATAAGAGTCGGCTAAAGAAGATCAATAAACATCTACCTATCCGACCCGAGATTTTTGGAGGAACGGTCCGAACAAGTCCCGACTCAAGAAATGCCGCATCATTTACCAACTCTTTCCAATAAGCGGCATACCAACGAGCCCAGGATACCCGATTCCGGGCATGATGGGAAACCTTGGGAGCATCTCTCCAACAGGCTAGAAGGAGTAAAAGAAAAAGGGTAAGAATCAAAAAAAAAAAAAAAAAACTAAGGGAAGAAGAGCTAAAAGTTAGTATCCTAACCTCCGCCCTAAAAATGTCCGGACCGAGATCTCCCCATCATCCGACCTCAGGGTCCGTCCCCAATCTCCAGTGGCCCAGAACCAAAGATCCTTAAAATTCTTATTGGAGTCAGGGAGTCTTTTAACGACATTTGACGAGCTGTCGTAAGCTGAAAGGTAGTACCAACCATGGTGAGTCTTCGGGTTGGCCTTCAACCGATACAACCTCTTCACTTCTTCAAGAGAAGGCTCGCCGCACCCCGCCTGATGCCAGACTACATACAGCCCGGCCAAAATCCTCCAGCTATTTAAACTTAGTTGACAATGGGCGATCTCCATCTCGGCCAGCAACCAGGCAAAATAGGGCTGAATTGGCAATCGGAGTCCGCACTCAAAGAAAGCGGGAAGAAGGGCCACCGAACCTTCATCAGGTTGACTAGCACGATCCATCAGTCCGGGAACTTCAAGGGCAATATCTATTGGGATATCGTATCGTTGTCGCAACAGCGCCAGGTCGTCCTCAGTTATCTTGGACGGCCGATTCATATCCAGAACCGAGCTACCAAGATCATCGGGCTCTGGATCCCTCCGAGGAACCCTTTGATGGTAAGAATCTTGTTCAATCTCAGAAAGAGTAGGGGTAGTGTCAAGGTCCTCTACATTGGGTGCCCCCGAGCCCGATGAGAGCTTTTCCGCAGGGGGAGTTGAGGTTTTAGCAGGATTTTCAGGGGGAGAATTATTGTCAGACATCCCTAAACATCCGCAAAACAAAAAAGGAAGGGGAGGTCAGTCTTTAACTAAGAAATTACTCAGGTTTCTTCCGTCTTAGCTAAAACAGGTGGGTTCTAAAAAGTGCCCTAAAGTAAAAACCAACAAAGCCTTAAGTCGTTCCCTAGCAACATTCAAAAAACAGCAAGACTCACAACACAAAAAAGGAAGAGGTCGTTCAGAAGACTTACTTGTTCTTCTCAGAAAAGCAGGAGATTGTACGGTATGGCTTGCCCGTCCCTTATGTTCGTAATGGAGAGAAAGAAAGCCCGAGGTTGAACTCCGAGAGCACTGAGTTGAGCGAGTCACGAAAATATTTTCAGGAAAGAATGAGAAATTGCCAAAAAAAGATTGAACAGTAAAAGCCTCGCCTTCTTATAGTCATGGCCAGGACGCTCGTGGCCGTTGGATCAACAGAAGGAACCCGGATGAACGCCAAGTGTCGACTGCAAAAGAGGTCTGCCAAATTTAAACAGACGGTTGAGATCAGCGAACTGTGAAGACGCCTCTAACACGGTCGATTCGTTTCCTTTTTGGCGGGAACCTGACGGATGTTCGACAAGTGTCAAAATTAGAAAAAAACCCTGAAAGATGATTTGATGGGCATTTAAAACAGACGTGACTATTGCGCGTCTCAAGAAGAGGCGCTTGAAAATAGGCGACGGAACACTTCAGAATCGGGTCGACCTCCACTAGAATAAATCAGCACACCATCTTTACATAGTTCCCGACACCAACTTGCATACTCGTTGGAACCGAGAACTAGGGGACAGATGTTGATGGTGTTTTTTAGGCACTACGTTATTCAAGCAGCACGACAGGGGTGAGAAAGGTAATTCACTTTTCCAGATAAATCGGGCACTATCAAGTCGGCAGAAGCATTCTCAGCATAAAAGACTATCATGACCGACCTCATGAAGACCGACCAGACAGGCGAGATATGCTCAAGATGACGACACTCTATTCTTGCAGATAAGATAAACAAATTATCATACTCTCACGAGGAAATGAAGTCAGAATCCAAGAAGGAATAAGAAAAGTGAAAGCAACGTTGGGTTAGAAATCCTTACAAGAGGAGAAGACTAAATTCAACTATGATTTCTTATGCAAATAGGAGTCTAATTTCTGTACTATTATAAATAGGAGGGCAGAGTATGTGTAAAGGGCATCAAAAAATAAGGGATCTGAATCTGCAAGCTCTGACTTGTAGAAAACAAAAAGAGACCCGAAAAGAGTGTTTAAGTAATAAAAGTATCATCCCGTTTGTGTCCGTGGACGTAGGTCGGATCCAAATCCACCGAACCACGTTAAATCTCCTTGTCGATTGATGTGTTTATCTGTTTTTTGCTAAATTTGCCTTTGGTCCCCCATAACCAAACAAATTCACTATTGAAGGAGGATTTCCTCGGGAGTGATATTCTCATATTACCCTGAGACCAAAATCCGCCGTCAACAGAAAATATTAAATTAGTTTAAGATTTATTGATATAATTTACATGTTTAATTGTTTAAGTTACATGTTAAATGCTCAAAATTATATGTTTATACCCAATGATATTTGATATTATCGGATACTATAGTAGTGGCCTTTTTTTTAATACTCTTAATATCTCATTTTAGGGTCTCATTCTTGGAGTGACTCTACATAACATTGTCTACATTAAGATTGGCAAATGAGCCGTGCGTAACAAAATTCATCCATAAATTTAAATGTTATTATTAATATTTTTAAGATATCATAAATATTAATTTCTTAAATTTTAAATAAATATTCTTATTGTGTTTTTCTAAATTGACGTAAATAAAAAAACACTTAAAAAAATTATTATACTTTTCAAATTCAGACTCTTTTATTAACCCTAGTACATATTCAGACTCACCTTATTTATGAGACCCCGCACCTCAATATCAGAGCTTGAGACCGTTGACAAATCATCTTTTTTGTATCATCAAAATTATTTTGTCATATTATTTGTGTCACGCCACTTTGTATGGCTTAATGTATATAATTATTTGTAATTTTACAATTATTCTTCTTTATTTAATTATTTGTTATTTTTTAAACGTTGCATGAAATCAAAACAAATCTTTTCTACCAAATCCTTTTATTCGTACAACCAAAAAAAAAAAATTGCTTAAAATTTATGCATTTAGCTTAATAAATAATATCAACATATATATAAAATTGTCCAAATAAACGTGACTTGATGGTCTAGTTTTACCTTTATGTATTTGGAAAATTGAGCTGTATTGGCTCGTGGCTCTCAGTTGTTGTTGCATGGGTTTTCCATTTTTCCCTTGAGTAGTTTGTTAATTTTATAGTATTACATGGATGTGTGGAAGGACCAGGTGCTGGCGTGCTGCTGTGGAGAGCACAACTAGAAAAAGATGAAAGACTCGCCTAAGCAGGTTAATATTTTGCGTCCTCAATGGGCGTGGCTTGATGGTGTATGGTTCAAGATCTCATATTGAGCCTGCTATTTTGTCCGAGTCTTTGATGCCGTCTTCTGGTATCAATGGTGGAGGACAAGGGATAGCAAGTCAAACAGTTTCATTATGTGGTGAGCCTGTTCATATGGAACATATGCATCTAGGTAATAACCAAGAGTTGACTGATTGTGTTACTAGTATGGAAACTGCCTGTGAACAAGCTTCTGCAGAATCAATTTCTCAGTGTGAGTCTGATAGTGGAAAGAAAAAACGACGAGTAGAAGAGTATGCTTCTGCTGATGGAGTTGTTACTGACTACTCCCCTAATGAAAGTGGAGATGTGAGGTTGGAGGATTCAAGTACCATAGAAACTGCAGGTTCAAGATATTTCCTTGGTGCAATTGCGGCAGCAACTAATGCTTCATTTGCAGAAAGTGTTGTTGTGATTCTCTGATCACTTTAGAGTGTTTTTGAGGAAAAAACCGAATTGATCTATTACTACCAAGAATAGATTTACAAGTTTACAAAAAGAAACTATACACAAAAACCTCACTAACACTCTCTAAGCTCTCTATCCATGGAGCTTACTCACATTTGGGGTGTCTTGAACTCTTTACAAAGCACTGAATTTATAGTACTCATCCAGTACCAAAATGTCAAACCTTGAACAGTAACCTACCAAAAGTGTATTGTCTTCACTCTTCAAATTTCAACCCTCTTTGATTTTTGGCAATCACCACATCAATGTTCCATGGCATTTTCTTCATGGTGTATGGCAGTTGGCTGAACATGGTGGGCAAGTGGAAGCTTCATGGTAGCTTCCTGCATGGGACATGCACTGTAGATTCCTTCATGCAAGCTGGACTCTACAAGTGTCATAGAGCCTACTCTTGTAATGTTTGAGGTAATACTTGAAAGATTATATATTTCAACTCTCTACTTTCATCAATTGCCTTGGGTTTTGCTCAACCATTTCCTGGCAGTAAAGTTGAAAATATTTCATTATCATGCACTATGGATGCTTGTTAAATATTAAATAAATGGATGTTATGTTAGTGTAGGCAACAAGTTTTGTACATTCATTTACTCTTTTTATATTCCTCTCTGTTTCTTTTTTGCAATGAAATGTTTTCTCTGTAGAAAATTTTCAGTGAAGGAGATTTGAGTGCAAGTTTTATAGTTTTTACTTTTGTGGAAGTGTATCATTTATAATGATTCTTTAATGGTGGTGGAATGGCATTGGTGGTTCCAAAGGGACGTGGTTTGATGGCGTAAGATTCAGGATCTCACCTTGAGGTCTTGAGTTCGAATTGAGGGAGTGTGTTTCTTGTAAGAGTTTAAGACAGCCGGGGTTTTTACATATTCAGCTTAAGCCCAAAATGGGTGATTTGTAAAAAAAAGGAATGGCATTGGTGGCTGTTGTCTTTTGTTGATATTATTGATTCTGTTTTCTGTTTTTAAAAATTAAATTGATTTTTTTTTTTTTTGGCCTATTGTAGTTGACATCCTTTTCCTCTTTGAGGTGGGTTGGCTATGGTAAATATTATTTGATTTTGTTTCCTTTTTCTCTTTTCTTTTTTTGTTTATAACTGTTGAATCAAGAAACATCAGATTTCTGGGTGCATCTTATACAAACCTTGGGGGTATTGGACTTTTATCAGATTTGATTCTCAAAGCACTCTATACTGCTGCAATTCATTCAGAGAATCTATCTTCTATGATAAATTGTAATATTTACAAACAATAATATAAGTATATAATCAATTAAAATAATGAGAAATCATTGAAAAATATCAAAAATAATTACAATAATATAAATTAATATGTTTATTGAAATTTAAAGTTCACCCACAAACATATCTTAATTTATAAAAAAATATTATTCAATTTGATTTATGATTGAATGAGTCGATTCAGATAAGTATTTTCTCTCATATTTTTATGAGTCGTATCTAGATTATTTAAAAGACGTGTGTCGGATGAAGGTCTCATAGCGGCCTAACCGGATCCTTGATGAGGCGTAATGATTTAACCTTAACTACGGGAACGCCTTTCACAAGGAATTGCAGATATCGGTTGCTTCCTACACTTGCCTTGGGAATTGTAGTTATTGGATGCGTTCTTGTACTTGCCTCAGGAATTGCATCTGTTGGCATACATAGCTATTTGCAATATTTAGGATGCTATAATTTGATTCCTTGACTCTGATCAATGGAGCATATAGTGTTTGACTTTGGATTTAATTACTCTCAGTAAGTAATGTTGCAGACCCAAATAATTATTGTTGATGGTTTATTTTCGTTCCAGTGGTAAATCGGTAAACTTACTCCTCGAATAATCATTCCTCAACTATGAATTTGTTTGGTTTATTGGGAATCAAATGCAAACTTAGCAAAAGATGAGAAAACGCACAGATAAAACAGATGGTTTAATGTGGTTCATTGAAATGGATCCAACCTACATCCACGGGCACAAGGAAAAAGAAACTTTTTATGACGTGGTCGGGTTTGACCGACTTGCATTAACTCTCGCTTACACTTAAGCTCTATTGCTCTATATTGTAAAAATTATGCATGAATAAATTTAGACAATCATTTTACGCTAACTTCTATTGTTACGCTAACTTCTATTGTTACGCTAAATTATGCATGAATAAATGGGTTCAACGAATTCTCAACCCATTTTATATACTATGATAAATTCTATTGTTACGCTAACTCTGTGACGCCAGCCACGTGAATCTACCATTAATGCGAGGACTCTTTTCCCCAACTGCTCTGCTAAAAGTAGTTATGTCACATGACATCTCATTAAATCATGTTAATTTACCATATGCTACACGTTTTAGCTCATATGTCATTGTCAGCCTGTATTCCAACTGTTCCTATATGATAGTGTATGTCAAATGACAAGTTGGTGGCTCGCTTCTGTCACATCAAACTTTTTTGAGAATGCAAGTTCTCATACAGGGCTTACGTCACATGAACTTGATCATATTGTTAACACTTTGACCCGCCCTACCAGGTCAGGAGACAGAAACAACAACTACAATGGTCGGGTCTGATGCATTTCCTCTCATCGCTTCTGTGAAAATCTTTACATCTCGAGTCGGGTTCGATCTACTGAGCCGATCATCATTTTGATATGAGGCTCTGAATGCCAAGGTCGCTCTAAGAGTCTGACGTTGGGGCGACCTGACCTGACTGCCTTGGACCTGACCACCTCGGGTCAATCTTCCAATATATCTCCAAGTTCTGCCTCGGGTCACCTCTCTGTACTTCGGGCTCGGGTCATGATCTCTTCTAGGCATCACCTCGGATTCGGGCCCCTATGTCTGACTTCTCATCCTCACAAGGACTTTGAGGTTTTACCTTGCCAAAGTGTAAAATCCATTTTACCATTTCCTTGGGATTCTGACTTTTAGGGCCAAAAAACCATCATTAACAACTATATTGAAACATCAAATTATTTCACGCCATAAGAATAAGAATATAATCAAATCTGTAATTATAAAATAACACAAATTCTCTGTAAAGTATGCATTTGTAATTGACCTGAAACTCAAAGTGTGCAGATAATGGCTTGTGCTGCCAATTGTTCAGCTTCTTTCTTGCTTCTCAGAGCTTCACTGGTGCAACTAATGCCATTGAAAACTAAAGAGGCATTTCTAGATTCATCTTCACTGCAAATTCATTCAAGATAGATTTGCAAAGTATCGTATCCTGGACAATAAGCATATAAACAATAGAACGGTTTGAAAAGAAGCTACACATCTTTTAAGACAGGATACAAGATCATATGTCAATATTTTAAAGTTGAAAGGTAGAAAAGCAAAACAAATCATATTTAATGTTAGCACACAAGACACAATTGAATGTAAAGCTTGGTGAGGTTATAAACTAACATTTAAATATTACATCAAATATATAATTAACGCTAGTTTATATTCTCAAAAAATTATAATCTCACAACGTGATTTATTTTTCCACCTTAGCTTATACTATAATTCTTGTTCTGCAACTTATAAGTTAATTTTTATTTTGAGTGTAATATTTTTTATCAAACTCAAACTAAATGTCATTACAATGACACATCACACATGTAATATGTACTTTTATCAACTTTGTTCAAAGTACAGATGGTAATTGTGGGACACAAAAACTGGACGACGCATGCTGTCCCGGGCTCGCGGCCCGTAGCGTGCGCGTTCACGTAGCGTTCGAGAACGCGTTCGAACGGTAAACAGAAGGTTCACGTTCGAGAACGCGTTCGAACGGAACCAGACCTGATGCATGCAACACATTCATAGACAAACAAATCCACAATGTGGGACCTCACGTATCCGATTGAACTCATCTCACATCCAATCGAATATACACCAACCGGCGCGGCAAAGCATCGTGGTAAAGGATTTTAACCCCTCTAAATAGGGGACCTTTAATCCGACTTACTAAGCCCATGCACTCGATCATATCATGCATACAAAGAATAAAGAAACAATAATATCAAACTTAGTGTACCCGATTGAACGTATATTGCATTCAACCGAACACACATCAACCGGCGCGGCGAAGCATCGTGGTAAAGGATTTTAACCCCTCCAAATATGGGACATTTAATCCGACTTACTAAGCCTATGCGCTCGATTGTATCATGCATACAAAAGTAACATACAGAATTCAAATAACAGAAAATAAATAAACCGAAGCAACATAAAACAAAAGAGGGCGCCGTTTACTCAAGCGGTACGTGGAATTGTATCCCGAGTACAGATCATACTACCGTCCATTCAGAATCGGCTATGAAATTTATGTCCGGGTTTCCATCCGATATACCGCGAGAGTTGACACATCTTTTATTTTATTCCAAGTCCACAACATACAATATTTCATGATACATGCATATTTATCTACTCAAGGGCCAAAACATGCACTTTAGCATAACAATCATGCGAACAATACTCAATAAATAATGAAAATAAAACAGAAAACGAATGTGGAAAATACCCTCAGGTCTAACCTTTTTTGCCAACTTTCAGGCTTGCGTTTCACGGACGTCGGAAGGGTAATTCTCATCAACTTCTCTGGTTCACTGGTTTAGCGTCCTAGCTCACTGTTTTGTTGTTTTGCTTGCTGTTCGGCCTCCGTTCTGCTGCTGTTCGGCCTCTGTTTTGCTGTTGTTTCCTCTGTATTTTCTGCTCACTATTCAGGTCACTGTTTTGACGTTTCAACGGACTGTTCCGAGTGTTTTTTGTGGGTTTTTAGTGTAGTCTTGTGTGATTATTTTAAGGATTATAAATGCAGTTTTTTATGTTACTGTTTTGAGGATTTTAGGGACTGATTTAAGAGGATTTGGCTGCTGTTTTGGGGGTGATTTGGGCTACTGTTCAGGCGTGTTTTATGAGGTGTAGGGGCTGCTGTTTTCGGTTGTGGAGTGGGGGAGGTGAAGAGAATTATTTGTGTTTTTCTTCTTGCTATTGCCGTGAGTGGCTATGGCTCTTGGTGTTGTGATTTTCGTGTAAGTCTTGTGTATGGGCTAGGGGAGTGCATGTCTTGGTTATGGGTTGTTTATATAGAGAAAGGTTAGGGCTACTCCTTGTCTCACAAGGAAGGGATTTTGGCATTAAAATGAGGATTTGATTTGGTATTCAACAAGGAAATGATTAGATTTAGGGGGGAAAAATCTTGGCTAGATTAGGCATACAAAATATTTAATTTGTTATGATTGATTTTAATTAGGCATGACATCTTTTAATTTAGTATGTGATTTTGTTTAGTTAGGAAGTTAATATATTTGATTTGTTTTAGTTAGGTATGATTATATTATGTTTTATTTAATTTGGTATATGACTTAATTAATTATTTTATTTAATTACATTATCTAATTAATATTTAATTTAATTTCCCATGTGTTTTAAATGTGTTTTATTAATTGGGATGTGTTTTATGGGCTTTGGGGGCTAATTGGGCTGGGGTGTGAGGCTAGCAGCAAAACCAGAAATACCGACGCCGTTCGAACGCCCATTCGAACGCTACACGAACGCCCGCAATATGCTTGACGTTCGAACGAAGTAACGAACGCAGCACTAACGAAGACAGTGAACTTGCGAAATGAATGTGATGACGTACTTATTCTGAATTTCCCCTTCCGACCTCCGTTTCCCGCAATATCCTTAGCTAAAAAGGTATTGCCTCCAACTGAGACTCATCATCGGGTTTCACATGCGAAAATGCAATGCCTACAGTCGCCCCCACTTTAATGGGACTTGTGCAGTGTGTGAATTTGAACAATCATATCAAAGTTATGCAATGCATTTTCACTTACCTGGCTCGGCTGCTGCCTCGAGCTGAGTTGGTGCTGCAGTGGACCTCGATCCTGGGACGCATCCCAATAACTGCAACCGACAACGGGAGCACCTCGACCATGGGCACCTCGACCCAACACCACTGACAATAGGGACCTCGCCCTCGAACTGATGATGTAGTGGGCACCTCGGCCCTGGGCACCTCGACCCAACACCGCTGACAATAGGGACATCGCCCTCGAACTGATGATGTAGTGGGCACCTCGACCCAACACCGCTGACAATAGGGGCCTCGCCCTCGAACTGATGATGTAGTGGGCACCTCGACCCTGGGCACCTCGACCCGGAACTACAACTGACAACGGGGGCCTCGCCCTCAAGCTGATATGGGCCTCGCCCCCAAGCCGACATGATATGGGCCTCGCCCCCAAGCTGATATGGGCCTCGCCCCTTGGGACTCATCCCAAAAACTGAAATTGCGCTGACGCTGCTTGGCTCATTTCTGCCGCTTTCTCATTTCTTCGAACCTGCGAACACAAAACAAAAGCAAACACGAAGATAATGCAATGTTACGTGTATGCATGAATGATTTTCTTATTCTGTTGGGTTAGGTCTTCTGCCAATTCTCGTGGTGACTGCTCGGTCTTCTCTCCCTCAGGCAAAGTATTGCTTCAATCTGTCTACGTTGATCGGCTCGGTGAACTCGTTCCCCTCCAAGTCTGATAGCTTCACTGCTTCATTTCCCATTACCTTCTGCACTATGTAAGGTCTTTCCCAGTTAGGTCTGAATTTCCTCTCTCGGATCTGTCGTCGACGGCCTCGACTGCTTAAGTACCAAATCACCCTTCCTGAATTGGTGGGGCGTACTTTCTTGTTGAATGCTCGGGCTAGTCTCTTCTGATACAACTGCATGTGGTACAAAGACTTCGTTCTCTTCTCATCCAATAGTGTTAACTGGTCAAATCTCTGTGCGGCCCACTTCTGTTCTGGTAATTCTGCATCTGCTAGTACCCTCATGGACTGTATTTCCACTTCTACTGGCAATACTGCTTCCATTCCATAGACCAAAGAGTAAGGTGTGGCTCATGTTGCTGTTCTTACTGATATTATGTACCCCCACAAAGCATACGGTAATTTCTCGGCCCAATCTCTGCAATTTTCCGTCATCTTGGCTAAAATCGTCTTTATAGTCTTGTTGGCTGCCTCAACTGCCCCATTTTCCTGCGGCATGTACGGTGATGACTTGTGGTGGCCTATCCCGTACCTCTGTAACATTGCCTTCGCCTCTCCTTGAAACTGAACTCTGTTGTCCGTCACTACATGATGTGGCATACCATACCGACAAATGAGGTTCCGAGCTATAAACTTTGCCATCTATTTTGCTGTAACATTACGGAATGATTCGGCTTCCACCCACTTCGAGAAGTAATCTACTGCCACTACTATGAAGCGATGCACATTCGATGCATTCGGTCGAATTTCTCCAATCATGTCATTTCCCCATGCTGAAAAATGCCACGGCTCTGACAGCTCGTGCAACTCTGTGTGCGGTAAGTGATTCAAATTACCACGTGCTTGACAGTCATGACAGTGCTTTACCATCTTCGTGCAGTCTGTTTCCATGGTTGACCAATAAAAACCTTGTCTCACTATCTTGCGGGACAGATTCAACCCGTTCATGTGCGGACCACATACCCCCGGCGTGTATTTCTTCTTCCATTACATGCTGAGCTTCTTCATTTCTCAAACACTTCAATGAATACCGTTTGCTTGCCTCTTGTACAGTTCCCCTTTCAAAATCACATACTGGGAAGCTAACTTCTGAATGGCTATTCTGTCTTTTCTGCATGCCCCTTCCGGGAGTTCACCATGTTCCAGATACCTCTGAATGTCATAATACCAAGGTTTACCATCGTCGACCTCAACTTCCAGAATCCTTTCTATCTCATAAACAGGTCTGTTCGCTGTTGTCAGTATCAACGGTCTCATCACTAACTTTTCTGGATTTTCCCAAGTTGCTGCAAATGTAGCCAATGCATCTGCCATCTGATTCTCTTCTCTCGGTAAGTGCTGAAACTTACACTCGGGGATAACCTGTGCCAATTTTCTGAGGTGAAAAAGGTAAGGTTTCAACCGTTCTTCTTTCATTCCCATTCTCTTCGCATCTGCTGGACCACCAACATAGAATCTCCGTAGACTTCCACACTCCCGGTCCTTCAAGGCTATCAATGCCGTCAAACCAAAAGCACATGCTTCATGCTTCATACTCGGCCATGTTGTTAGTCACTCTGAATGTCAACCTATTGGCCAAAGGCAAAATCTCTCCCTCGGGGGTTACTATCACGATTCCAATTCCAGCTCCCTTGTAATTCACTGCTCCATCAAAATACATCTTCCATCTCTGAACTGTTATTGCTTGGATCTCTTCATCTGGAAATTCAAACTTATATTGATCCCCCTCAACCGGTTGCAATGCCAGAAACTCTGCTACTGTTCGCCCTTTGATCACCTTGGAGGTGAGATACTCAATGTCAAACTCTGTCAACAATACCAACCATCTGCCCAATTTTCCCACTAGTGAAGGCACCGAATGAAGATACTTCAGAGGATTTTCCTTTGCCACTACCTGGATCTTGTATGACTGGAAATAATGCCGTAATTTTCTGGAAGCCCATACCATTGCAAGACAGATATTCTCAACTTCCTGATATCGAGCCTCATACGGGAGTATCTTCTTACTCAGATAATAGACTGTATGTTCTACCCCTGTCTCATCAGCCTGTACCATCATTGCCCCTAGTGCTTCTGATTCTATAGCCAAATACAATATCAAAGGTCTGCCCGGTCTCGGAGGTTTCAATACAGGAGGCTTTACCAAGTACTCTCTGATTTTGTCGAAGGCTGTCTGACATTGTTCATTCCATCTCACTGGCTGATCTTTTCTCAACAGTTTGAAGATAGGCTCACATACTGATGTCAACTTGGCAATGAACTGACTGATGTACTGAATCTTCCCCAAGAATGCTCTGACTTCTTTTTCCGTCTTCGGTGCATGCATTTCTGTGATTGCCTTGATCTTTTCGGAGTCTACCTCTATTCCGCCCATTCCCACTGTATGACCAAGCAACTTCCCTGATGTCACCCCCAAACACACATTTCTTGGGATTAAGCCGCATGTTGTATCTGTCAACTCTCTGAAGGAACCTTTCCAGTGCTTCAATATGCCCAACTCTTGTCTCTGATTTCACACATCATGTCATCCACATACACCTCAATCTCTTTGTGCATCAAGTCATGGAAAAGCGTAGTGGCCATCCGTTGATAAGTAGCTCCTGCATTCTTGAGACCAAACGACATTACCTTGTAACAATAAGTACCCCACTCAGTAATAAATGCAGTCTTGTGTTTGTCTTCCTCAGCCATGAGAACCTGATTGTAACCTGAAAATCCATCTGCAAATGAATACATGGCAGATAAAGCCGCACTATCAACCAGAACATCTATATGCGGCAGAGGAAAATCATCATTCGGACAAGCCTTGTTGAGATCTATGTAGTCTACACACATTCTGACCTTCCCATCTTTCTTTGGCACCGGCACTATGTTAGCCAACCACTCAGGATACTTTATTACTTCCAGGAACCCCACATCTATCTGTTTCTTAACTTCCTCTCTGACTTTCTCAGCCCATTCTGGTCTCATCCGTCGAAGTTCCTGTTTTACTGGCCTCATATTCGGATAAGTTGGTATTGTGTGTTGGGCAATGTTTCTGTCTACCCCAGGCATGTCCTCATAGGACCAAGCAAACACTTTGGCATATCTGACCAACACTTCTTCTAGTTTCTCTCCCTCTCTTCGGAGGTTACTTCCACTTGCAATCAGAATTTCCTTGGGGTCTCAAGTGTACCCAAGTTAAATGCAGTAGTTCTGGTTGAACTGATGTCAAATATACTTGATTCGTGCAGAGTAAATGGAAATGACTCAGGCAAGTAAGCAAAAGAAATGTCTTTATTATTGGATAATGCGGAAGTACATTCAAACAAATCAGGAAGGTGAATGTCTTCATCATCTATAGACACTCCTTCCTCTGCAATCAGGTCTTCCTCAGGCTTTTCGTCCTCTCCCAGAGTCAGGCTCTCTCTAACTTCAGTAGTTCTTCCTCCCAATTCTCTTCTTCTTTCCCCACAATTTCTTCAACTATCAGCTTCTTACCCAACATATCCTGGAAGATCTCAAACCCAGGTACCACAATTCCATTAACTCCACAGGTTCAGGCTCCCCTTGATATCCTGAAGCTTTCACAAAACATCCATCAGTTTCAAGGCCCTTTTTCTTGACCTTTGGCTTTTCTTCATCAGACTTGTATCCCAAACCCAAACTTTCCGAGTAGTCTTTCCTCTGAAATCTGGTATGTGGAATTTTGAACCTTTACCCGGCTCAAACTTCATTTTCTCCATAATCCTAGCCACCCTAGGATACACCCACTCCTCAAAAGTAGCTGACACCTGAAACCTCGTGAAAGGTTGTATCTCCAAGGCAGCAATGACATTATCTAACTCAGCCCGGATAGTAACGACTTCTCCCTCATACGAGAACTTGATCATTTGATGTAAAGTGGAAGACACGCCCCCAAGTTTGTGAAACCAAGGCCTTCCCAACAACAAGGCAAAAAGTGGCTGGGATGTCCAGCACTGTAAACTCAACTTCATCTTCAATAGGGCCTACCTTGACCATAGCCACAAAAGTACCCTCAACTCCCCTTTTACTGTCATCATAAGCCTTAATAGTCATGCTGGAGGGGGTCCAAGTCTGTTGCTTTCATACCCAATCTCGCCAGAATTTTCAGCGGGCACACATTGATGGACGAACCGTCATCCACCATCACACATGAAGTTCTATTGCCCCTCACCTCGACCCTGATAAATAGAGGCCTATTATGATTCTCTTCCCTCCGCCGGGAGTTCATTCTCAGAAAATATCTCTGCAAAGCTTCCTTCTGAACCGACCCAACAAACATTGCGGGGTTGGCGTCTTCTGGTACCACAATCTTGCTCAAAGCCTCAACATGGCTTGCCTATGCCCCCGAGATGCACATAACAGTTCCCAGATACTCACTTGTGCTCTAGTCTTCCTCAATTGCCTCAGCACTATATCCCCCTCAGTATTTTCTGCAGTCTCAACCACTTCTCTACCAGCTTCTCTACCATCTGTCAAACTTCATTACCCTTATCTGCCATATCATTGTAAAACGACCACTGCGCGTCATTCCTCTTACTTATTCCTCATCACTGCTAGAGAAATCAAGCCAAAAGTTTTTCCCCTGCTCAGTCTCATCTTCACTAGTGTTATCCCAGATTCCCCAGTCCCAGGCAAAAGGCTTGAGGGTGAAAGGATTTTAGGACAAGGTCTTCTGGAAGGCCAGAATTGATCATATAGGCTGGTGGTGATACGTCACGGTAATTGGGTAAGGGGTTTCTGTGTGTGTCAGGCTGTTCTGTTTCTGGGTCAGGTATTTTCTTGAAGTCTATCAGGTCTTGGATTTCATGGCGGAGTCGGGCGCAATTGTCAGTGTCATGGCCCTTTTGTTGGTGAAAGTGACAGTAAAGGCTTAGGTTATAATGTGATGGTAGGGGATTGGGTAATGGTTTGGCTTCCAAAGGTTTTAAGAGCCCTTGCTTCTTCAATTTCTCTAGCACATTGGACAAGGCCTTCCCAAGTTGGAAAACCGCCGATTCGGGATAGCGGTAATCTCAGCAGAAACGGCTTTGTTCCCGATATTCCCCCCCAATGGGCCTCCTGTTCAGACCATGATTTTCTATTCTCGACCTTTCTTCTTCAATATCCATGACAGTTTCCCTCCACTGCCGAAAGTCTGCAATCATGGAGGTCATCCTCCTCAACTTGCTGTAAATGGAGGGCTGGTGCCCTTGATAATCATCTTAATCTGTCATTCTCTGAGGCCTAGTCTGCATCTCAACAACTGACCCCTCCACTCGGTCCACATACTCCTTAAAACTCTCCTCCGCTTTCTGCTTAACATTCTCCAGATCACGGAGTGACAGATCGATCGCTAGGTCAGTGACATACTGCTTCAGGAAGGCATCCGCCAACTCCTCCAATCTTCCTTCACTTTCTTCTCCAAACTGTGGTACCACACCACAGGAGCTCCCTCGAGCGGCATTCCAAACATTTTCTGCACTTGACGCTGAGACAGGCCAACTGAACTCATGACTGATACAAACTATCGGAGATGCACCCTTGGATCCCCATTCTCGTTAAACTTAGCCATATCAGGCATCTTGAACTGTGCCGACAACTGTTCCTCGAAAGTTAGTGTGTCATAATCCAGCAAATCATCATTCTTACCCCTCAACTTGCGGGTAACTGACTCAACCTGATCCCGAAGTTTCTGTAACTCTGCCTGAGACCCAGATACTCTGTCTGCTGCATACTCTGCCATATCATCATCAAAAGTGGGGATATCATCCCCCAACCCATTCGGAGGCTCCTCACGCCTCACATTCTCAAAATTCCCCCAGCACTGGGCACAGCCATACCAGCCACACACAGCAGTAGTCAAAGCTTGCAACTGTTCAGTGACCTTGGCGAGACTGTTCTCTAACTAACTGATCCATACGGGATACGTCATTACCAGATTCACTCATGATTGTTACTGTTCTTTTAATGAGCCTTGTCCCTTCTCTAACCCAAACGGTATCTATGATGTCTTTTTAAGACATAAATGGTGTTAACATGATATATGTATGTATGAGGTGCATGAGATGCATGTAACATATATAACATACTACATTAACTAAAATTCTCAAACAAATCGGCCTGTTATCATTTTAGAAACTTTCGGGCTAACTATCATAGGAGTGAACTCGTCCCAATTTAAATGGCCCAACAAGTTCACATCTCATGGCAAGGAGCCCAACTAAATCCAAATGGTAATTTTTCGAACACAAGCACAAAGTGGCCCATCAACACTTAGAAGCTTTTGGCCCAATCGTCATAAAATACGTTCTTGTCCCAGTTTAAATGGCTCAACAAGCCCATATCCCATGACAAATGGTCCAAATGGATCCAACGACGACGATGTTCCCAAACACAAGCATAAAATATAATGCAACATAAAGTAATAATTTCTACGTAATGGCCCATCAACATTTCAGAAGCTTTGGGCCTAGTAGTCATAAGTACGAACTCGCCCCAGTTTAAATGGCCCAGCAAGTCGGCATTTCTGACAATAGTCCAACTGCATCCAAATGAGGATGGTCCACAAGCACATATTCAAGGAAATAATTGTTACTTTAACCATACAAACCCGGTCTATGGGTGGGTTCGCAAGAGTGTAGACAAAGGCTCTCACTGGCGAAGGATGGCCCACAACTAGGTCTCCCTAATTAAGGGTTCGAGCGACCAAGTGAGCGCACCCTTTTTATACACTAAGGTACGTGCCAATGAGCTATGGTGTGTGACTGACTGTCAAATGGATTCCCGTTGTAGATTCCCCAGAGGGAGGGTGGAGCGAGGCTCTCTTAGTACCCTAGCCTCTTAGGCTCTTATCGCTTGGTGACAGGAATAAACAAAGAGTCCTCCAAATTAGTCCATCACAATAGGCTAAGGGTAGATGGCCATATAGGTGCCTTCACAGCTTTTCCTTCTAGGAAGGTAGTGAATGAAGAAAGACATCAAACCATTACCTAGCCTCAAGATGCCCTTGATTAAACCCCCATTTTATCCACTATAGACACGGTCAATTAGAACATAAATCCAAACATTACAAGACAATATTTCGGGGCCGATTCTCTATCCCCAGTGGAGTCGCCAAACTGTGGGACACAGAACTGGACGACGCATGCTGTCCCGGGCTCGCGGCCCGGTCGGGAGTACGGAGTAGCCACGGGGGACTAAACCGGAGAATAATGGAGTCGCCACCTGGTGTGAACCAGGAAAATGAGATTTAAGGCCGCACTCACCCTCGCAGGGAATACCTCAACCGTTGGGTTCGGAATGGTCCCTTACTTATGTCACTTGTAATGAAAGGATTTATGTAATAATTTAATCAAGTTTAAGTAACACTTATTTCCAAGAGTATCATGCTTCTAAATTCACATGCATACATCAACAAGTTCATCTAAATTTACATGTAACACATATCCGAATTTGCATACAGCCTATTAGTATGTAATATATGTCTCAATTTGCATACATAAAGATTAACACACGACAATCATACAAGTTAATAAACACATTATACTCATACATGTGGGGAATACAGATGAACGACACCTACAAAATCTTGCATAATGCATAGAAACAATCAGGTTTATCATACGAATGAATAGCTACTATGGACAATTAGGTACGAAATCTGATAAAAATAATTCAGTTCAGTGGGTGCGCGTTCGCGTAGCGTTCGAGAACGCGTTCAAACGGTGAACAGAAGGCTCGCGTTCGTATAGCGTTCGAGAACGCGTTCGAACGGAGCCAGACCTGATGCATGAAACACTAAGAAGATGCGTGCGCGTTCGCGTAGCGTTTGATAACACGTTCGAACGGTAAACAGAAGGTTCACGTTCGTATAGCGTTCGAGAACGCGTTCGAACGAAACCAGACATGATGCATGATGAAACTAAGAAAATGCATGCGCGTTCGCGTAGCGTTCGAGAATGCGTTCGAACGGTAAACAGAAGGTTCGCGTTCGTGTGGCGTTCGAGAACGCGTTCGAACGGAACCAGACCTGATGCATGCAACACATTCATAGACAAACAAATCCACAATGTGGGACCTCACGTATCCGATTGAACTCATCTCACATCCAATCGAATATACACCAACCGGCGCGGCAAACATCGTGGTAAAGGATTTTAACCCCTCCAAATATGGGACCTTTAATCCGACTTACTAAGCCCATGCACTCGATCCTATCATGCATACAAAGAATAAAGAAACAATAATATCAAACTTAGTGTACCCGATTGAACGTATCTTGCATTCAACCGAACACACATCAACCGGCGCGGTGAAGCATCGTGGTAAAGGATTTTAACCCCTCCAAATAGGGGACATTTAATCCGACTTACTAAGCCCATGCGCTCGATTGTATCATGCATACAAAAGTAACATACATAATTCAAATAACAGAAAATAAATAAACCGAAGCAACATAAAACAAAAGAGGGCGCCGTTTACTCAAGCGGTACGTGGAATTGTATCCCGAGTACAGATCATACTACCGTCCATTCGGAATCGGCTATGAAATTTATGTCCGGGTTTCCATACGATATACTGCGAGAGTTGACACATCTTTTATTTTATTCCAAGTCCACAACATACAATATTTCATGATACATGCATATTTATCTACTCAAGGGCCAAAACATGCACTTTAGCATAAGAATCATGCAAACAATACTCAATAAATAATGAAAATAAAACAGAAAACGAATGTGGAAAATACCCTCAGGTCTAACTTTTTTTGCCAACTTTCAGGCTTGCGTTTCACGGACGTCGGAAGGGTAAAGCTCATCAACTTCTCTGGTTCACTGGTTTAGAGTCCTAGCTCACTGTTTTGCTGTTTTGCTTGTTGTTCGACCTCCGTTCTGCTGCTGTTCGGCCTCTGTTTGCTGCTGTTTCATCTGTATTTTCTGCTGCTCCTGTTCAGGTCACTGTTTTGACGTTTCAACGGACTGTTCCGAGTGTTTTTTATGGGTTTTTAGTGTAGTCTTGTGTGATTATTTTAAGGATTATAAATGCAGTTTTTTATGTTACTGTTTTGAGGATTTTAGGGACTGATTTAAGAGGATTTGGCTGCTGTTTTGGGGGTGATTTGGGCTAATGTTCAGGCGTGTTTTAGGAGGTGTATGGGCTGCTGTTTTTGGTTGTGGAGTGGGGGAGGTGAAGAGAATTATTTGTGGTTTTCTTCTTGCTATTACCGTGAGTGGCTAGGGCTCTTGGTGTTGTGATTTTCGTGTAAGTCTTGTGTATGGGCTAGGGGAGTGCATGTCTTGGTTATGGTTGTTTATATAGAGAAAGGTTAGGGTTACTCCTTGTCTCACAAGGGGAATGGATTTTGGCATTAAAAGGAGGATTTGATTTGGTATTCAACAAGGAAAGGATTAGATTTATGGGGAAAAATCTTGGCTAGATTAGGAATACAAAATATTAATTTGTTATGATTGATTTTAATCAGGCATGACATCTTTTTAATTTAGTATGTGATTTTGTTTAGTTAGGAAGTTAATATATTTGATTTGTTTTAATTAGGTATGATTATATTATGTTTTATTTAATTTGGTATATGACTTAATTAATTATTTTATTTAATTACATTATCTAATTAATATTTAATTTAATTTCCATGTGTTTTAAATGTGTTTTATTAATTGAGATGTGTTTTATGGGGGCTTTGGGGGCTAATTGGGCTGGGGTGTGAGGCTAGCAGCAAAACCAGAAATACCGACGCCGTTCGAACGCTACACGAACGCCCGCAATCTGCTTGACGTTCGAACGAAGTAATGAACGCAGCACTAACGAAGACAGTGAACTTGCGAAATGAATCTGATGACGTACTTATTCTGAATTTCCCCTTCCGACCTCCGTTTCCCGCAAATCCTTAGCTAAAAAGGTAGTGCCTCCAACTGAGACTCATCATCGGGTTCACATCACATGCAAAAATGCAATGCCTACAGTAATATAAACCTCTCGTCTCGATTGAGTCTCATCTCGTCTCAAATCCCTGATTGAATAAGTTAATATCCTCGAATTTTTGATTAATATTCTGTATTTTTTATGCTAAAATCCAAGTCTCATAATATTGGTACGAGATCTCGATCGGAATTCGAAATTTTCTATCAACCCTAATTCAATGGACTCTAACATGCTAGGGATAGCCATATGAAGTCCTAAATTGTAATTTCACTTCTTTGAGAATTTTTACTTAAATTCTATTGTTACAATAATTAATATAGAAATGACATAAATCATCAAGGGAACGAGGGTCTTTGGGGACCCTCTCCAATCGGGGATGAAAAATTGTAAAAATTAATGTTGGGGATGAGAACGGAAAAATTTTAATATTCATTTATTACTCGGGGAAGAGATGTGGATCATGTAAAATATTCACCTCTTCTCATAACCCATTTAAGTTTTTATTTCTTTATTTTTAAAATTTTCAATAAATATATTCAAATTCTATTTACAATTTTATATAGATGTAAATAAAAAATATATTAATATTTTTAAAAAATATATAAATTATAGATAGTACAAAGACTTAAATGAAATAATTGTAATGATAGATTCATTTTTTTAGTAAGTTATGGACCAAACAGAAAGACAGAAAATTAAATTTCAATCTCTAATATATATTGTGATTTATATAATAGATTTATATAATAGATATTATCAATTTTTTTGAGTGTGTATGTTTTATTTTTGGATAATGTAATAGTTCTATCAATATATTTTTAAATGACTTAGATTTATTTTAAGAAAAAATTATCTATTATTTATGGGTTCAGGGGCCCTCAGAGTCCCCATCCCATTCCTTAAAATAATTACGAGGAAATAGAAAATGAATGAGAACTTGAAGATTATCGAAAATGAAGACAAGATGTCGATCATCTCCGTTAGAGGTGTGCATCGGTCAGTTCGGTCGGTTAATCCTTAATTTTTTAACCGAACCGAAATTTTTCGGTTAAATAAATGTGTAACCGATTTAACCATATTATAACACATAACCATTAACCAATTTAACCATTATATTTCGGTCGGTTTTGGTTAATTTGGTTATTAACCAGTCCAACAAATACAAATTCATCAATTCAACATTCAACAAAGTAATTTAACACAAATATAAATTCATATTCATCAAATTTAATATTTTACCAAATATTATGAAATTTTGGGTTTCTTAATAGCCAATAATTTAATAATTTTCGGTTTTAAAACATTTATCTAACAATCGGTCTATGAAATTTTGTTATTTCTTTTAGGGTTTTGAAGCATGTACATATTTCAGTTAATCGGTCGGTTCGGTTTTATACGATCTCATAACCGTAACCGAACCGAATAACCGAAAAAGTTAAAAATTTTAACCGCAAAAATCGATTTAATCACAATAACCGAACCGTTATAAAAAAATGGGTCGGAACGGTTCGATTAATCAGTTAAAATCAATTAATGCACACCCCTACTCTCCGTACTCTCCCTATTACCCTCCCTAAATTAAAATAGCTCATACTCGTTTGAATGTATAAAATAAATTTTCTCTACATTATTATAATTATAATAATAAAGTAATCCTAAATAAAAAGGAATTTTATACCCAATCTAACTTAAAAACCAAAAAAATCAAAAATCCTGAACCACGTTCTCCCTTGAAACAGAATCCCTTCACTTATTGGGGTTATTGTCCGTATTTCAAACTCAGTCCCCGTAATTCGAATTGAATCCAACGACAATGGCAAGGAGCGACAAACGACGCCACCACGACGACCCTTCTTCTCCGGACCCACACAAAAAACCAAAGCGACCCACTTTCGCTTCACATCTCGAGGCCCCAAATTTGTCCCCAATAATCAAAACCCTATGCGATATCATCGCCAACACTCCGTCACAGATCGTCGAGAAGGTTCTCGACGAAACCCGCATAAGGGTTTCTCATGAAACAGTCGAGCAAGTCCTCAAGCTTTCTTATTCCCACCCGGGCCCCGCCATCAAGTTCTTTCGCTGGTCAGCTTACCAATTGAATGACAAGCATAGCCCTTATGCTTGGAATCTTGTTGTTGACTTGTTGGGTAAGAATTGTCTATTTGATGCAATGTGGGATGCTATTAAGTCTATGAAGAAAGAGAATGTGCTTTCTTTAGCTACATTTGCTTCAGTTTTTAGTAGTTATGTTGTTGCTGATAGAGTTAAAGATGCTATTATGACTTTTGATGTTATGCAACAGTATGGTTTAATGCATGATGTCCTTGCGCTGAACTCGTTATTGAGTGCCATTTGTAGAGATGGGAAAACTGTTGATGCTGGGGAGTTCTTACGTGTCGTTGATGGTAGGATTAGGCCAGATAATGACACGTATGCTATATTGTTAGAAGGGTGGGAGAAGGAAAATGATGTGGCTAATGCAAAGAAGACATTTGGGGAGATGGTGGTTGAGGTTGGGTGGGATCCGGACAATGTGCCCGCATATGATTCGTATTTGATTACTTTACTTAAGGGTCGTGATGGGATTTACGAGACTGTAAATGCGTTGAAAAGAATGATAGAACGGGGGTGTAATCCTGGGATGGGGTTTTACAAGTTTGCGCTTGAGGAATGCTTGAAAGGTAAGAACGTCAGAGGAGCTGAGTTCTTTTGGGAGGCAATGGTTAGGCGAATCGGTTTTAGACCCAATACTCAGATGTATAATACAATGATTACCTTATATTGTTATTCTAATGATACTGGTGCAGCGATGAAGTTGCTGAATGAAATGGTTTGCAATGGGGCATTCCCAGATATAGAAACATATAATGTATTATTTCAGTTTTTGGTTAAGTGTAGGAAGTTAAGGGAGGCCTCAGGGTTGTTCAATGAGATGGTTAAAAATGAGTGTGTTCTGAATCATGAAAACTGCCATGTGGCGGTTAGGGTTTTCATGGATTCCGGAGACCCTTATGTTGCTATAAAAGTTTGGAAATACATGATTGAGAACCACCACCACCATTCTGACTTATCGGAGACTGGTAATTCATTGGTGGTTGGGCTTTGTGATATGCATTTTCTTCCAGAAGCTGCTAAGTATGCCAATGGTATGGCTGAAAAAGGAATCCAGGTGACGCCTTCAGCATTGGCAAAGTTAAAACAGAGCCTTATCAAGGCAAAGAAGGAAACTGTGTACAATGAACTTTTGAGAAAGTGCAAAGCTCATTAGGTTGGTCTATTTTTCTCATTAAGTTAATGACAGTGTTTAAGTTGACTCTGAAGTTGGTCGTTTTCTTGTATATGACTTATACAAATATAAAATTTCAATTGCTAGAGAAAACAATGACTGTGAAGTCTTTTTTCCTTTTTTGATCTAAAAGTATATCTAATATCTGTATGGCCAAAGGAAGCAAGAAAAAATTATTTGTTGTTGGGGCTAAGGATTGAATATTGTTCCTTTTGTCGGTTTGCTTGCTCTAATTAAATTTCTGAGTTACTCTAACCCATAAATGAGAGTGTGTGACTATTTGCTTTGAAACTCAACTCAGTGCAACTCTTTGTGTCAAAATGAAACTCAATATTTACAACACTCTAGTCTTAAGCAAGCTAAAACTTTAGAGTGACTTTTTCTTGCTCCATTTGTATACTTTATTGCTATTTTAGACAATCTCCATAAATTGCATATCCTGGCTCACTGCTAAGTCTGGAGGTGTACATACATATATCATTAATCCCGATCGGTTTTTTGCCTTCTTTTTTATCTTACTTCTTTTGCTTTAGGTATTTTTATTTCATTTAGCCTTAGTCTGCAAGTTGATGATGCTGATGCCACTAATCGTAATTGAAATGTTATCAAGCAAAGAGTTTGTTGGTATATATGCCAATGATATCGCATTTACTTCTCTTATGATGAGCTTGGATGTCATACTTGATTTCGTAAAGTGGTTCTAAATAGTATTCAATTTTTACTACATAAATTGGAGTTAGTTTGAGTCTCCACCTTAGAAGTTGTCTTATTATCTAGTGTAACCTATGCTGAGAAATGGCACAGGAAATTGAGATGTTTACCTTGGAACGTTCTGTGGACTTGTGAAATCAACAAAAGGGACATTTAAAAATCCACACTAAAATTTACCATCAGTATTGGTCTGTCTTTGAACTTTAATGGTTAAGATGGGAAACATTATATGGGGACATTTTATTTTGTATTTTGCAGGTTAAATGGAGAAGAACTTTACTGATAGAGGACGAATAGCATTTGGAAGTTCAAACCAGATTTTGTTTCTAATGCGTGCGGAAATAACTGTGCATTTGATTTTTAACAAATGAGTAGACAAACAAGATGGAAACACCTGAGGTTGAAAATATGTACTTGTGTGGGAAGAACTAAGGCATAGTCTGCTCAGAACACAGTCGAAGACAAGGATAACTTTCGCTGTAGCAGAAGACTCGGTATTTGCATCTTTATATTGTTCCGTTGTTTATTTAGTAATAGTTCAAGAAACCTTGTGCGGACCTTTCATACTGATTTTATATAAGAATCATGTTCAATAGCAATCTTTTATTTATTTCTTTTGTTTTACTTAGATAAGAGCAGGCCATGTTTTAACATCTGGTTCTTCAGTTCTTGAACATGCAAAGCTCGCTGTTCATCAGTTTTGTTCTTTCCTTTGATAAGTTATCATCTTCCCAAGTGGTTGCCTCGGTGGCAAAGGGCTTATAACTTGGTTGTCAGGTCATGAGTTCGAGTCTAAGAGGTGCATTTCTTGTAAGAGTCTGTGACAGTTGGGGGTTTTATCTACTCCGCTTAAACTCAGATCGGGTAATTTGGTGGCGGGGTTTTACGTTTCCAAAAAAAATAAAATTATCATCTATCAACTCTATTATATGTTGGATGACTTGGATCAAACGATCATTTTTTTAGCCACTATTGTTATGAATGATGTATTGTAATAGACATTATTCTGTTAGAACATATTGATCTATTTTTTTAGGGTATGCTGATTGTTAGTAATAAATAATTATTTAAACAGATAAAATAATTCTATTTTCTTAGATGGGAATAAATCTTCTTTCAGATATAAGAATAATCTTCTTAAACTGCAACTCTTCACCTCACCAATTAATAAGTAAAACAATTTGACTGACTTAAAATAGAATTCCCATATTAGGACATTATCAAAACAGTCACAAAATCGTTATTCCAGTTTTGTTTAAAGAATAAATTCCTTAACACATCCCATGATACTGTAATGTTCTGAAAATATCCATGTACCCGACCTTACCTAATGAGAAAACGATTTATTTGGTTCGGTTTGATTTGGTTTAGTTATTTGACAGAATGTTACAGTGTGTTATATCATCTTCAGGCCAGATGGTGACACATTAGCCTTGTTTTCAAATGAAATATTATGTTTCATAGGTTGCTGAAACATTCCATTTTGGTTTTAAATATATTTGATGCTTAATAAAACAAAGCTGGAATAGCTCAGTTGGTTAGAGCGTGTGGCTGTTAACCACAAGGTCGGAGGTTCAAGCCCTCCTTCTAGCGTTTTATCTTAATACAATCAACAATTTTCAGGCCCATCAATTAATGGGCCTTTGGGCCCACATGATTTATAGTCATCCTCTTTTTAGGCCCATCAATGAATTGTCTTTTGGTCCCAAAAACCAAAAAAAAAAACGTGAACGGCAGGATTCGAACCTGCGCGGGCAGAGCCCACATGATTTCTAGTCATGCCCGATAACCACTCCGGCACGTCCACTTGACAGTGCTCTTTTTCCACAAAATAAATTTATATTTAATGATTATAGACTATAAAGTCGTTTTCAAATTTGTTCAGCTTGAAGAATCCGCGACTGTGAATCTTCTATTACCTAAAAATACTCTAAATTCTAAAACATCTTAATTTTCTCAAATTTTAACATCCCCAATACCGACAATTTGAAAATCAACCAAAACCGACAAGAGAGGCATTGATTTTTTCTATCTCATTTAAAATTCGAATTTGGGTGATCAACAAAAAAAAAAAAATTTAATTTGAAAAATACCGAGTCAAAATTCTAAGGGTACGTTTAACACACTATATTGTATTAAGCCGTATTATATTATTTAATGCATGATGTATTGTATTAAGATGCATTGCAATAATCTTGTATTATATCAATGTTGTACATCGTTTGATACGACATTATACAATATTAAAATTAATTTTTATTTCAATATTAATATTTTAATTTTAATATAAATAAAATATATTGATGATTATAAAAGAAATATATATATATATATATATAAAATTTTTAATGCAATGCGTCATAATACTACACCTCTCATCATTCGTTAATGCAGTATGGACAATATTAAATAATATAATACGAGGTTGATAATATTATTATCAAACACTGTATTACAATAATTAATGTTATATAAAATATTTAATGCACCATAAGGGCACACAAGAGACGCATTGATTGATGCTCCACAATCCACATGAAAAAAGAAAAAGAAGAAGCATAATCTCACTTTGGAATGAAACAAGAGGATGAGGTTAAATATTCGGGGTTCATTAACAAAGCATAGCATCACTTCATCTAACCAAACACACACTTTAATAAAGGACCCCTCGATATTATTATTAGGAAAATACTAACGAGTATGGGCATTCGTTAAATATCTATTTTATAAAAGTTTTCATGGAAATTAGTAAAAATATAATTAATGTTTTGATAATTTTTTATAATTTCCATAAAAATGATGTGAATTTTTTTCTAAAATGGATCATTAATGAGTGCATTTATGACATTCGTTAGCATGACTCTTATTATTATTATTATTATTTTGTTTGGACCGATTGGGTTATTAGGAAGAAATTTCATCAACCAATTTCATCAATTTTGTTGTGCATTTATAGTAGGTTCATTACTTCACGTAGCATTAGTCTATTAATAAATGTAATTAGCATTTAGTATTAGATTTGCTTGGATCAATCAATGTGCTAATTAAAAATAAGATAGAATTGGAAGAGTTCAATATAAAACAAAATCCAATCTATTTCTATACTTCTATTTTCTCTTTTTTTTTTTTTTGCCCATAAGATTCTTCTTGAGTGATGCAAAATCCCAAATTAAGTCATGGAAGTTGATGTTACCTAATTCTAATGGACCTCTTTATCTTGTGGATGAAATTTTGCTAAGAAAATTCTAATAAGATATATCTTTTGAAAATATCAAAAATTTGTGTGACACTATGATCATCCGCAAAATCAAAAATCTACAATACAACAGAGGTATCACATCATCCGTGCAACAATCCAATAATTCATTACCACGCGTGCTAAAATATTAAAAAAATAACTAAAAAAATGAATATTAAATAATCATACATATCATATACTAATTTGTTGGTGATATCATATCACTCGTGTCTCAGTTGCACCATTGAAATCATAATTAAAACAGAAAAATAATTATAAGATTATTAATTCATGATCATATTCATGTGGCTGCGTCTTGAGTAGGGATGGCAATTTTACCCGCCTACCCGCAAACCCGCAAAAACCCGCCCGCAATGGGTAGTGTTTGGTAAATATATTAGTGGGTATGGTGCGGGTTTGGTATTTTAAAATAGAACCCGCTGCGGGTGCGGTGCGGGTTTGGTATTTTAGTAAAATATGCGGGTACCCGTATACCCGCAAAAAAGAAATTTTTTAATTAATCTCATGAGTCATGACTCACATAATTGTATCCATAATCATTTTAATAATAAAAAATAAATAAATTGGATGATAGAAACTAGAAAGAAGTAATGGTGGAATTAAAATGTTATGGGCCTATGGCCCATGCCGTGAGTCACTGTCTGTGCCTCATTTAAATTTAACAAACAAACCCTAATTACTATTATGATAAGAGGTATAATATGATCAAATGGCAGTAAGCTATGTACATTTTCACACTTGGCTGAGACTGGTAGTTCCAGATGCAAACAGTTCTTGAATACAAACTCGCTAGAATCTTGAGATGACCAAACCCGCAAAAAATCCGTTGGGTACCAATGCGGGTTTGGTAATTTGTTCACATATGCGGGTGCGGGTTTGGTAATGAAAATTAAAACCCACAGCGGGTATGGTGCGGGTTTGGTAATTTGTTCACATATGCGGGTGCGGGTTTGGTAATGACAAACCCGCACCAAACCCTACCCGCTGCCATCCCTAGTCTTGAGCGAAGTTTATTAACAACTTTTAAAATCACTTTGCATGTGATTTGAAACTCTACATCGTCGAAAATTATATTATGTGCCGGGTGTATATGTCATCTCTCTCACAGCAGGCGGGCCCCACACAGTTGTGGGGCCCGCCTGCTGTGAGATAGATGACATATACACCTGACACATGATATACCATCTCATACCTCGTGATAGTCACCGTCCGAGGAAAAGATGTGGATAATGTTCTTATAAATGATGATTACACTTAATTAGTAATCTTGGATTTTAAAGCAGAAAATATTTTATTAATGGATTGGTCGTCACATATGGTATTAAAACTTATCAATACATTGTGTTTTACATATATTAGAATTTGTGGTATTAACCCCGAGGGTTGCCTCAGTGGTAAAAGTTTTGGACTTGAGTGATTTGCTCTCTCTCAGGTTCAAGGTTCGAATCTCACTAGATGCATTTTCTTGGGGTCATGCCCCATGGTGTGAAAAGCCAACGACTTACCCTGATATGTGTTGGGAAACTTTTGAGGGCACGGGGCACAGATCCCGGGATTAGTCGAGTTGCGCATAAGCTGTGATATATATATATATATATATATATATTAATTTAGGTGATCATGTTTTCATTCTTTGAAAACTTTTCTGAATGTATAAATTTATATGTCTGAAATGGTGGTTTGGTGGTGTATAGTTCAAGATTTCACCTTGAGTTCTTGGATTCGAATCTAAATAGTACATTTCTTATAAGAGTCTGCGACAGTCGGAGGTTTTACCTGTTCCGCTTAAGCCCGAAAGAGGTGATTTGGCGGCAAGGTTTCCAACGATTCCAACAAAAAAAAATGTCTAAATTTGAATTAAAGTATTAATATTAAAATATTTTTATCCTTTATATTTTCACATTCAATTTTTGGGTTTCAAATATTTATCAATTACCATTACTTTTATTTGAAAAGGAAATAAATAAGCTGAGGATGGATAAAAGGAAGTTATAGGAAGGAAAATCATCAATCATATATACTTAATATTTAATATATTATTAAAAATATATAAAATTTTCTTCACCAGTTCACCCAAAAATCGAAAAAAATAGAAAATGTCTACTTACATGTAACAAATATATACTCATCATTTGATATATATATGTTTCAATCATATACTCAAATTGGATATATTTTTCAATCTTTTGGTGGACTAGTGAATAAATTTATACAATTTATGTCTTTTTGATAACGTGTCAAATATTAGATATATGATCGATAACTTCCTTTATATTAAAAACAATTAGCATGCTTAATTGAGTGACAAAAGGAAATTAAGTGATAGAAAAATGTATATAATTGGTTAACAAATAAAAAAAATGTGGATGCATTTCTGTTCATGAAAACGCCAAAAAATAGATTTTGAACTAAAAATTAGAATAACAATGGAAAAAAAATTACAAAATTTGAAACTGATAATTGGGTTTTGTGTGAACTTATTGTTTGTTGTTATAATTTTTTAAAATTGGTCACCGACTTTTTATTTAATTTTAATTTCCTTTGCTCAAGACTTTGTAATTTGTTACAAAAAAGAACCATATATCCTAGTAAGGTATTGAAGCTGCCTTGAGTTTTAAAATATAATTAAAAATATATATATTCTCTAAAAGGCAAAAAAAAAACACATATGCTTGTTAATGTTGCCTCATAAATAATCCGATTAAATAACTCAATGTTGATTTAATCCGATTAAATTAAAATGTATGCTAATTTTTAGAAAAATAAGTATTTAAATAATCTGTTTTGTACAAAATGATCATATTGAATGCATAGTTTGTATAAAGAGTTTGTATCTTTAATATATATTTTTTGAAACGTTGAAAATCTCACGGTTAAATCATCTGACTCGGACTTAAAAGGAGCAAGTAAAATTATCGGCTGTCCCAAGCTCTTATAAAAAATGTATTTATGGACTCGAACCTGACAATAAAATTATAAACATTTTGTCACCAAATCACGGACTTGTATCTTTAGTATTAATCAATAAAAAGTCAACACATATTTATAAATATAATGAAAAATAAAAATAATAGAGAACATTATGTATATTTTTTGGGGGACAAATTGGTACCTTCTATTTGAGATTATATATATGAGTAGAAACATTTTGATTTTATGAATGATATATTCTTAATTTAGTTTCAATGTACCAACATGTGATTTAATAGGACAAATATATATAGTTTGATTAAATTGTTGCCAAAAAAATGCATTAAGCATGCATAATTCCAATCATATGTGTAATCAAATATTTATAAGGTGGGTCTCATTTATCAATTACATATCAATTGGTTCGCCATGATTAACCATTATCATTCATGCATTCAAGCTAATGGGCCTGCGGGTTTCGTACGGGTCCATGTTTATATAAATATTTTATCTGTATTTAAACAGAAATGTAAATATTTATATCTGATTCGTTCAATTAATAAATATATAAAATCATCTTTTTATTTATCTATAACATACTGAGTCTTTGCGAACTATATTCTCAATGCGATTTTTACCATTAATACTAAAAATTATAATTCTTTCATAAAAACATGTTTAACAATCACACAAAAAGTAAATTTTTAAAGTTAATAATAATGATGTTCCTAATATGATGTTCTAAAAAATGACTTTTTAAGATGGTTAATAATCAATGTATTGGACCTACTAAGTACTAACCTAATGAGCAAAGTTATCAAGGTATTGGGTCTACCAATAAAGTGAGATGAATTGAGTCATTGAATGTGACATGTAATACATTTTTGGTAGATTATAATATTAGTGAATATATAAAAGTAGGTCTCCAAATGGGCGTGACTTAGTGATATAGTGTTGAGGATCTGGCCTACGGGTCATGGATTTGAATCCAATTATGTGTTTTTTTTTTGTAAAAGTCTGGGACAATCGAAGGTTTCACCGACTTCACTTAAGCTCGAATCAGATGATTTGACTAGACCCGGCCACGGTTCCGGTTCGGAATTGGAACCGTAAAGGACTGGTTCGGTTAGGGTTCGACTCTCAACCGAACCGGTTGGAACCGCTGGTTCAAACCGGAATCGTACGGTTCCGGTTGGAACCGTAGGGTTCCAACAAGAACCCTACCCCTAAATTAATCTAAATTATTTTCAAATTTTTTATATAATTAAAAAAAAAAGGTCGAACCGGAACCGGAATCATCCGGTTCGATTTACAGTTCCAGTTCGATTTGATTCCGAATCACCGGACATGTCTAGAATTGACGGCGGATTTTCTAACCTTTCAAAAAATAATATTCAAAATCATCCCTCAATTTTTGGTTGGTATCAATTAGGTACCGACTCTTGGCACACGTATAATTTGCAAAGAGCCACATTAATAATTATAAATTTTTTATAAACTTGACCATTGATTAAGATTGATCAACCTTTACCAGAACTCTCTAATTAGCCCATGTTTTTGGTCCCCTTTGATTTGACCACAATTAGGTTAACATAAATGTTACTTAATGTGTGTTTCATTACTTTGAGCTTAAGTTTTTGGGTTAAGTAATTTTTAAAATATGATATTAGAGCTAAATTTCATACTCAATTTTTGAGAAAAACAAGAAAATTTCCCGATATTTGATTAAACTAATTGAAATCTTTTAATATTTTAAAATTAAACAAAACCTCCCACATGAGAGTTTTGTTATAAATATTTTTATTCTTAATATAAAATATGAATGAAATTACACTTAATTTTAAAATATAATAAAAATATCGTTTAATTTAACTAAACATCAATAAAATTTAGCTCATTTTAAAATTCGATAGTCAAAACAGATATTTTATTTTATAAAACACACATTACATACATATACTTTCAATATAATTATATGATGAGCTTGAATTGAAACACTTCAAAAACTATTTTATTCAATCAAGTTTAATTGATCAATTATTGTAATGTTGGTCAACTAGAAACATAATTTCTTCAAAACAATTTCAAAAATCAACAAATGATTTGATATTTCCTTTTAAGGATCCGATTTAAAATAAGATAATAATATATGTTTGAGATAAATAATTATGTATGCTAACAGGTTCGGTCCTGATATACTCGAGATTTAAGACGATTTTTTATATTTTGAAACACTTAACCATATCATAATATAAAAATTAAAAAAATTATGACTACTAACTTTTAGGTAGAGATGGATTTTTTTTTTTAAAATTAAAAATTACAGACACAATATTTTGTATGGAATTTTGTTGATAAGTCAACTATTTAAAAGAATATAATCAAAATCAAAATTTATCTCTATCTACCTATTAATTAACTTTTTTTTAAAAAATTGAACATAAAAAAATTGGCCTGAGTGACGGATTAATTTTTAGGCAATTCTATTTATTTTGCCACCTGACTTCAAATATTGAGAGAATTAAGTGGATAAAATTTAAATTTAGTCTTCAAATGTACAGTGATTTATTAAACATATTACCACTTATATAATTTGAATTTTAGTGTTCATTCAAATAAGACTATTTGAAAAGTAATCAGTCTTCATATTCATACTTTAGAATGGTTAAATTTAAAATAATGAAAAACAATTCTTTATAAAAAATTAAAAACCTTATATGGAGGATAATTAATCTCAAAATAATCAAACAAATCATTTTTTTTTTTTGGAAAATTCGTAAAACTACCCAAAAAAAACTTTATCATTTGTCAAAATGAACCATAACATTTGAGTTTTTCCAAAATGATCATTTTATCCGGAATAGATTTCGAAAGATCCAAATTATCCGAAATAGATTTCGGAGAATCCAAATTAACCGAAGTCTACACTTAACTTCTTATTTCTTATTTAAAATTTCGGATCTCCGAAGTTATTTACTTTTTTGGTATTTTTTTAATATTATTTCCTTTATATATATATATATCAATAATAAAAAACTTATTCATGGACTAATTTTTCAAAATTTCAATTTTTTTTTGGGACTTATATGTAACAAGTGTGTGTATATATATATATATATATATGTGTGTGTGTGTGTGTTTCGTATCAAAAACAATGTCAGCTAATACATCATCAAGCCTAATATCTCTCTCAGCTGACATCCTCTTCAAAAGCTATAACGTTTAATGTAATGACTGCTCAATTTTTTTCTGCCGATCATCCATTTATTTCTACCGATCCTTCATGCTATCATTTTTTTTCGATCCTTCATCATCGTATGTCCATCATCTATCTCAAATACACGGTCATGTAACAAAACAGATAATAGATCACATGGAGGATGAGAAGTGTGAGATGGGCCAACATGAGTGGGCCAACGCGAGATGGACCAACGCTATTAGAGCCTTCTGGTGGATCATCAACAATATGATCAACATGTGACAGCTGGTTATGCGTAACATGACGACCTACCAAACAAATAAATAAAAATATTTAAATACTCGAATCACTACCATTTTTTTTTCATAAATTATATATATATATATATGATATATGTCATAAAAACATCGTTTGCTTATGTACAATAGAGGTTCCTCCGTCGCAGGAATCTCTGGTTAATGATAGTCGGATGCTCAAATGAGATTAGCTCGTCATCCAAATTCAGCTGAAAATACTACATGAGTCGGGTGATGATCGTTCTCTGCCCTCGGCCGATTTTTTCCTTTGCCGATCATTCAGCACTACCTCCATGTGGAACTGAGGACCCTGGCAGGCCGAACACGCATGGCACCCGCCCCCGGAGGGACTTGTTCAGCTAAAACGTCACTCATCCACAACGTTACATTCCATTATACAACTCAGTCCTAATGAGTGATCATTGGCTATCCCTCTTACATTTCATTATACAAAAAAAAAAAAAAAAAAGCTTTTGTTGTCAACCTTCAATCTTCTTGCAAACTCTTTCCTCTTCCCGCTCTGTCCAACTGCTTTCCATTCCATTCATCCAGTTTTTTCCTCGTTTTCCCAAATCATTCTGCTGCTGAACTCCCCAACGACCAATCCTTCCACTTTCTACCATCGTCTTACAACGCAAGTTGCTTTTTGCTATTTCCCCACAGACGGCGCCAACTGTTGACATGTGATTTTCGTCCCAGGGGCATTTTCGAGATAACCCTCCAAGACAATCATCCTTCAACCTTGAATTTGTTTGGTTATGGGAGACCAAAAGAAAACGCGATAAAAGGCAGAAAATAACACACAAAGTCGACAAGAAGAGTTTTAACGTGGTTCGGCGGAGCGAGTCCTGCCTACGTCCACGGGCACAAAGTGGTGGGGGTTGTTTTTATTACCGAAACTAACTCAGCCGACCTGTTTGGAGAGAGGTCTAAACGAAACCGAGCTGTTTGCCTTTCAACCTTTTACAAGTGGTGCTCATCCTCTCTTTGTTACAAGTTTCGCTCTCTATTTTTCTATTCTCCCTTACAAATGAATTCAACTTTTATTTATATACTCAAGAGTTACAACACTGTTACCAAGCCTCGGTAGTATCACCCACGTGATCTTCCGACTGATTGACGGGCTCTCTGCCCCAAGACTGTCGTCGCCGAAAGCAAGCATACCGTCTGACGGCCTGTCACATCAACCTGTTTTCTCCACTGCCACACGCAACAATAATGATGCCAGCCTGTAAAGAGCCTTTGAATAATGACACATATCGGAGGGAAAAGTCCAACTACTCTGATCTCACGTCGGTATTCAAGAGGTCGGCCAAGTGATCTGCTGAGCTTCCCAAACTGTCTCCGTCCTGACCCGAAATATCCGAACTCGCCAACCCGTTCCAGGAGGTAGGACAGGACCAAACCGAGCTTCCGGTCTAATGTGGTCGGTCTCGGTTCCGATGTTGTCGGTCTCTAAAGTCTGTGCCATGCTGTATCATCTGGTCGGTCATACCCGAGAAAATGGACCCCAACTCCACGCCGGGTCGAAGAACAACATATACCTTCTGAGCATTGGTCCTCCGGACGAAGAGAATTCCCTCTCTGTCATTGCCGAACTGTTCAAATAACTTAGTCGGAGAAATCCCCATCAACAAATCATTTTGACAAAATCTAAATATTATGACTCATTTTAATAAATTACAAAGAATATTTTTTTGGGGCTAATTTTATCAATTTCATTTTTTTTTTCACGAGGTGGGGTCAACAACATAACTAATCTCAAAATATTGGGAAAAAAAGAAGAAGCTAAACCACCTCTTAATTATCTTTATCTTTAGCCAATAGACATATTTGAAAATTGAAAACACAAAGATCAGCTGAGATTTGTCAGAGAGAGTTTGTTTACTTGTTGGATGTTGGAAGGTGTTGGATGGTCACCAAACTACATACATGCCAATTGCCATTGCCAAGCCATCTTTCAATGATTATTTTCTTGTCCCAATTTTCTTTTTCTTTATTTTCATAAAATTCATAATTTTAATTCAAGTTTCCAACAATCTTTTAATTCACAAAAATGATAAAAGAACCAAATGATGATAGAATATCAATCAAAATTGAGAACAAAATACCCTATTATATTGTTAAAATATTTTTTAATAACATAATATGAATATTTTTTGAATAAATTTAGTCACCATTTAATTCATATATCACTTTTCTTTAATTCATTAAATTAGTCAACAAGCTTCTCTCAAACTAGATGTAATGTCAGTATCAAAATTATGCAGCAAACGAAAACTCTAATGGTTTCTGTTTGTCCTATCCAGCCTTAGCAAAAAGAATCTTCTTTTCTCGTCGATGTTTAGTGACAAAAAATTTAAAATTTAATTATTAGATTTTAAATTCGAGTTCAAAAATATATTTTTTGTAAGAGTCTAGAACAATCGGAAGATTTATCTTATTCTTGTCATTGTTTGGTGACAAAAGACTTAAAACTTAATTATTAGATCCTGAATTCGAGTTTAAATATATATTTTTTATAAGATTCTGGAACAACCGAAAAATTTACCTATTCCGCTTAAGTCCTGATTTGTCGGCATAATTTCCCCAAAAAAAAAAGAAAGAAAAGAATCATCTTCTTTCTCACCTTAAAATAAGTCACAATTTGTCACCAAAAGAAACCAACCCCTCAACCCATTCTCATTTTTCATCTATCATCAGAAAGACCAAATCCATTACCATTACCATTAATTTAATCACATTATTATTACATAACACACATTGCCATTTGCCCCATGGCCATCACTTCATTATACCATTAACCTTCTCTCTCGTTGCTTTTACAAAATTCTCTGATTCTGCCTCATCCTTGAAGCAAAGCAGCTACCTTTAACTTTATTTAATTCATTATCTTTCTCTCTCTTTTTGGTTTCTGGGTTTCTGTGCTCTCATTGAGATCTGTTTTGTCACCAAAAATGGGATTTTCCCAAGACACTTGCTCTAATAATTCACATCATAGTGAGTTGTATGCTACTTCCTCTGTAGTTTCAGATCAGTACAGTGACTACAAAGTCTGTAACAATCATTATAATGAGCTAAAAATCAAAACTTTATTGAGAAAAATGATATGGGATTTTGGGTTATCTTGTTTCTTGCCTCCTCACAGCAAGAACAACAGCAACAAACGGATTAACAACGATGATGAGGAGACTGAAGCTAGCAACTTGGAGCATAACAAGGCTTGGTTGCTTGCAGAGTCAGGAGGGGCAGAGTTGACAAGTAGTGATCCACAATCAGTTCACTCTTCTTTCAGGTTCCGTTTATGCTCTCAGGTTGAGCTCGAGTCCATGAACATGAGCTCTTCTGCTTCTGCTACCGTGTTAATGGTGAATTTGGAAAATGGGTTGTGTGATACTCGTGCTCAAGAACTCAAATGGAGAACGATTCAGTCTCTTGAGAGGAGTATCTCTCCAGTGGCCAATTCTCTAATCAGGCTTAGCTATGGTGAAATTCTTGCAGCTACTCGTAATTTTTCTAAAGGTAACTATACTACTTGGTATTTGTTTGTTTGGTTATGTAAACTTTTGTTTTTGGTTGATTTTGATTTTGTGTATGTGATTGTAATTGGTGTTTTTGTAATGGGTAGGTAGAGTTTTGGGAAGAGGAGCATTGAGCTTTGTGTTTAGGGGTAAAGTTGGGATTTTGAGAACTTCAGTGGCTATTAAGAGATTAGACAAGGAAGATAAGGAATCATCAAAAGCGTTTTGTAGAGAATTGATGATTGCTAGTTCTCTTCACCATCCAAATATTGTTCCCCTTGTGGGATTTTGTATTGATCCAGAAGAGGGTTTGTTCTTGATATACAAGTATGTTTCCGGTGGTAGCTTAGAGCGCCATTTACATGGTATGTTGTTTTTTTAACTACTTTTTTCTGAGATTTGATTTCAGTTTGTATGATTTTGAGTGATTTGTGATGTGCCCGTTTGCAGGTAACAAGAGAGGAGTAAAGGGTAATTCGGCGTTGCCTTGGTCTGTTAGGTATAAAGTTGCCCTTGGAATTGCAGAGTCAGTTGCGTATTTGCACAATGGAACTGAAAGATGTGTTGTTCATAGAGACATTAAGCCCTCAAACATTCTCCTTTCTTCCAAGAAAACACCCAAGGTGAGAAAAAATGGTTAGTGATCTACGGAACAGATGTTATTTTGACATAGTTTGTTAAACTAATTGTATTTTACCATTTAAATTGTGAGAATGTGTCTGCAGTTATGTGATTTTGGATTAGCTACTTGGACTTCTGCACCTTCAGTTCCTTTCCTGTGCAAAACCGTCAAAGGAACATTTGGGTATGATCTTTCAGAGAACTTGCTAGTCTTTTTTCTTTGAACTTGCTAGTTTTTTCTGTTTGCTGAAACTAATGGATGCTTAATTTGTACTTGCAGGTACTTGGCTCCCGAGTATTTTCAACATGGAAAAGTATCCGATAAGACGGATGTTTATGCATTTGGAGTGGTCCTGTTGGAACTGCTAACCGGACGAAAGCCAATTGAAGCAAAAAGGCCACAAGGAGAAGAGAACTTGGTCCTGTGGGTAGGTTCATGGGCTAAATTCTTGAATTATCCATTCTCTGCATTGGTTTAAGATAATTGAATTAATGATCTTATGATGAAAGGTGTTCCTCAATTGCGTTGATATTGATAATAGCCCAAATGCTTAAATTAAATTTTGACTTCTTGGTCTATGAACACTTCCCCAGCTAATGGTGCAAGGTTTAAAATTATTTGTGAACCATCATGAGTCATGTAGAGTACAATGAAAATGACATTTCATTTTTTTTAAACTTTATATGAAAAATGATGTAAATGATGGGCAGTGTGATAGTTATGAAATTGTAATCAACTTGATTGTCTGGAAGGAAAAAAATAGGGCTAATTTTTCTAATTTCGGATTTTCTCGTCACTATAGATCCTATTTGTCATTATTAGTGTAAGCCTGTGACATCTTTACTTGAGGCATGACATTTTTGACAAAAAATTTCCATGGTCAAATTCTGTCATCTCAACATTTGCCTTTGTAGCTTACGAACACAAATTTTTCATGGCTAAATGCATTACGAACACAAATATTAAAGATAGCTATCATTATTTGAGATACAAGCTTAAATGGTAGTTTATGGAAAACGGGAGGTTTCTTTCCTAATTCGATGACTTGTCCCAGGCTATTGGCTTAATGTCTTGGTGAAATTGAAAAACGAATGTGAACTTTACATTTGTTTTTGCAGGCAAAACCCCTCTTGCATAAAGGTATGGCAGCTGTTGGAGAGTTGCTTGATCCGCGGGTCAAATGTACTTTAAGAAATTCAACTGAAATAGCCCGGATGATTCAAGCTGCAGCTGCCTGCACAAGCAGTGAAGAATCTCGAAGACCTGGTATTGATCAAATTATTGCGATACTTAGAGGGGAAGAAGAGTTAATTTATTCTACTAGAAAAAAGAATAAATTTTCAGGTATTATTGATTGTTATCCCCAGTTACAACAAACAAAAACCGAGATGAAGAGTCACTTAGATTTGGCAATGCTAGGAGTTTCCGAGTTTGAGGATGATTATCTCCTTTATTATCGTTGAAACATAACAAAATGAACTGTCTGATTCTTTTTAATTTCAACTCTGTTGCTTGCTTGTGAGCAAGAGGTGCTAGATATTAGAACAGGAAAAAGAATATGTGTTAAAATTTTGTACAGAGGAAAATAAGTCTGATGAGAACTTGTGCGTGTACATATTTTCCATTTAACTGTCCCAATACTTTAGGATAATGACCTTCAATTTTCATTGAGGCTGTTGCTGAACTGACTTGGACTAAATTTTGGAGGGTTTTTTTTTTTTGAAAAAGGTAAGGGTAAAACTATGTACATATCAGAACTCCCCAGCGTGGAAAGTCTCGTGCGCGGAGTCATCTTCCTTTTTAATTTAGTTCAATAGCGACTCAATTTCTTCCTCACTCCTTGGAGTGGAAATTGAATTTCAAATCTCTTATTTTCACTAAAGAGATTTTATCAATTGAATTAGCAGGGCATCCACTTTCAAGTTATTGCAGATTGTTTAGCTCAATTGGTGATTAGAAGCAGGCAAAATGGTGATGAAAAATTTGCAAGGATTAGATATGCCATCATTTTGTATTGTTTTGTTTTACAGTTAATAACTTTTATATTTATTAAATGATGCTTATTTTGACTTGATTTCGATAGGCTATATTAATCTAAAGTATAGAATCAAGAATATAATCATCAAATCCAAAATTTTATGATCAAATCACCATAATAAATAAATATTAACTATAACTAAATAAACCAAAAAAAATTAAAAGACATGGTATAAAAATTTAAGCCAAAAATGCAAAACTGACCCTCTAACTTTCAGTTTTTCCAATTCATTCCTTTAACTTTAAATTTTTATCAATTCATTCCTTTAACTTTAAATTTTTGTCAATTCAAGGCTCCATTACAGTTACTGAACAATTACTTTTTTTTTTTTTTATAAAAAAAATCGAATAATTATAATTACAAATTTTTACTGAATTGTACCCACCCATGCTTTTTATAATGTGATTACAAATCTAATCACATTACGTTGTTATTTTATAATTTTATTTGTGATATTATTTAATTTATTTGGTATTTAGTGAAAATTAATTTAATAAAATATTTGTAATTTGTTACTTTTACCGTTTGTGGTGGGCCAATCCGAACCGTTAGAAAAAAATCGTAAATTCGTTCCGGTTTGGTTCGGTCGTTTTTTTTGCCCACCCGATAAGCCTCAATTTTGACTGATATGCATGTTCTAATTTTGAAATACTTTTACCTAAATTTCTAACATAATGCATGTTAAAAATTGTCATAAATTCAGTTTTTTTTTTTCTTTTTAAAATAATTTTCGGATTGGACCGATTTTTTTTTTTTTTACTTTGAAGTTATGCTAGGGCGCATAATTAGAAAAAATAAAGATATGCTAGGGCGCATAACTAGCAGTAACGACAACAATAACAGAGCCTTGAATTGACAAAAATTAAAAATTAGAGGACTGAATTGACAAAACTGAAAATTAGAGGACTGAAATAAAAAAAACGTGAAAGTTAGAGGGTAAGGTTTGCATTTTTGCCAAAATTTAACCATCAGAAAAATTCTATCAATCACTTTCCTATTGAACGAGAAAATCTTCTATGCAATAGTGGTACCACGTCATCCATGCAATAAGCCAATTATTCACTGCAACGCGTGCTAAAAAATTAAAAAACAACTAAAAAATAGGTGAAGAAACTCTACATGTCATTTTTTAATTCGCTTGTGATACCACGTCACCCATACCACTGTTGCACCAAAGAATCTCTCCTATTGAACACATGAAAGCGTGAACCTCTCAGTCATTGCAAGTGACACACAAAAAAACTTGGAAACCAAAGATCAGAATCAATGAATGCAGAAATAAACCCCAAAAAAATAAAAATAAATTAAGATTAAAATTAAAATATCTTTGCAACATCCTTAATTAATCCACGGTTGGCTTTTGCAAAATCTGTGAATTCCTCGGATGAAATGAAACCATCACCATCAGTATCAATTTCAGACATCATATTCTTGACCTCGTCCTCGGAGACCGACCCGAGAGCCTTCAGGCAATCGGCAAGCTCCGCGGCAGAGATTTTCCCGTCACCGTTCAAATCGAAGCGCTTGAATATGCGCTCGCGGTCGGCATTGTCCTGTTCTTCATCAGCCATTAGAAGTGTTTGTTTCTCAGGAAAGTTTGGTTTGCAAGTGAATGTGGCACATGCCAGAGCATGCTTGCTTTGCTTCTTAAAGAAATGGGATGTGGCTGAGCTTTATGTGCGGATCACCTGAAGAATGTAAATTCAAAAACTGTTTTACCGAGACTAATGCAATGAGGAACAATTTTATTCAAATCTGAAGACTGTAATTATGACAAGTGTATAAATATAGAATTTCAACAAATTATTTGCAAGTACACTGACTTATATTATTTAAGAAAAATAGTTACTGTGAAATGAACTAGCACCGTGCCATCAGGACCAATTTGAAGGGAACTTGGTAACTAGTGGTACATTAGATTTGGACACAAGATTAATTTTGTGATACAGGAGCATGGATGGCATTCAGCACAGCTTCTCTTGTGGGCAAAGCCGGAATTGCGCCTCTCTCCTTCACAGTCAGCGCACCGCATGCATTAGCAAACCGAAGAGCATCTCTCAGCTGGTCTTCTTTCTGCAACATTAAAAGCAGATAGATTACAATTCCGTTACTGTTAAAATGGAATTCACAGTTGAGATGCAAGTAGAACGAGACTCTGGGAAACTTTCGGGAATGTAACAAAGTTTTATCCAAATTCAGGATTATTTATGAAGATGAAATGGGTATGATAATGCTATTTTTTTGCAAATACCACATTGGAGACATGCTAAAGTTCACACGCATGAGATATCTACAGACATTTGACCTGTACTCACATTTTATTATGCGGGGAACTTTAATCATGAGAATAATTTCAATGGCATGGCTCCTAGTGTTCGATTAACTTAAAATTTGGCAAATATAAAGCGGGGATAGAGAATAAATCCAATGGTTGAGAGTTGAGACTCATCATTCTATACAGAATTAATGAATGTGTACCAAGTCTTACACCCATGATAGATGAATCCGTAACCATGGTTATTTTTTATTTCTATGAATTCGAGGGTTTTCAACCTATAACGTGTCCATATATGTGCCATCTGATTGTCCTCAATAGGGAAAGATCCAAACATAAGAGATGAAGAACTAAGAAGAAAGAAGAGAAGAGAAAGAAAGAAGCACCATTATCTGAAACAAGCCATACCTGAAGCAAGGAGATATCAGATGCTAGTTGTGATAGTATCCCAGCAACGAAGGCATCCCCAGCACCTGTGGTGTCAACAGCATCTACCTTCAAACCCTGGACTCTACCGCTAAAATCCTGGAAATATATAATATAGCAATTTTTAGGTTCCCGATTATCATTATAAAAACAAGGTTTTCCATGCCTGTCACACAACATTAGCACAAAAATTCAAACAATTATGAATGCTCAGATCACCATATTAAAATACCAATATAGCCAAATTATGACACATTCTTTGGGAAGTGCGTAAGCAAAATTCCATAATTCGATTCATTTGAATCCTTTTGGATATTCTCATCCAAGCTCCAGTGCGTACAAGAGAGATCGACTATCGGGAACGAAAATGAGTTCAATAATATAGTTTATCCATTTCCATTTTCCATGATAACCCCAAGATTCATTGAAGTAACAACTAGAACATTCAGGCATGTTTAATGAGTGTCATGAAAGTGCTTATCGGCTTAAGTAAGAAAATGTTTCTTTTAGTTTTTTCTACTTTCAGAACCAAGAATATGCTGATTATTTCATTTTCTGGAAACAAATTTTAGAAATTTCCTAACTGATATGTTCCAAAAAAGTTTGATAATCCCCTCAGTAAAACTTCTTACATAAATCCTTGCTCTGGAAGTAATTTCGGAAAGCTACTATCTATTGACATTCAGATGAACCACATGCAAAGATCTCCCTGAGTTCAAAAATGAATGTCGAAAGATAATATTTTGTGGCTTACCTTGGTGTAGTATCTGCAACCATCTGGACCCTCAGTGACAAGCAGCAACTTAAGATTTGGATGATATAGTTTACGAACAACTGCGTCATCATATGGATCTTCTCCTTTGGTTAGAAAAGAAATCTCTTCTTCACTTATCTGAAAATTCATTGAATTGTTTCGATAAGATATGGCAGTTTCCTTTATTCTTTGAACATTCTTCCAGAAAAGGGTAAAAATAATATCTAAAAGTGACCCCACCTTGATAATGTCAGCAGTCTCCCAAATGCTCAGAATTCCTTCCCTTGCTTTCTCTGCTGAGGGCCACAGTGGAAGCCGTAGGTTTGGGTCATAGGATAGAACCACACCAGCATCCTTTGCAGCTTTTGCCGCAGCAATGTGAGCTGACTTGCATGGTTCTGTAATTAGACTTATAGAACCATAATGAAAAATTTTTGCCTGGGGAATATAATCAAATCAATAATAACTCAAGGAAATCACAAATTTAAATAAAGAAAAAAACAGAAAATAATAAGGGTATTAATCTTTACATAACAAAGATTGAGGAAAGAAAAAAATTGTCAATGCACCCTTTAGATGAGAAAAGCCTAACAAGGAAAACTGTAAACAAATTGAACTAAAAAGCCAATGCCAGTTACCAAAAATTTGTCTAAGATAAATATATGTTAGTATGTCTGATATTACAGAAAGTTTAGAATTGGAGTCCAGATCACGGTACAGTAAATAATTTTCAATTGAGACTAATTATTGACAAAGTTAACAATAGAAATACTCATTCCTGTCACTGCAAACTTAATACTCCCTCCGTCCCTTTTTGATAGGCCACCTTTCTATTTTTGGAAATCCCAAATTATAGTCCAATTTCCTTGTTTAGAGAGAGTTAAAGGAATAACTTTACTTATATACCCTTATTTAATAAACAACTTTATTGAATTTAAGTGAGATTGTGTTGTGTTAATGAGGGGTATATCAGGAAAATGTTAATTTTTTACCACATTAATCATGTTCCCTTATTTTGTTGGGAAAAAGACCAGCGGCCTATTAAAAAGGGACGGAATGAGTACTAGGAATACTCTTTCCTGTCCTATTTCTTTATGATTACATTTTTTTTTAATTGGAACTTGTATCAATCCTTCAATACCTTTGTAATTAAACCGAGATCAAGTTCAGCTTCTCGAAGCAACATATCAGCACTAGGATTACGGTAAAACATGAATTCGCGTTCCCCGTCATTCCTCAGTGTAACAAATGCCAAAGCAGTGCGTGCACCAGGATCGAAGCGCATCCCATCACTATTCACATTGTTCTCTTTTAATATATCAGCAAGCATGTAACCAAATTCGTCTTCACCAACCTGAGTATATTGTGAAAAACATTTATTATCTGAGAGAACATAAAGACTCGCCAAAATCAGACAGACATTATAGGATAATCATGCTGGGTGTCCAACTAATTTATAGAGTGAAATGAGATGATACAAACATTACAAATTGCGTATATGCAATCTTAGACACGTGTCAACTTTTTTGCTGGTTGCTAGGGTGGATATTTTACAAATTTGGCCCAGGGTATCGTGGGGCAGAGAACAATAAGCTGTCTTTCATTCAGCTTCGGAGATCTACAGGGAAGTCTCTTTAATCATCTGTTACAATGATGATTAGAGGACATATAGATAGATGAATCTGTGAACACTTACAAATTACAACTCATTTACACTTCTATGCCGATAAGTCGTAATACTCCTTAAATCAAACTTGCATTGTAGCATAGGTTTAAGCATACAAGTAACCGCAATGAATGATAGTTCGGTAATATGGTACTGAATAACTATAATCAAAATGAAGCATCGCAGAGATGAAATGAAAAAACAGCATTGTTTCTGCATATCCTAGGAACGGGATACAGCACAAAGCAAGTGGAAATACAAACTTTCTGAGTCACAAGGTCATAAACTCAATCGGGAGACAAAAAAATGGAATCATTTGATATCTAGAAAGAACTTATTCATGTAATAAATTATGATTTGATCTCAACATCTCTGATGTTTATTTCTTTAAGTAGTTGCCCTGCTTTACTTTTACAAATAAGAATACTCAAACAGAAACATTGAAATACAATAGAAGGAGGAGGGTGTAAATTAGGTACAGATGGCAGATAAAAGCCGAAAAGACCATGATTCCAACTAAGCTTGAATAATCGACGAAGAAAACAAGCTACCTAGGAAACACGTTAAAGTAACCATGAATTTAACAAATATGATTGAATACTGTACCTTCCCAATAAAAGCTGATGAACCACCAAGGCGAGCGATACCAACGGCAACATTAGCAGGTGCACCACCTGCAGCTTTCTTGAAAGCTGGGGACTCAGCCAATGAAAGTCCACTAACAGTTGGAACAAAATCAATCAACATTTCCCCAAAACAAACCACGAGCGGAGAATCCTTTGTTTCAGGTAGCCCATCACCAGGAATTGCCTTCACTGCCAACCATGCATAAAAAGTTGAACAATGAAATTTCACAATCAAGTGATATAATTGAATCAATTATGGATTCTTATAAGATTTTCTGATCTCATTTTCTGAAATATAATTCACCATATGAGCCAATTACAAAACTTTTGATGATGCATAAGTATCTTCAGCTAAAATTGTTTTATTTCCTAAAGCAAAATCAACAAGCTATGAAGTTTCATCATCTCAAAAATATCAAACATACAAAGAACAACACCCACCTCGAACATTCAATCGAGGAAGAGTAGAAACAAGCGAAGATGATGATGCTTTGACATGTGGGTGAGTACTCAACTTAACTGAAGAGCGAGAGTAAGAAGCAACACTAGCAGTGAAGCAAAATGCCGTAGAATGAAGAGCCATTCGTTAATTTACTTTGAATATGTTCTCCCCAACCAAAGAAGCAGCAACAAATAAGAAGCTGGCTTTTGAGAAATTGGGTTGATGAAAGTATTTGAAAATTTTGATCAGGCGTTAAGATTGATGCAGTGGGAAGTTGGTTCTGCTGGCATTAGATTGGTGGTGGTGAAATTACTGTCAGCCTGTTCCTGTTGGATAAATGGGGAAGAGTTGAAAGTAACGGAGAAAGCTAAGAGAAAAATCAACTACTTTCTCGTTTGTTTTGTGCTTTTGGATCTATAATACAACCAAACCGAAACTTTGTCCGCTACATCATTTTTTAACGTCATTTAGGATAAAACTGTAGCTACGGTAGGAGAATATGAATTTTTTTTTTTTTTTTCGAATTATTGAAAATTCTGCCGCTAAATTATCCCTTTCGGGTTTAAACAGACTAGATAAAATCTCCGGTTGTCTCAGGCTCTTACAAGAAATACACTCATTGAATTCAAACTCATGACTTCAAGGTGAGATATTGAACCATACACTACCAAATCATGCATCTTGAAGACAATATTAATTACTTGAAGAATAATTATTTGTAAGTTTAATATTTTTGCGTCATTTATTCATCCCGTGGGATAGACTCTCTCTCTCTCTATATATATATATTTAAGAGACTCCACGTTAAAGCGTCTTCAACTTAAAACATCACTTTAAGTAATTTAAGTAATAATTAATCATAGATCAATTATTAAAACGTTTCAATTTGATAGAAAAGTATCGATTTAATTTTTTGTGAAAAATTAACGATATTTTTATCAATTAATCCTTGATTTTTGATTGATTTACAAAAATACCCATAATTTATTTTTTTATGATTTGCAAAAAATCTTCTTTTTTCCTCATTTTTATCTTCACCTGCCGGCTGCTTATCACCTTAAATTTCAAACAAATTATGTTGGATAAAATGAAATATGAGGAGGCGGCCGGCATACGCTTAGTATCTAAAACTAGAGAGGCTCATTGGGTTTTACAATTTGAATGGATAAGGTGTCATCAAACTGTCAATCTGGGCCTGACCCAATGACTATGGCAATTCAATTATTAATTTAATTCAACACGACGCGTTTTGAGAGAGATTGATAGATAACACCAACTTGATTGACTAAAAAACCAGACTGATTAAGAAAAATGCTTCAAGACTAATTTTTGATTCGTTAGTTATAATAACTTGCAACAACTGAAAGCTGCCTTTATTTCTTTATTTATTATTGAACTTTAACACACTCACTTTATTCAACTAACCCACCTGCCAAGCCAGCCAAGGCAACAAGTAAATTTTTTTAAATTTTTTTTTTTTAATAAATCTGTGTTTTTCCATTTTTTTGAATTAGACCGGACCGGCCGTGAGTTCGGATTGGATCGGTCAATTTTTTTTAAGTTTTAATTAAATAAAATTATTTATTATATAAGTTAATTTTACCGATTTTTTAAACACAATTCAACAGGTCGAATCAATAATTCATTAAATTTTTTATATCATCGGTTAATTTTACCATTTACTGCACTTTCCACATGTTGCTATTTATTTATAGTGTTTTTTAAAGAATAAAAATGTGACTAACTCATGGCCCAATCCTTTTCTTTTGTTGCCTTACTCTATTGCCTACGCGGTTTCGTTTTACTTCTATCACCTTATTATTTTTATATACAAATAGTTAAGCACACGTGACACGTCAACTACTTTTCTTGTTTAGCAAATTTACTTGCAACATTTTTTGTTTTTTTTTTTTTTTTTTTTTGTTTGTTTATAAGCAATTCAGCTTTTAGTAAATAATAGAAATTGCGGAAAAGTAAATCAATCACACAAAATTCAACATACTGATTTTGGTGACGAAGTGGAAAACTCTTCCGAGTAAAAAATCACTCCGGGTATAGGCTACCACCCGAATCCACTATATAGAGAAAAACTTACAGCGATGGTCAAAACCTATGGTGGCAACTCCACCGACTCAAGTACCTCAATACTGCAAGAACTCAAGGCAACTCCTCAAGCCCGCGACCCACGGTTTTCTTCAGAACCTCTGAAGTATCTGAGTAGATTATATCACCAATGACGCCGGAACTCCGACTACCAAACTTCCTCCTAAAGAACTCTAAAGGATTAGGGAATTTGGGTTAAGTTGTGTTGAAGGTTTATGAAAGAATGGATTTCACCATTAACAAATAAGACATAAGATTCAAGGAGTCTTCAAGGTGAAATCAAAGAGAGTTGAAAACTTTGAGATGTTTTGGCTCAAAAGGAATGTGTTTCAACTAACTAGAATGGCGGCTAAGGGTTATATTTATAGGTATGGTGAAAAACTAGGGTTTTGCAGGCCAAAAACGCGTTCAGATGCGACTAGCGTTCGAACGGTTTATCGAACGCTTCACGAACGCGTGCCCACTGGAAAGACTCGTTCGAACGGCCATCGAACGCACAACGAACGGATGCTCTCTGGAAGACTGGAATGATCTCGTTCGAACCCACCAAGAACATGACTCGAACGTTTGCTCTCTGGAATGCTCCCGTTCGAACCCAATAAAGAACGTGCCACTAACGCCACACGTCCGAACCCAAAAACGAACGCCAATCGTTCGAACACTGCAACGAACGCACCACGAACGTATGTCTGATGCACAGCAGCCAAAAACCAGTCCAATTGCACAAAGATCTTCAAGAAAGATTACAACTCAATTGAACTTGTTTTGTCACGGACACATGCCAATAAAAAAAGGTGCTAACAGGGTTCAAGATTTGACTTTTAAGTTCTGGGTTCGAATCCATGGAGTACGTTTCTTGTAAGAAATTGTGATAGTGAGAGGTTTTACATGCTCTGCTTAAGTCTGGAACGAGTGATTTAACGGCGGAATTTCCAACTGGTTTATAGTAGTTTAGCAACTATCTCTTGATAACTCAAAAATACTCAACTGGCCAATTACATGTATGAGATAAAATCTCACAATTTATGGACTAAATTAACCTCCAAATATGTAAAAGAAAAGAGTTCATATTCAAACTTCTTTCCACCTACGTAGAAGAGACAATTTTATATTATTTGGTATGAGATTTTAGATAATTTTTCTCTTATATTAAAAATTTCAATTAAAATTTGAGATTATATTTTCTTTTTAATTTTGAATCACGATTTTTCAAATTATCCTAATGAATTGTGAACTCTCGCGGTTGGTGGGATGGTTCCCACAATCCAATTTTAGTGTTCAGAAGTTTTTTTTTTTTTTTTTTTTTTTTAAAAAAAAAATTATTATTATTTTTAATGACAAATTGGGGTGTTTGTAGAGCTTATGTAAAAATCACACGACTATTTGTTAATGAGAAAAAAATTGAAGTTGTTTTTATATGATTTTTTATTATTTTAATATTGAATTGTGAATACGCAACATGATGTACTCAACGGAACAAGAATCACGCGTTAACTGAAATGTGTCACGATCGACAGCAGCCAAAAGTAAACTTTCTTTGCCAGGCTACACCACGAATCACTCGCTTTTCTATGTTCAGAAGCAAATTATCATATACACCCAATCTCATTGTAACCTCCACCTGTCAACAACTAAACTCATGATGTTTCATTAAAATTATATTTACAAGTATAATACTGCACACAAATTTTTTTTAATATCGGGGAAATCTCAAGTCATTTATATCGGGATTATTGGACTCCGATATGGATGCGTGGGTAAATCAATGATCTTTCAGACTCTTACAAAGATGCTACACATGACTTGAACCTGTTACATTCTTCAAGGTTCGAACCTCAAACCGATAGGTTGCGCCCCTTATGGACAATTACTGCCCCGCACATGATAAACGCTATTCTTTTTATTTGGTTATTTAAAACCAAAATTATGTAGGTAAAATTATTCTAATGTTATTTATTCTATTCCATGTAATCTTGTCAAATCTAAAGTTGTGTAATTTAAGCGGTGATAAATTATCAATTAGTCCGTGATTTCTTATCGATCGTTATCAGACTTATTCGATCTTATATACAAAAAACCACCGATTTAGTTGGCCATTAAAAATCACCGATTCGTGGTCAATTAATTGGAAATTTTTAATTTTTAAAAATTGTATGATTTGAAAAAAATATGATTCTTCTTTTTCTTTTTCTTATTCTACCCTCCAACCAATTTTCTCAATTTTATGTTTGTTTAGTATTTTTCATCATAAATTAATGATTTTTAATTATTTTCGATTAATCTTTTATTATTTTCGATTAATTACAAATCACTTGCTTGCGCCAATTAAACCAACAAGTATAAAGATCATTGAAAATACAAAAAAAATAGTAATAAATATATTCATTCTTGCTCTAAATCACTATCATGTGTGGTAATTGATTCAAATTAACATGCACATATGATAGATAATGACGCCTTAATAAAATATTATCTTAAATTTAATTTTGATAAATTAAAAAGATTTGAGATTTCTCACTAGCCCTGTCATCAGAGATACGTGTCGACATGCAGTTGAAACTTCCTCAGTATGTCATCTCAGTGTAACTATCACAAGCAAATAAAGGTCCACTAAATGGGAGACACTTGTCATGGTACTATTATACTGGTAGACATGAGGAGTCAATGGTTACCTTCAAAGTCCAATGACCCCATAAACAACCCACCCTAACTTTGAAATAACATCAATCTGAAGTCATGTTATTGCGGAGTGAAGGAACTCCGTAATGAATCCAGTCCGACCTATACCTGTTCAGGAAGAGTCTTGTTTCATAACTCATCAGAGTGTATCGAAAAATATTCTGACCTCAATATTAATACCAAGAAGCACACGATGTCACATGTATCCCCGTACGAGATTAGTATATTTGTATGACAATCCACCTATATTAGCATGTAAGTAGGGTTTAGAATACATAATAGTATGTGTGATTACAACTAATGTCATATTAGAGTATGTATCATGTCATATGTACATCATGTATCTGAAGAGTAATACAGTTTTAGATAAATGTCGGTCAGAATAGGTCACCTATGTTCGTGTGACCATATATAAGTTAGAAAGTTATTTCATAACGCAAAGCACATGATCTAACTGGACTTCATACAAACTAGACATAACAAATTGAAGATAACAAATACTATTTTTCTATTTCGCTTTTACCGCACAAGAAGACTAATAAATAATTATGATTATTAATTAACAAAGATGTTTATTTATAATCCCAGTGATTTATTTGACTAGTTGCAAATAATAGGGAAATTTCACAAATAATATTTTACTTACCTATAAAAGTTCATTGATTGGCCGGTGAATCCAGCAGATACGCTGTATCCGACCTCACCAGATTACCTTACCCACCTAAAAGTAAATTCTTGGTTTAGTCTTTCTTACTACGATAAGGACTCCTCTCAGAAGCGCGTGGAAACCGCGTGAATTGGCTATAAAAGCAACCAATCTCACAGAAAAACGAAAAAAGAATAATTTCTTTATAAAAGAAAAGGAAAAATTAAGCTTCCCTCTTCTCTCGGTCAGTAATTTATTTTCGCTCGAAACATGGCGACGAAATCAAACGGCGCCAATTACCTCGGCTCAATGGACGAAGTACGCAAAGTCTTCAAAAAGTTCGACAAAAACGGCGACGGCAAGATCTCGGCTGACGAGCTCAAGGACGTTCTCCTTTCTCTCGGCTCCAAAACCTCTCCGGAAGAGGTCAAACGAGTAATGGACGAGATCGACAAGGACGGCGACGGCCACATTGACTTCGACGAGTTCACCGAGTTCCATCTCGGCGGCGGATCCGACGACGGAACGAAGGAACTTAAGGACGCGTTTGATCTTTACGACTTGGACAAGAACGGCTTGATTTCCGTCAAGGAGTTGCATAACGTGTTGAAGAATCTCGGAGAGAAGTGCTCGTTGAGTGATTGCGCTAAAATGATTAAGCAGGTCGATGCCGACGGCGACGGACACGTTAACTTTGAGGAGTTTAAGAAGATGATGACACGTGCCGGCTGATTGATTGATTGATTGATCATCAAGTTAAAGGTTTCTTCTTATTCAAGGTAGGTTTTTCCTTTAGGTTTTTTAATTGTGCATAATCGTTAGAATTTTAATTTTAATTAGTTTTTAATTTCCATTCCCGTTTTTGCTGCCCCATAAAATAAAATTTGTGAAGGTGGCATAATAAACCTGAGTGGAATTCTAGAATTTAGTTTCTGATTAATCGTTAACAAGATTTGCCTTCTTATTAATGATACAATATGGTTTCATATTTTAGTTTTTTTTTTTTTTTTTTGCCTCTTTGTCTCTTGTTCTTGTGATTGTGATTTAATACTGGTGGAATTAGGAATAAATTATTTGATAGGTGACGTGCAAGTGTTTGATTGGGTGGAAGTTAGTCTTATACACATGGTCAAACCAAGGTTTGACCGTTGAAGTTGAATGCATTATTAGCAGCGATGTGGGTCCCATAAATTAAGTGCGAGTAATAAGATAATTTTTTGATATAAATAATTAGATATATTAGATATGAATACATTGTCATCTCGTTTAAATAGATATATATATATTTTTTATAAAAAATATATTTAGTGTAAATTTTAATATAAATTAATTGAATAAACGCGATCATATTCGATCTATTATCATCTACGGTGAGAAAACGTGTGGAGTTGTGTGGGGGAGGAGACAGAGACGAGGCCGTGTTGATGTCAACGCGGAATCGGGATTTGGAAGTAAAATGATTTAATGCGATGTTACAGTATTTAGAAATTGGAGCGTAAATATCTCGCTACTTATCACAAATATCGCTGCTTATCAGTTTTCCCTTTTTAAATGATTTTATATTTGATTTTTAAAACAACAAAATCAATTGGGGCAGTTGGAGGTTATACGCGGTAGAAGGGGGAAATTTTAGATTGCATCTTCTATTTTGTCTCGCTTTTTATAATAATAATAAAATAAATCAAATAAATGGTTGATTATTAATGGTGTTATAACAACTCTAAAAATTTAATCTAATTTCACTATTTAAATACTTATTTGATTATTTATTTGATAAAATGAAAAGTGAAAAAATAAATTATCTTCTAAAAGATTGTTCAAATAAAAATAAAATTATATTATTTTAATTAAATTGATGAGATTCATTTTTATTATATGATTTTAATATAAAAATAATTATAAGTAATGATGATGATGCGATATAAAAATTATATAATATTAATAGAAGAGAGATAATGTAAATTTATTTGTATTATTTTAATTAAATGGAATGAGATTCACTTTAACTATATTACTTCAACTGCAACCATTTTTTTTTTTTTTGAAATTCATTCATTCATAAAAACATCATAAAGATGTAATTACACGACCAAATAATAGCTCGAAAATAAACATAGGATGTCCTAAGATTCAAGCTAATTAGGATAACACCTAATAACATAAGGCAAAATATGCATTATGTGTTTCCCGTAACTAATAAAAATACATATCCACACTTAAAAACTACTTAGGAACATGAGGAATTACGGGTAAGGCCTGGTCTCCCCACCTCAGCCTCAGTGCAAAGTCGGTGACTACATATTCTTAATTAGAAGTGAAATAACACAATACATACTTTGAACATAAATTTTACAACAACATACATCCAATCTAATACATAAAAACTAATAGATCTATGAGAGAGAAAATATCTCGAGAAATCCTGAAAAACTTCATCCTTCACCATTTGAGCTACACCATTAAACTGCGCCAAATGTTCTATATGTTGATAAAAAGATTATTAAAACCTGCACAAGACAGGAACCAAACAAGAAACAAAATGCCAATATAGATAAAATCTAATTGGAAACACCAACCACCACACATGGGGTGGAAATCAGAAGAAATAAAAAACCAAACACCTGGAAAAGCAGAGAGAGACAGAGGAAAAACACATGGAAGGAAAAGGAGTGGAAGAAGAAAACGATAAGCAACAAAAAAAAAAATGAAAAAAAGAAGGAAAAATGAATAGAGGTATCATTTATTAAAGCAAAAGAGGGCCGTATGAAAATGAGAGAGATGGAGGGAGAATGGCACACGGAGAAGGGGCTGTATGAGAGGGTGTGGGGGCGTAAGGGGAAGATGAGAGAGTTGAGAAGAACTAGCCGCCGACCACTAATTAGACCTGGCCGCCGGTTCGGTTCCGGTTCGGAACCGACCGAACCGGCCGGTTCACGGTTCCACAAGTGTGGAACCGGAACCGTAAATCGAACCGGAACTGAACCGGTCGGTTCCGGTTCGGTTTACGGTTCCCCTTCCGGTTTTTTTTTTTTTTTTTTTAATAATAAATTTTAAAAAATAAAAAAAAATTCTATAATCGTAATGTTTTTTCATACTATCACATCATTTTTATAGAATCATTTTTTTATAAAATTCTTTTAACATATAATCATTTTTATAGCTAACTCTTGGCTAGTGCTTTCTTTATATAAGCGATATGAGATATTTGTTACTTGGCTATTGTGTCCCACATCGCTTATATAAAGAAGTCAATAACCAAGAGTTGGTTATAAAAAGGATGTGGACATTCATGTTTTAGTATTGTAATTTTAAACTTCATTAAGTCATTATTATTAATTAAAAAATTGAGATTTACTTGTGGAACCTTACGGTTCCAAGAAAATAAATTTTTTTTTTTTTTTTACTTCCGGTTCCCGGTTGGAACCGTTGGAACCGCTGGAACCGTTCGGTTCCAGCGGTTCCAACCGGTTCGGTTCCGGTTCGGTTCCGGTTCCGAACCGGAACCTTGGCCGGGTCTACCACTAATCATGGTGTGGTCGGCGGCTGGAGGAAGGGCTGCTAGATCTAGGGTTTTTTAGTTGAGAGAGTTGAGAGAGAAATCCAACTGCAACCATTAGACTAAAATAAATTTAAGAGAGAGAAACTACTCTTCAATAATGAAGAGTGAGAAATTGAATTAAATTTGAAGAATTTCAATTGTTGTCTTTTTTGAAATTAAATTTGATGATATATCTCTTTTATTAATAATTAAATAATACTTTTCGAAGAGATTTTTGAAATTGCTCTTATATTATCATATAAGATAACATTTTAGGAGAATATTAGATAAGTATCCGCGCGTTACTGTAGTTTTTTATTTTTAAAAAACAAAATGAATTATTCATATTTATGCACATGAACCCTTAATAACTAACATTAATATAGAAATAGCCGAGATTCGTGGACTGCATCGAGTCAATTTGATATAGACACCTAATGAAAGAATTAAATACCTAAATGAAGAGTAGATGGAATTTTATTTGTTTCCTTCCAAAATGAAAAATGCATACTTCATAATATTATATTTGTAAATTCATTCTCGTAAAAGTGAAAAATATATTAATTAGATTAAGTTTATTTATCTTAAGTCAAGTTCATTCACATACTAAATGTACTAAATATTTTAAAGTTTTCACCAATAGTTTATAGTGTCAAGTGACAACACCACAGAGGGGAATATATATATATATATATATATATATATATATATGATATGAATGTCACATGAAAAATGCATATTTCATATTATTATACTTATTTTATAGTGATAATAATAATGAATTCATTACATTTACCCAAATGACTAATTATATTTTTAAATTCATTCCGCTAAAAATGAATTAATTTTAAAAATGTAATTGTAGAGAAATAATAAGATTTCTAATGAGTATAATGAGTTTAGTCACAATTCTTCTGAAGACGAATGCTTTTTCAAGTTATATATTATGTGTGATGGAACGATATTGAGTCTAATTTTGATATTGTATAAATTCGAATTTGAGAGATATTGTTTCATCAAAGTTATAGAATCTAATAATAAGGAAACCAAAGCCCTGAATTTTGGGATTGAAATAGCATCAATGTTGCTCATATTTTGATAACGAACTTTGTTACTATTTTTTCAAAGGATATTCTCTACTATTGTTGAAATTCAAGATATAATTAAAAATATAATGAATTTTGAGTTATTTTATTTTCTTTTAAGAGTTGATGTCCTTGAATGTAAGAAGCCTTACTAAAAAAATTTCTTCTAAAGCCCCAAATATTTTTGAACCGTTTTCAAAAATTTTCACCTATCCACTTAAAATTATAAAAAATAATATTTTACACTAAAAACTAATAATAAAAAAGATATTTCACATCTGAAAAATTAATAATTTGAGTGTAAAATCTCTCTTTTGCTTAATTTGGGATATACATATAATAATTTCCAAAAAGCCAACTTTAGCTATTTTTGTTGGATGAATGGTTGATAATTATCATATAAAGAAAAATAAAATAAAAATAAAAGCAGATTCCTCATTTGCTATAGGAAGTTGAAAATCCACACGAATTCATGATGCAATCCACAGCAACATCTATCAAATGTCAAATGTATAGGCAAAAGGAAAGAACATGAAGCATAGACTTGAGTAAAGGTTCAATGGAGATCCATTGGCATCAGTAAATCAACTGAAGCGGTAGTATAGAAATCCATTGGCATCAATAGAGAGAAGTCTTGCAATATCAGGAGGCGGAGAATTCCGCCAAATAAAATATCCGTTTGGAAGTGTTTAAAATCATTTTAAAAATAATTTTTTATGGTTAAAATTATTTGAAATCAAAATCAGGAGGCTTCTAATTGAGAATATGAACCTTAGGAGCTTAATCTAAGGAGAAAGGAAATCTTAAAATTCTCAAAAAAGATGACATTCTGAGCATTCCAAATAAGATAAACCAAATATTGCGTAAAAGAGGGCTATCCCCTTGTCTAATCCATTTACGGCAATAAATGAATCTCCTTTAAGGCATAGGTGGCTCTGGAGAGAGTTGACACCGCTCAAATTTTACCTCGATTTAGGGTTTTGAGTCCAGAAAAAATTTTCAAATTTTAGTGTGGTTCTTAGATTATTTATTTATTTTTTAATATTTATCTAGAATCCTATAAAACTCAAAACAACTCAGGATCGTCTCTGGAGATTCATTAATAGTCAGTGATAACTTGGTAGAATTGAGAATCAAAGTAACCCACTTGATAAAATAGCTTTTTTTTTGGTAATCGGTGTGTCCGGGTCAGCTTACGCACACCTCGACAAATTCCCGGGACCTGTGCTCCGTGCCCTCATAAGTTTCCCAGCACATATCATGGTAAGTTGTTGGCTTTTTACATCAGGGATATGACTCCAAAAAAATACATCTGGTGAGATTCGAACCTTGAACCTAAGAGGGAGCAAACCACTCAAACTCAATGCCTTTACTACTGAGGCAATCCTTTAGGATTCACTTTGATAAAATAGCTGTGAAAGCCAAACTTATGAAGAATATGAAGTAGGAAACTCCAATTGAGAGTGCCAAAAGCTTTCCTAATGTCCAGCTTTAAGCCGATATTACCCCCATAAATCTTCTAATCCCCTCAGAAACAAGAGCCATAGACTCATGAATGTGTCTATCAAGAACAAAAGCAGTCTGATTAGGTAAAACAATCCTAGGCATAACAGTTGCAAGAAGGCTAGCCATAATTTTAGTAACCATCTTAAAAAAGAAGTTGGCTACAGCAATATTAGGCCGATAATCAGAAATATTGGAAGCTTGTTGAACTTTCGGCAAGAGAATAATAAAGCTGGAATTCAAATTCGGAAGAAGATGAAAGAACTGCCGAATCCCTTTAACAGCATCAACACCCTCAATGTCCCAGCAACTCTGAAAGAAAGATGGCGCTCTAGAAGGATCAATTTGAAAACTGCACTCAAAATTTCATCAAAGCCAGGATTAATCCCATTTAACGTAGGATTATCTCTTAGTCCACAGCATGCTCAGAAATTATATTCATATCATCAACATCCATGCCATGCATCTTAGCCTTAGCAGAACCAAATTCCTGACCAATAGAGCCATCGTTAACTAAATGCGCCTTTCCCAGCAGCCTGCTCCTTGAAGGGGGTGGATCAACAACAATCTCCAACATGGCATCGCAAGAGAAGATGCAAACTTGAGTAGTGTTGGTGAAAGATGAAGATGAAAATAATGTATTTGGGAAAAAAAGAATATGAATTTTTGGGTTTTTTTAAATGTGAAGAATCACAAGATATATTTAAGTATATATTCACTCTATCTAGTATTATATTTTTATTATTTTTTCATAAGACACTAATTGAAGCTGCGACATTTTTATTGTTTTTCATAAGACATTAATTTTGAAAAATTTCATGTTTATTGATAGAATTTGCATGTTTAATGATAAAAGTTACATATTTAAACCAATAATATCATATATCATTGGGGTAGTGTAGATGAGCCCATTCAAATTATTAGATTCCATGTGAATAATACTCAAGCCCATCATTACGTTATATAAAATTTTCTCTCCTAGTTTTAATTAATTTTCTTCCTTGCCAAACAGCAAACATGATTTTCATAAATTTTTCTGCCGTTCAGTTCAACTCAACTTGCACCGGAGGTTTGTTTCTTGTAAGAGTCTGAGACAGTCGGAGATTTTATCAATTCCGTTGAAGCCCGAGTCGGATAATTTAACGACGAAATTTCCAATATTTCCAAAAAAAAAAAAAAAAAAAAACTTGCACGGGCGCTGTATGTTTCTGCCTTTCTGGGGATTCATTGTTCGACAGTGGCAACAACAATTTATTGCATTACATACCATATGGTACAAATTTTGTCAATAAAAGCGTTGGAAGATTATTATTATTATCATTTATTTTATTTTGAAAAAGAAAAATACCATCCATTAAACAACAGACTGCAAGTTACAGTGAATGAAGGAAGGTTCCAGGAACCAAACCACCTATTTTTGACAATCACCCCCAAACCAGCCACCTGGTTTTCAATTGAAGTTGCAGTAATTCGAAGGAGATGGAAGGATCTCTCGTTTTGTTAACCAAGTCATAGCTATCACAAATTAATTCAGCTCTTGCCAGAATATGGGAAACTTCACAATAACCTTGCTGGAAAATATTCTCATTCCTATTAAACCAAATTACCCAGCAAACTGCACAGACTAATCTAGCCCAATGCTATGGCCCCCCCAAAACCCCTAATCGGTTCCCTAACAGCAATTGGATCACTAGGGATGGTCGTTGTCCAAGAGTATAAAATGGTTCTTCACCATTTTACTCCTATACCAAAGAGTCTGCAGGCAGCGTAGATACATAATTTGGTCTAAGTTCACCATCCCTAGGGATCCAATTGCTACTATCCTCCATCTGCCCACAAAATGCTACGCCAAATAAAAGAAGGATTGTAGCCTATCTTTGGCTCCAAAAATTGCTTATGTTTCAAATATCTCACCTTAATTTAGAGTGCGAGCAACTAGTGAATAAGAAGCTTGAATTATTCTCCATGCTTGCTTAGCAAGCAAAGATTGGTTAAAACAGTCCAGCTTTCTAAAACCAATTCCATAATCTCTTTTTGATTTACTAAGCTTGTGCCACCCAGCCCAATAGAGAACAAGTTGCTCCATGCTAGGCCTAGTAGAAGAGAACAAGTTGGAGAAGTCATTTTCCATTCAGCTACTTCTATTCGAACCCCAACCTACTTCTAACTCTATCCATTTTCACACAAAAAGAGAATTTATGAGTCCAATTCATCAACTCTATCCATTTCCTGGTCCCCTATTGCAATAGCCTCCATAGGTAACTCCTCATCCCTCTCAGCAATGTATCCCCAACCCTTCTACTTTCCATTGTTTACAAATGGTAAAACAGTTGCAGATTTTATAGGTATGTTAATTTGGTTAACATTTTGGATGAAATTATATTACTATTCATTTTCTTTCTCCTCCATATGAACTAATGGAGAAACGACCAAACTTATCAACTCATGTTTTAAAACGAATCACATGAATCCCTTATGTTGGAGGTCGTGTCCAGCCCTAAGGGTGGCCAAAAAAACTCGGGCCCGGCCCGGGGTAGAAATCGGGTTTAAAAAAATATTATTTATTTATATAAATATATATAATAAATTAAAAATTTTAATTTTTTAATTAATAAAAACCGGGCCGGATAAAGCCCGGCCCGACAGACGCTCGGACCAAAAAAACTCTTGGCGGGCTCGATCCGAGCTTATCAACACCTGCGCCCGACCGGCCCATTGCCACCCTTATCCAGCACGATGATCAAATGCAGGAGCGTCCCTGAGTTTTGAGAGTTTTTAGGCAACAATATTCCTTGAAAACTTTATTAAAAAAATTGTGAGGAAGACGACTGAAGTGAAAACTCCATACATCAACTACAAATTCGTGGAGGTAAATTCTCATACTCTTGAGCTTGCAATAGAAAACAGAATGGAAATGGATAAGTCCAGTGGTTTTTATCTTTCTTTGTTTGGCACAGATGTATCCATAGCAAAGCAATTGAAAGGCTCGGTGAACTCTTCCAACTCGTTGCTGATAGATTGTTAATTACATTCTAAATTTAATTCATCTTTTAAGGTGTCCTTTTCCTTTACTCAAAGGAAAGGGACTTTAAATCTTTAATTCGTGAATATAAGCAATGTTTTTTCTTGAAACCAATATAAAATTTCGGAATAAACCCTCTCTCTTTCTGTATAATTGATTATATCAAGGACAGTCAACTAGAAACAGTGACATAGTTAGAACATTAATACAGTACCGATAAAATTTGATTATTATTTGTTGATGGTGTATTTCGACAAGCATATTGAACAGTGCGACCAGAGGCAGAGAAGGAATTTCCTCATTTTCAAAAGGGACGGGTGTTCGGAAAGTATTAGTCACTCCTCGGCCAGGCAGAAAGTCCAGATACGGTCTCTCGGATCTGGCCGACCATAGCGCGCGATATGGTATGAGTTACAAGACCAATCACCTCAGAGCTATGGCCGACCACTTTAGGTCATCAGCTCGGTTCGGGCCTATTCTGCTCTCCCTTTGAGCAGGTTGAAGAGCTCGGACATTTCAGGATATGACGGAAATAGCTCGATGGGTTCGGTGATGTATTTGGCCTACCACTTGGCAACCGACAAAAGACTAGAGTCTATGATTTTCCTTTACGCGTGTCATCTCCCGGAGGCACCATCCAGGCTATCATCATTATTGTTGCGTGTGGCAGAGGAGAAAACAGAGTTGATGTGTCGAAACCGTCAGATTGCAGGCTTACTTTCGGCAAGGGCATGCCTAGGGCAGAGAACCCGTCAAATCGGTCAGGTGGCACATGGGAAGCATTGCAAGTGGGAAGAACAGTGTTATGTTTAGGGGGTATATAAAGGGATGATAGTCTCATGTTTTAGGGGTTCCTCGTTAAAAAAATAGCAATTGTGATATCTTTCAACTGTTCGGCCATACACCGACCTCATTCAAAACAGGTCGGCCGAGCACATTTCAGTAATAAAACACTCATCCGTTTTGTGCCCGTGGACGTAGGTTGGATCCAATCCGCCGAAACACATTAAAACTCTGTGCCAATCTGTGTGTTTTTCCGCCTTCCACTAAGTTTGCTTTTGGTTTCTCTTAACCAAACAAATTCACTGTTGAATGAAGATTATCCCGAGAGCGATATTTCTCTTATTGCCCCTGAGACGAAAATCAGCCGTCAACATTATTTATTTATATTATATATTTTAGTAAATTTTTGAATTGAGGAGAGTCAGCTGCCCCGATCATCTCTATTTAACTACGCCACCGGCTAGAAATGATGAAGAAGAGTGATGCGAATGAGAAAGTAAAGCCAGTACAAATGCATAATAAGAAGAAGCCTAGTGTGAAGAAAAGTAGATTCTTGATTACTGTAAATGTTTCTTGGAAGTGCAGGGCCTATAAAGTTTCTGGTGAATGAAAACGATCATCATGTAGCCTCTGTCATTGACACTGCTAATGAAGGATCAGATGGTATATATTCTCATTTCTCACTATTATCTCTTTTTCTTTGTATATTTTTACTGGATGGATTGATTTATTATATGGTGGTTGTTTCTTTCTTCTTCATCCAATAGTCTTATTACAATTTCTTTCTTATTCATGGCAATCGGGACATTCTGTCCTTATTATTATTTGGGACGAGAAATGATCCGAAAAAATCGTCCCAAATCCCAGATCAAATGAGATAGAAATCTCAGTCAGAATTCGGAATTAAAGGTGTTTTGTCAACCTTAGGAATAATAATAATTCCCCTAAACCTTTAGTATAATTGATATACGTCAAAAATCTACGAATTTAACTGAACTTTCATTAAAGTTCGGGTGTGGAAGAATTATAATTTCTAAATATTTTATTTCTGCAATTCGTCTATGCCAAGTGCCAACAGCATTGTGATTTATTTGGAATTTTGTAGGGCCAATTCTTATATGGTTTTGCTTTATTTGGAATTTTCTTTTGTAGCATCGAATCCATCAGAACGAATAAGATATTGTGGAGGAAGATACTTTCTTTTATGCAAGAAACAGTTGCAACCACAGATTACAGAAGGCTGAGCAAAGATGGTTCATGAAAAGGGGAGTGGCTGGAAGAAGGCATGGCTGAACAAATCTTTTAGTTTTAAAATAAAATCTAGCTGTCACTGAGATTTTACCATTTAACTTAAGGGAAATGCTAACCGATGTCCTTAGGGCACACGTTAAGAATACATTCATTTGATGGGAAAATGAAAAAAATGCATTAATGATTTGACAGTTTTTTACATTCCCCATATAAATGATGTCAAAAATTTCCTTAAATGAATTCTTAACGAATGCCCTAATGGCACTGATTAGCATAACCATTAACTTAAAAGTTTAACTAATTATGAAAAAATCACATGATTATCGACGGAAATTTCCGTGAATAACCTTGAAAATTACAACAATAATCAAGATGAAGCTCAATACCGACTACTGAGAACATATAATTTTACCTAAATTAATTTCATTTACCGTCATCGCTCATATCACTCGTGTATAAAATTGTCTTTCATGATTTAATTATGATAAATGACTTAAAATTTGATTGACATGTCATAAGTTCGAGTTCATGGTACATTTCTTGTAAGAGTTTGGAACAACTGAAGATTTTACCTACTTCGTTTAAATCCGAGTCATATATATAAAAGCTATGTATGTGGTGGTGTCTTTGAATATGTGAAGATATTATGCTTTTTGTACTTTGGAAAAGCCTTGGCATTATTTGTTCAATCACACCTACTTTTATTTATTTATTCTCTTTTTTGACTTTGAAGGTCGATGATTTCATGGGAAATGCGTTTTTGTTTAGGACGCATTTCTATAAATGAGGTAAGAAATCGGGATGGTCATGTATGATTTGGAAACGTCAATATTTATATTCTTTTGTTCAATTAATAGATACGAAAATTATATTTTTATATGTCCCTAATATATCGGGTATCAGAATGTTCTCGTACACATGATGATTTTACTTCTGTTTGAATGGGGATATCAATATCCGTACCTGATCCATCCATCCAATAGATATAAAAAAATTATCTCATATCCATCCTTAACAACCCGGGCCCCAACGTGTCCCATACACACAAGAAATTTTGACATCCATAGTAAAAAGACCCAATCATATATCGTCGCAAACGACATAATTATAAGACCGATAATTCAACTCGAATAACCACTTAAAAATATCTAAGATTTAATTCTAATTAGGACAAGATCCTAACAAAATAAATTAATTTATACACTATGTATTTTTTCGAAATCAGTGGAAAAACAGATTCACATATAAAACTACTTAGGTATAAGAAGAATTATGAGATATGTCTAGTCTTCCCACATCAACATAATATTGATGAATACAAATTCCTAACTAGAAGTGGAACAACATAATATATAAATTTAACAAAAAGATTTTTACATCCGTCTATAATTTGTTATAAGAAAAATAAATTAGCAGTAACCAACAAAAATTTTGCTTTTGTTTCGGTGTATGAATATGTTACTTTGGTTTAAAGAAATATACAGTTACAAGCCCCTAAGAGCTTCTGTTCAAAATTTATGGGTAGTTATAAAACACCAGACAATCTCATACTTAACTAATTTGAGACAAATAAATCATAACATATCATCACTCTCCACACTGCAACATCGACGAATGGTTGCAACTGAGTGGTATGGTATTTGATCTGATACTACTTATTACAAACCGTAAGTAGAACTCATCGAAAAAATATGGCTTGTAAGAAAAGAGAGTTCATGGGTTTATAAAGTATTAGTCAATCTCATATTTAATCAATGTGGGATAAATGAATTATAATATTTAGCCAAAAAAATAATAATAATCTCAAATTTTTTTTATTTTTTATTTTTAATTTTTATGGTGTTTAGTTATATCTTAAGTAGATTTTTTAGGATTAAAAAATATTGTATCTCTACTATCAAAAACTTAAAGTCAAGGTTTTTGAGAGTCAAATTGTAAACTTTTTTAAAGAGAAATTATCTACGGTACACTTATTTTATTTCATTCTTTTCATACAAATTTTTTTTTTTTAAAAAAAATTATCTATTAAAGTAGTTGTTGGCTCCAAAAGATTGGTTGAGTGTGGGCGTGCTAAAAGAGGGGATTCTCTAAGTAAATTACTGACTTCTAACAAATGACTATAAAAAACGGGTTCTCCAAATCCTGCAATGGGTAGGCAATTAAAATCTATTGGATGCTAATTAAGAGCTACTGGAACTGGAAATTTGAATTGAAATTTAATGAGAAACTGAGTATTACTGAAATTAAAATAAATTCTAATTACAGAATGAATCTTGAAAACTACAAAGTAAAACTACAAATGGATGCTTGAAAGAACATTAACTAAGCTAGCTAACTACAAAGAGTGATTGAAAATTGACAAGACCCTTCTTTTGTGATACGCTTTGGATTTTATGGCTCATGTAGATTATTTCCTAGAATTGTTTTTCAACTTCATGCTCATGTGCTGCTTGTCTTGCAAACTTTCTCAACCCATCCTCGCAGTTCCTGTGTTTTTATCAACTTCCTCCAAGTGCGTATAAACTTCCTGCTTAATTTGGTGGAGGATAATTTCGTGCTTAATTTGCTACTTTTCTTACTTGAAAAATAATAATTTATTGCTGGGCTCTGAGATAGGCTCCTAGAAGAACTGGTTTCTAATTTGGCTGGTTTTATTATTTTTTGATGCAAACAGTAATTTTATAATTTCTAATAAAAACTCTCATTGATAATGAAATAATAATTTTTTTTTTATCAAAAATTCTATTTTTAAAGACTGAAGAAAATCTAATGCTATATCAAACGGAGTCTCAAGGCTCCATTGGTAATGCTGTTCAACTAATCAGCAGTTGTGGTTTAAAAACTCTAGCTATAAGTTTTAAGAAGTTTGATAAATAATGAAAATGAGTGAAATTTCCTCCAATTTTAACACTAATTGAAACTCTCTGACGTTAATATACTAATGGTCAAATTATCTTTTCTAAAAATAATTCTATCTTTTTAAAATTATATGTTTGCTTATAGACGGACTAGAAAAGTGGTGTATGATCCCCAAGATGCGTGGTTTAGTGGTGTATGGTTCAGAATCTCATATTGAGATCATGAGTTCGAATCCAGAGAGTGCGTTTCTTGTAAGACCCTGAGACAACTGTGAGTTTTACCTGATCCGCTTAAACTCGGAAGATATGGTTTGACTGCGGAGTTTCCAACTATTCCAAAATAAAATGTGGAATTCGAAAAATGTGTCAAACCCCTAACTTGGTAAGATTACTGAGATTTCAATGAATTTCAAAAATTAAGCATTTCATTCATTATAACTTTGAAAAATTAAGTGATTTTACTTGAAATTTTTTTTATACCAAGCCTGGTATCAAAGTTTATCATAAATTCGAAATGGTCTAATATTGATAACAAACCGAAATTGATTTATTAAATACATGCATGAGGCTCGAGCTTCACAAAATTAATTTATTGACCAACCAATAAAATAACATTCAAAGAAAAAGACTCCTTCAATTTCTCCATGAAAATTATTAATTACTCAATGGGTCGAATCAAAATTGGGGGAGTCAATTCTAAGACCATGTTAACCAATTATTTATTCCATTGCCATCAGATAACAAGATCAGGATTCGGTGTTGATCATTAAATTAACGATTTGGATTTACCTAATATGAACTCAGAATTCATTTATCTACTAATATATTAATTCAGTACGCAATTTTGTTTTTTTAAATGGTCGGAAATTATGTCACCAAATCATCCATTTTGGAATTAAGCGGAGCAAGTAACATCTCTGATTGTCCCAGACACTTACAATAAACACAATTCCTAAATTCAAATACAAGAACTAAAAATCGAATCATGAATCCTACACAACCAAACCACGTCGTTAGAGACTCAATACTTGATACAAATACTGTTGATGGTTGGTTTTCGTCTCAGGGACAATAACGGAAATGTATTGTTCTCGGGATTCAACATTCCTTCAGCAGTGAATTTGTTTGGTTATGAGGAAACCAAAAGCAAACTTTGGTAGAGGGAGAAAAGCACGCGGATTGACACAAGAAGTTAACGTGGTTCGGCAGATAAAATCCAGCCTACGTCCACGGGCACAAAATGGATGGTGTTTTACTAATGAGATACGCACAGGCCGACCTGTTTGTGGTCGGCCAATGTGGGAGTCGAGCTGTTTTACAAAGTGAATTACAAAGCTTTCTCAATCTCTTTCCCATTTTCGTGAATGTGTGTTTCTAGCCCCCCCCCCCCCCTTTTTGTGTGTCTTCTTTTACAAAAAGACATCTCTTTATATATATACTAAGTCTGAAGCGGCAAAACTGAGGCGGCTATTGTTCCCTATTCTGCAGAGCCTTCCACGTGAATCTGCTTCATTTACTAAGCTATCTGCCCTAGGTCTGCTCTTGCCGAAAGTGAACTTGCTCTCTGACATCTCATCGCATCAGTTTGACTTTCCACTACCACATGCATTTAGCGATGATGACCGCATGGTGGGTGTTTCCGGGGGATGACACTAGGGGTGAACACAATTTCGGGTCAAACCGCGAATCGCATCGAACCAAACCGAATTGCGCGGTTTGAAAAAATATTAAAAATAATTTTGAACCGCAACGAATCGAACCGCAAATTTCGGGTCGGTGTGCGGTTTTGACCCATGTCAAACCGCAAACCGCCCAAACCACATATTTTGACCCGAACCGCCGACCCGCGTACAAATTAAATATTATTTTATATTTTTCTTCTTCTTTAACTATGAAAATTAAGATATTTAATGATCATATAAAAATATGTAATGAATAAATGAAAATTATGTAATTTTTTCTTCAATTATAATGTGAAAACACACAAAATTTTCTTAAAAAATTTATAATCCAAACCGTCGACCCGAACCGCCCAAACCGTTAAACCGCCAACCCGAACCGCCGCGGTTTTCCTTATCAAATTTACTGTTTCGTTTTCTAATTTCCCAAACCGCCAACCCGCGCGGTTTGAAGTAAAAAACGAAAAAACCGCCCCGAACCGCACCGCGAACACCCCTAGATGACACGTGTAAAGGAAAATTACATTCTCAAGGCTTCTGTCGGTAACTAAGTGGTCGGTTTAATCGTCTGCCGAACCTACCGAACCTCTTATGTCCTGTCTTGTACTGTCCGAACCCTTCGAAGTACTAACAAAGGAACCGAATAGGCCCGAACCGAGCCACATAATTGATGTGGTCGGTTTATGGAAGCCGTGTTTGAAGCACATGATACGGTTGGTCTAATACTGAGGACTGCGTCTAGACTTCAACCGAGCCGAGAAACTTTTAACACTTCCTGAATACCAACTAAGGGAAGATTTCACCCTTGCTCCGGGCTCATACTGCTTGATCTATATGCTAATTTCCACCCCCAACAAATACAGTTAAAAACTCAATCCTAATTCCAGATAGCAGTAGCATGCAGTTGTTGCAATTTCATCAGATGACAGTAACCACAATTTAATATATATATTTCATAAATAATGGAACACGTTGCCAATTTTGGATCTACTTTCTTTTTGAGGGACGTAATGTAAAAACTTTTTCTAACTATTTTGCAAAATATAAATTAAAATAATCGTTTTGATATGTAATCCAGCTCAAAATTCGATGCATAACATATATACATTATACGAAAAATACATGTGCCCCCATGTGAATAAACTTCGATATTGTTCTCAATTCAGAAAGCGGCGTCACATGACAATGACGTTCAAATGACTTGTTTAGTTACTATAATTCACTATAGTTATAATAGGAGGGGTGTAAAAATTTTAAGTAAAATTTTAAATATATTTATTATTTTTATAAAAATAAATATAAACAACTTGTAAATTTAATATTGTAACCAATGTGCCATTGGGCTAATAGTATGAGTTCGATTCCCTGCAGATATAAGGATTCAATTCTCTTAATTTAAAAGTAGATTTTTTCATGTATTTGAGTGAAAATAAATATCTCTCTCTTGTTCCTAAAGGGCGTGACTTGATGGTGTAGGACTCAAGATCTCATCTTGAGGTCTTGGGTTCGAATCCAAGGAGTGCGTTTCTTGTAAAAGTTTGAGACAACCAAAGATTTTACATGCTCTGCTTAAGCCCATAAGATGTGGTTTAGCGGCAGAATTTTCAACTATTCTAAAAAAAACTAGATATCTCTTCTATGAATGTGTGATAATTATTTGTATTCATTATCTCATTAGATTTCAAATTATATATCTGTAAACTTGTATTATAATCAAAGAAAAATATTGTAACAAATGTTAAATTAATAAGAGGGTTGTAATAAAATCCGAAATTTGTGTCCGAATTGATATGTTGCTAATATTTTTTTTAATTTGATCAATTCGAACACAAACTTTGAGTAAAGTAACTTTTTCATTTAATAAAATATGAAACCGTAGGTTATTTTCTGTAGCCGACAAAGAGTTAAAATTGTAATGATTGCATCCTTTGCAATATGAGAGGAGATAAAGAGCTAGACTTCAATTTGAATAAACTAAAAATTAAACCAAAAGCACTTTTTTTTTTTTATTTGACAAATGGTGGTGGAGAAAAAGTGCTTCTACTCGCACTTAAGGAAAAAGGAAGCAATTGAGTGTGTGGAGTGGAAAGAAGCTTTGATGCAAAGGAGGCCGGGCGGGTCCCTATGTTTTGTCTAACAAAGAAAAAAAAATTAGTAGAAGTGCTTATTGTTTAGTGTAAGTTGTCAAAATCAAATGAAGGCACTTACTCAATTTTCCACAACCCATGAAAATGGTTTGCTATAGGGTTATTGACATTTTAGCCAATCAATTAGTGGTAGCCTTGTAGAATTTTGAAAAATTAGGGAAAATGATAATGAGACTAAAATATTTCTAATCGAGAATAAAACGTCGTTTTGATGGTCAATAAAATAAAGAAGATCAAAATGACGTCATTTTAATGATAATTTTGTTATCTTTAGTCATCATTTAATATCTATATTATTGCTTAAAAGAGCGGTGGTTTAGTTAGAACTTGGAAATTGTGTTATTAAAGCTATATATGATTTAATTGTCGCTTAATTCCATATCATTATTTGAATGATTATATCCTGTCGATTTTAATCGTTTTAAACTGATGCTGAAAATTTGGTGATTTTGACCGATTGATCAACAGTTTTTTTATTTCTCAAAAATAGCTCGATTTTAATTTTTAATATAGTTTGTCTGTGATTTTGATTGATGGGTTTACATTATAAAGAGAGAAAGATATTTTATTAGAAATGATGAAAAATAATGAGAATATGTTTCGATTTAAACAAATTATTAGCGAGATAATTGAATGTGATAATCGATTTCCCTTCCCTTGGCTACGGTCATAAAATGAACCGTGTGAAAAAAGCCAACAGTTGATTATAACTGAATTCTATGGTTTTTAAATTTGTTCTTTTAACAAATTAAAAGTAACATACATATATATAAGTAAATAAGGAAGAATCATGACAAGTATACCTTCCTAGGGTAAATCCAGAAAACTAACCGTCTCTGATTGTCTCCAAGCGTATCCACACACCGAAATGGTTAACAAGTTTCATGTTTTAAGTTTCTTTCAAAGCTTGTGAAAAATTACTTCACAACACTTTGATAGCTTTGTTGATATTCTATGAATTAGAAAACAACTAAAACTTAGAACATAGAGATAGCCATACAAAGAAATCTTATTTCCTTTTATTTTATCCTCTTGCTCTTTGTCTCTTTAACTAATGAAATACAAAGAATATAAAAAAATTTCTCTATTTCTTAGCCTTGGCCGAAACCCCTAGCTTGTGTAATGAGATGTATTTTCTTTTTATATCTTACATTAGCTTAAGATTAAAGGTAACAAGTTATATTAACCTTTGATAGCAAGTCATATTTATCTTTCATTAAACCTTTACTTAACTTGCTACAACAAGTTACCATGCAACTTGCATAAATATCAACATAAAGATAATTTAGATATTTAATTTTAATTAATATTAAATATTTAACAATAAACATAAAATCAATTATTTCATATATAATTTAATTTAATTTAATAAATTAAATTAAATTAAATACACACCATTGATACAAATATTTAATTTGGTGGATTTAATAAGATCTTGAAATTTGTCAACTTATCAAGGTGCCAAGTGTAAAGTTAAAATCATAATACATGGTCAAATCAAAAGTTGACATGTTAAAGTTAAATATCTTCCGGAAACCTTTATAAATAATATCCCAATATCAGTGTTCTACACCTCTAATAGTGGCCCAATTGTCCGCAAATTGTATTTGCAGTAATTCATAAATTACCGGAATTTTCCCCAAATAAGCGGGTGCTAACACGTCAACACTTTACTAATAAAGTACGAAAATTACCTATCGATCAAATATCGATGCAATTTAATTAATTTGTCAATCATTCGGCTAATGTGTGTGACCCTCCGGGTTCACCGTGAACTGGACATAGGTCAATACGAATCATTTCGTATCAATTCGTCATAACTCATTATAACTGAAATTCCTAATGATCATGAGTGGCCTCTAGCAAGATATCATGACTCTCAGACATGAAGAATGAAATATTGGATAAACTCATATAGTTGTATTTACGTGTGGTAAATTCCCTCTGTTGTCGACTTATGATCGAGTGAAGGCCATGAAATCGTCAAGCCTCTAACTCAATCATAGGAAAATGAAGTCATTCATATACGAGATCCACGTATCCGCAAAATATATTTTTTGGAAGATGCGTACTTTGACCAAAGATTTGATGTTCGTATGTGACATTCCTTCATAGGATCTCAAGCTGAAGTATCTGAGCCAACGTATTCCATTTTGATCTTCACATGTCCTGATGTGATCCTAGCAGCATGGATCGATTTCGTTTGTTTAGGCTTATTTATTATTTATTTTTATATATGGAACCAACATGGATGTCCGTTTTTATTTATTATTTGGGATAGTTTATTTTATTTAATTATGGGTTCAAAATGGGCTAGAAATTAGGAGTTATGGGTTTTTAGTTGGTAATGGGTAGTTTATGGTTATATTAGTCTTTTTAGCTCTCTTAGGGTTTGAGTATGTTACTATTTAAACTCAAAAACATCTCTTAATGAAGAACCCTAATTTTTGTGCGTGAATAGTACTTTTATTTCTTGAGATTGAGAAATTTTATCATCGTTCAGTGATTGAACAAAGACTTATCAAAGGGTTGGCATCCTTTGTGGCGTCCTATTTGCTGGCAAAATTCATCTGAGGCTATCTCCAAGGGTTTTCAAGGACAGGTTCTTTGGGGGTCTACGGGATCTTGGATCTTAGTTAGTACCAGCCTCGTGGAGAAATTGAGGTTGTCATTGCGAAACCATCCTAAGCCTTATATGTTGCGAGGTTTGCCTAATTGTGATGAGGTTAAGGTGGAGTATCAAGTCATGGTTGCCTTTACTACTATGAGGTTTCATGATGAAGTATTATGTGATGTGGTGCCTATGCTTGATTGTCACGTATTGTTGGGTGGGTCATGGAAGTATGATAGGAAAGTGTGGCATCAGGTTGAGAGGAGTAGGTACATTTATGTCACGGAGCGGAGGTCAGTGATTCTTTCTCTTTTAACACCACAACAAGCCTATAAAGATCAATTAATAATGAAGAGGAGAAGTGAGGTTGAAAAGAGGAAAAAAGAAAGAGATGTCGAATGCTTAGTACATAAACTTGCTAGTGATATTGTGAATGTAAAAGAAGAAAATATGTGCATGATAGTGAGTGAGCAAGCAGTGAAGAGTGAGTGTGATGCTGAAGTTATTTCTATTACTGAAGTGGATGACTTAGCTGTTGCTGGTGATGATAAATTTGAAGCTCAATGCATGGCTAAATATATTGATGAAACTACATGTGTAGTTGAATGTGTTGAGAGTTTTGAACATGCAAATGTGAGTACTGAGTCGGGAAACACATGGGTAAATACGTGTGAGAGTTTTGTGAGTGTTAAGCATGTAGAATTTGTTGTGAATGAGATTGAGAGCGTGAACTTAATTAGGAATCTCATTGGGAAGGAGAGTGCAATAAAATTAGATTTTGCGGAAGAATATGGGCAAAAGGGAACAATACACAAGCATTATTGTACTAACATTAACACTTTTCTTCCATGTGATTTTTCCTTGTTCCAGAATAATCGTCCAATTGATTTTATCATTACTATCTATGATCCGGGCACGGATTCGAGGACGAATCCTTTTCAAGAGAGGGAGAATGATGTGATCCTAGCAGCATGGATCGATTTCGTTTGTTTAGGCTTATTTATTATTTATTTTTATATATGGAACCAACATGGATGTCCGTTTTTATTTATTATTTGGGATAGTTTATTTTATTTAATTATGGGTTCAAAATGGGCTAGAAATTAGGAGTTATGGGTTTTTAGTTGGTAATGGGTAGTTTATGGTTATATTAGTCTTTTTAGCTCTCTTAGGGTTTGAGTATGTTACTATTTAAACTCAAAAACATCTCTTAATGAAGAACCCTAATTTTTGTGCGTGAATAGTACTTTTATTTCTTGAGATTGAGAAATTTTATCATCGTTCAGTGATTGAACAAAGACTTATCAAAGGGTTGGCATCCTTTGTGGCGTCCTATTTGCTGGCAAAATTCATCTGAGGCTATCTCCAAGGGTTTTCAAGGACAGGTTCTTTGGGGGTCTACGGGATCTTGGATCGGGTTTCGTCTTTTCGTATCCTGTTTCGTATCATGTCCTCATACATTAAAAACGCATTACCAGCAAACTTCTTGCAGCATGCGTGGCTAGCCCGGTGCTATATACACAAGTGAATGATGCACCTCAATATGGAAGACAATTGTAACATCTCAAGTCAAAGGACTAGTGGCACACTAGTACGGCTGTGCAACGAATCATTGACTGCAAATAATCGCTAATGTGATTCATCGCGTTTGGTCACGTTCAGTAATACGTTCTTTAACGTATTATCCACGTTCATGCTCTTGTAACGTGAGAGTCGTCACCCATCTATTAGTATCTAATACTAATCAGTGGCATCATCAAAACATGTCAGTCATGTGATGTGATCATCCATGATGATATCGCCTCAATCGGGAACTATTTTAGATATATTTAAATAGAAAACTATGTATTCACATATACAACTTCTTACTTATGGAGTTTCGACACATAATACATCACAAGTTCTTATTTTGCATATAATAATAAAAAAGATCGTAACTGAACATATGCAAAAGTTGATAATGTCATTTTATTAATCGTAAACCGTTTTATAATTAATTACAAAAATATATTTACATAATGATGATATCCCTGTACCGGTGTGATAATATTAGTTTTAGGGCATTTCTCCAATAATAATAACACTAGTATCCTTAATTTATTATATTTTTTTAAAAAAATAAAGATAAATTTTATCATTTATATCAAAATAGTCGTTATTTATATTGACTTTGATAAATACTCTTAAATTGGTTAATATTTTTTTATATATAATTATAAATGAATTATTTTTAGTCATTTTCGGAGTCATACGACATGTCAACTTCACCCATTTCGATTAATTTCTTATTAATCCTTTTGTAATTAAACTGTAAAAACTGAAAAGCAAATATCGGTATGAAGTAATTAATTTCATTTTGGAACTAAATAATCATGACATTTTGGGGCCGATGGTCTTGAATGCAAACTTATCAAAACCATCATCAATCTTCTTGTTGAACTTGTCAAATCAAATGTGCCAAGTGCCATTTATTTCCATTGAGCCATTGGGGTTTTAGTATTATAATATTATTTATTTCAACTCTAATGCCCATTTTCAACAATTCAAAAAATAATAGCCCCTTAATGGTTAGGGTTTATTAATGATATGATTAGGTTAAGAGAATCCTAATTCAACTAGATATACTAAAAGCATCAAACAGTAATATAGATACAAAAAATATGAGATCTTAGTTTTGAAATTATGTGCATCGAATAAATAACACGACCGATAGTGAATTTAAACAACCTAATTTTTTTTTTCTCTTTGAGCTAAAAATGCAATGAGAATTTATTTTATTCATAATTTAAATCGCTCAACCAAACAACTTCAAGCTTTTTCACAGTAATTTCATTTAAAGGTCATGTTTAATGAATTTATATTTTTTAAATCGTTGGAAACCCTTCCGTCAAATTATCCATTCCGTATTTAAGCGGAGCAGGTAAAATTTCTGACTGTCCCAAGCTCTTATAAGAAATGCACTCAATGAATTCGAACTCAAAACCTCTAGATAAGATCATGAACCCACACCACTAACTCACGTTCTTTAGTTCATATTTAATGAACTTACTTAAACTCTTCTCCATGGGGAAAAAAGTCGTGTCAAGTACTGTACATGTCGTATCTAGACTCAATTCACTTATTCACTCTATTACTTAATTTTTCCCCTAAAACAATATGTGTAAGTTTGTATTAATTAAACCTTTCGTATCCATTAATTATTGAAAAAAAATATAGTTAAAATATAAAGAGAATATCATGTCATTCATGAAAACAACTCAATTTTATATTATTACATGTGTTATTATATTGAAAAATTATTAGGTAAATGATAATTAAATTATATATGACTTTATTTATTTATTAGAAATACTATGTCGATCACTCATATTTCCTTTACGTCAAAAAATTATTTCCATTATTATATCTAACATATCCAAAACTAATCTTAGACATTGAAAATATTAGAGTATTGTACTTTTGCAACATTCTTCAAGCCACAACCTCAAAAAACTACCCTATAAATTTATTAAATGCAAACTACAACATTTTGATCTAATGAATTATTATTCACAACGTCAACGTAAAAGTAATGCTTGTAAACTAAGACCAACCTTCAAAACAAGTCTTCCTCACCGATCATGAATTTTTGGATAAACATTAATCCCAATCTTACTATGACCTTTTTACTTTGCCAACGTAATTATTACTCTTGATGGGAATTTCTGCGATTAAGGTATCTGAACCGTTTAGCAGGGGCAGAAAGGGAATTCTACTTATCCGGAGGATCGGTGCTCCAGAGGGTATATGTTATTCTTCGACACGGCGTGGAGCTCGGGTCCAGTTTCTCGTGTATGGCCGACCATAGTATACCGCATGGCACAGATTTCAAAGACCGACAACATCAGAACCGAAGCCGATCATATTAGACCGAAAGCTCAGTCTGATTATGTCCTACCTCCTGGAACGGACTGACGAGTTCAGATATTTCGGGTCAGGGCAAGAACAGTTTGGGAAGCTCGGCAAACCATTTGGCCGACCTCTTGAAGACCGACGTGAGATCAGAATAGTAGGACTTTTTCCTCCGACACGTGTCATTATTTGGAGGATCTTTCCAGGCTGGCATCATTATTGTAGCGTGTGGCAGTGAAGAAAACTGGTTGATGTGACAGGCCGTCAGGCGGCAGGTTTGCTTTCGGCGATGACAGTCTTGGGGCAGAGAGCCCGTCAATCAGTCGGAGATCACGCGGGAAACGTCATAAAGTTAGAGGAACAATGTTGTAATTTCGGAGTATATAAAGGAAAATTTGTAGAGAGGGAGCCCTTTTGGGAGAAAAAATATGTAACGAACAAAAAAGAGAGAACTACTTGTAAACCTTATAGAACAAAAACAGCTCGATTTTACTCTAAAAATAGGTCGGCCGAGCCCGGTTTGTGTAATAAAAGAGGAATATCTCATTTTGTGTCTGTGGATGAAAGGGGAAAGGAATGAGAAGAAGCTGGTCAGAACGGGAAGGGAAAGTGGTTCGCAAGAAGAATGAAGGTTGACAGTGGAAGCTTTCATTTTTGAGTTGTAGAATGGAATGTAAGAGGGATAGCCAACGATCACCCATTAGGTTTGAGTTGTAGAATGGAATGTAACATTGTGGATGAGTGACGTTCGTTGGCAGTAGCTGAACAGGTCCCTCCAAGAGCAGGCGCCATACCTACTCGGCCTGCCATAGTCCTCAGTTTTACCAGTTGGCAGTGCTAAAGGATCAGCCATGGAACTAGTCAGCCAAGGGCAAAGGACAACGTCCATCAGGCCCCCCTCAATTGGTGTGGTGGTCTCTCCCAATGAGAGGAAAGGAGACAAATTTCACGAGGGCCACCAAAAACCATGGGAATGGGTTCTTGACCGAGCTCCGGAATTGTTCAGAAATGCTTATAGAGCGCTCGGCACGATGGGGCCCTGTCAACACGGTCGGGAAGCAAGCCCAGAAGGATCTGAAGAAGCTCTGACTAGATGATGTTTCGGACTGCCAAGACAAGAACCAGAAGAAAGTATTGTAAAAGACTCTCTTAAAATTACCCGCAAAGAGTTGTAAGAAAAGACAGTAGGTCTATTGAATATGAATGAAACTTTCTATTTTGAATTAAGAAACTTGTCCATTTTACTTGTTTGTTAATTGAATGTGAAAGTTATGTTCAATATTCTTGGGATGTGCTCGATGCAAAGGGGTGCTCGGTAGTCGGGAAGGGCACCAAGCCCGTGGCACGCCAATCCCAGGTGGAAGTGTCCCGATGACCGGCGTAATCACACGCGTATAACGCAAGCGCACGTATCGTTCAAGTAGTATAAAAATATCGATCACACGAGGACTTAATTCCTACTGTTGTTATTAATTATTGATACTATTTATTTACAAGTATCTAATTAAGGGAGAAGTGAATGATTGTTTTTTGGTTGGTTGAATATTGATTTCCTTAAGTAAAACAAATAAAATAAACAAAATAAAATACTAAGAAAAATAAATAAAAGACACAAAGATCTAGGGTTGTGATTCTACACAATATTATCCTAAAGATGAATTAATTCTCTTATATATATGTAATAAGTCAGTTTGCTAACCTGGAACACGAAGATATGCAAAAGCCTTTGTCGATGGTCAGACACAAATACCCAAATAACCTAATTAATCATATGTCTATGTTAACCAAGTTACCTGAATTCATTAAGTTCAAGTTCCAAAAGTGGCTACCCCCGCCCGACAGGTATATGTCTATCCTGTAAGGAAATCTATTAAATGGTTATCTATCATCAAGGAAGATCGTGGGCTATTGAATCTAAGGTTGAAACCTAAAATCCCTTCGTCAAGTTCATTTTAAGTTTACCAAATCAATCTTATTAATGGCCAATTAACAAGAAGCATTAAACTTAAGACTCAATAAACAAACTAAAGAATTACCCATAAAAGAAAATCAATTATTAAGTGTGTGGATATTGTGTTTCATTACTTCCCTAGAATAAAAATAAAATGTTGGGGTTTGGAGATCCACCTTTACATTTCTAATTTAGAAATCTCTATTTCTATAATATAGAATTTATCAGTGATATTATCAACCAGCCATATAGGCGGTATCCTCATTATGTCAGATTTTAATTAAGTCCGACCGACCATAAATGCGGTATCATTATTTGTCCATAAACCAGCCATATCGGTGGTAATCATCTGTCACATAAAGACCGGTCATATAGGCGGTGTCTGATGAGTGGTATTTATATCACTATTTCTCACTCATCTAACCTAATATTTTGTATAGTTTCTCGGGATTTGTGAACGTTTTAATGTGTTTTGTGTTATTTTACAGATAAATAAAGTTGGGAAAGCATTGGAAGCAATTTGGGGCCAAAATAGAGAAAATATGACAAAAGGGCAATTCGATAATTTGGCCGCGTCGCGACGCCATGACCCTACGCGTCACAACGCCTAAAGTGCGCCGGCCATGCTAACGTGTGCCGAGGGACACGTGTCAAAATCTGAGAAATTTGACTTGCTAACGTGCGCCGTGCACATGTCATCATCACAGAAGATCTGCTAAAATGCACCAGATTCCACGTGTCAAAATCTCATTGGACCAAAGCAAGTGCGTGCCACGTGTCAATCTCTCATTGGACCGAATATTGGACAAATCACATGTTGCCACGTGTCGACCTCTCATTTGACCGATCCTAAGCACGTGCCACGTGTCAACTTTTCATTGGACCGATAGCTCAGCCAATCACCGTCTGCCACGTGGCGTTTTCTCATTGCACCACCTTCACCGCGTGACACGTGTCATCACCAGATTATGCCGACAGATCACGCGTGGACCGAAAACGCGTGCCAGCGTCGCTACGCTAGGACCTTTGGCGTCGCGACGCTGGATCCAGAAAATGCCTATAAATTCAGCTTCTCTTCACTTCATTTGGTGTGCTTTCCTTGGGAGTTTTTCCCTGTTTTTAGAGGATTGCATCTAGTTTTGTATATATAAATAATATTTTTAATTATGTATTTTAATTTAGATTAATCACTCTTAATTATAATATAGAAATTATAATTCAAATTAAAAAGATTACCGCCTTAATGGCTGGTTTTATTTATTTGACATAAAGTGGCACCACCTATATGGCCGGTCTTTAGGTGACAGATAATTACCGCCTATATGGCTGGTTTATGGACAAATAATAATACCGCCTTTATGGCTGATCGGACTTAATTAAAATCTAATTTAATGAGGATACCGCCTTTATGGCTAGACTGTAATATCACGATTAATTTTTATATTATAATAAAGGAGATGTCTAAATTATAAATAGTAAAAGTGGATCCCTAACCCCAGTATTTTATTTTTATTTTTATTTTTATTCTAGGGAAGTGATGAAACACAATATCCACACTTAATAATTGATTTTCTTTTTATGGGTAGTTCTTTAGTTTGTTTATTAAGTCTTAAGCTTAATGCTTCTTGTTGTCTGATCACCAATAAGATTGATATGATAAACTTAAAATGAACTAGACATAGAGATTTTAGGTTTCAGCATTAGATTCAATAGCCCACGATCTTCCTTGAGGATAAATAATCCTTTAATAGATTTCCTTATATGATAGACATATACCTGTCGGGCGGGGGTAGCCACAATTGGAACTTAATCTAATGAATTCAGGTAATTTGTTGACATAGACATATGGTTCAATTGGGTTATACTGGATATTTGCGTCTGACCATCGACAGAGGCTTTTGCATATTTTTGTGTTCCAGGTTAGCAAATTGATTTATTACACATAGATAAGAGACTCAATTCATCTTTATAATAATATTGTGTGGAGTCACGACCCTATATCCTTGAGTCTTTTCTTTTATTTTCCTTAGTATTTTCTTTTGAGTCTGTTTTTATTTTATTTTGCAAATCCACATCCAACCAACCAAAAGCAATCAATTCCCTTCTCCCTATAATTAGATACCTGTAAATAAATAGATTCAATAATTAATAACAACAGTAGGAATTAAGTCCTCGTGGGATCGATATTTTTATATTACTTGAACGATACGTGCGCTTGCGTTATACGTGTGTGTTTACGCCGGTCAGTGTCACATTATGTCAAATAAATAAAATCAGCCATTAAGGCGGTATAACCTTTTATGTTAAATTATAATTTCCATATTATAATTAAGGGAGATTAATCTAAACTAAAATAAAACCAAGCTTCAACCATTCCTCCAGCGAAAAAATTAACTACAAAACATAAAATAAAATAAAATAAACTACTACTATTACTGAAAATAAAAATGCATAAATTAAATACTGAAATAAATACAACCAAGATGCAATCCTTAAATTCCTTACAAAAACCTAAGGAAAGCATGAGAATTACAAATGAAATGACTTGGTATTTATAGGAAAATCTAAAGGCTTCCACCAATTGCTCCACCAAATACTCCACAAAACACTCCACAAAACACTCCACCAAATATGACACCAAATAAGGCACCAAACATGGCACAAAACACTCCACCAAACATGCTTGCATGTTTGGTGGAAGTTTCACAAATTTTTATATTTTTGAAAATGACTTTAGTAATTAAACATAACACAATTTTTGATTGTTCATCAATTTCGGTCATGAAACCTTCGGAATCGAAATTATTTTATTCTTCAAAGTTGTATATCTTTGAGTCTTCTTTAATCTGCAACTTGAATCAGCTCAATCGGATATCGGATGAAAAAGTTATGGCCAAAATACTAAACTTGCGCAAAATTGGAATTTAGGATTGCATTTCGTGATGCGTACAGTAAATTTTTGTTTTTGACCTTTTTTTCCTCCGGATTTCATCATTTTAGCCCCGAGTTGATTCCATTAAGTCCCAATATTATTTATCTACAAACACATAAAAATCAAATCAAAACGTTCATCAAACCAGAGAAACTAAACAAAATATTAGGTAAAAGGGGCGGTAAATATTGATATATTTTCCGTTCATCACCCGACCTGACTCATTTCACCTTTGACGATCCAAGACGCGTCAAGGGATGGGGTACAATCGTTGGAACCGAGAACGCATCAGATTTTTGTAGTTCCCGGCACCAACTCGTACACTCGTTGGAACCGAGAACTGGGGGACGGATGTTGATGGGAATTTCTACGACTAAGGTATCTGAACAGTTCGGCAGGGGCAGATAGGGAATTCTACTTGTCCGGAGGATCGGTGCTTAGAGGGTTTTTGTTGGTCTTCGACCCGGCGTGGAGGTCGGGTCCAGTTTCTCATGTATGGCCGACCAGAGTATACCGCATGGCACATATTTCAGAGACCGACAACATCAGAACTGATGCCGATCATATTAGACCGGAAGCTCGGTCTGATTTTGTCCTACCTCCTGGAATGGACTGACGAGTTCGGATATTTCGGGTCAATGCGGGAACATTTTGAGAAGCTCGACAGACCACTTGGTTGACCTTTTGAAGACCGAGGTGAGATCAAAGTAGTTAGACTTTTCCCTTCGACATGTGTCATTATTTGGAGGATCTTTCCAGGCTGACATCATTATTGTAGCGTGTGACAGTGAAGAAAACATGTTGATGTGACAGGCCGTCAGGCGGCAGGTTTGCTTTCGGGGACGGCAATCTTGGGACATAGAGCCCGTCAATCAGTCGGAAATCATGCGGGAAACGTCATAAAGCTAGAGGAACAATGTTGTAATTTCGGAGTATATAAAGGAAAGTTAAATTCATTTGTAGAGAGTGAGCCCTTTTGGGTGAAAAAATGTGTAAAGAACAAAAAAAGAGAACTATTTGCAAACCATAGAGAACAAAAACAGCTCATTTTTACTCTAAAAATAGGTCGGCCGAGCCCGATTTGTGTAATAAAAGAGAAATATCTCATTTTGTGCCCGTGGATGTAGGTTGAACTTGCTCCGCCGAACCACGTTAAAACTCTATTGTCGATCTTTGTGTTTTCTCCGCTCTTTTACTATGTTTGCCTTTGGTCTCCCCATAACCAAATAAATTCAAGGTTGAATGAGGATTGTCTCGGGAGAGTTATCTCGAAACTACCCCGGGGACGAAAATCATCTGTCAATAATTACTCAACCTTAACCACCCTTACAACTAACCATCTTCATAATTAATTTACAAATAATCACTCTCTCTTCATCTTATCATTTTCTAAACTATTTCTTAATTGGATTAATTACACATACAAATATGTCATGTCCTGTCAACAGGCGATCCATCGGGGTGAAATAAGTGAACAAAAATCTCAATTCCTCATGGATATGTGACTGAAGTGATCATCGAACACAACATGGTTGGCTCGGTTTGGCTAGATGTATTGGGCTTGTTTGGCTGGATGTACTGGGCTTGTTTGGATGGTAGAAATTACTGGGTTTAGAGAAAATGGTTTTTACAGTTCCATCATTTTGTCGGTGGAAATTGGATTCAACTGTTTGGATAGGCTCAGTTTAAACACAAGACGAGACAACAGAACGAGACGAAATTTAACGGGATGAGACAAAATTTAACAGGATGCAGGATGAGACCGAAATGATTTTTCATCCCGATTTTCATAAATGAGACAGGATTGAGATTGACAAACCCTGCCCCAACTCGGGCCATTGTCAACCTTTACATACATTAGCTTTATAGCAAAAACCCTTGTGGGGATGAGGCCTTCAGGGTTCCTATTAGAGTGGAGTAATAATGACATTCAGTTTTTGGGCCCTAAATGAGTTTTAAAAGTATTTGATCCCTACTAAAAAAGAGTTTTTAACTTTTGTGTTGTAATGTATATTAAATTTTCTCAGATTTAGGGACCTGTAACTTTGTCTGAAATTTTGGGAGGCTTAGTCAGCCACATGTGTAAGATGTCTCTATGATCACCCATGGGGTTGGGTACTGATACGGTATATAATACGGTATTGACGTCCTTATACAATTAAATGTAAGAATATGCAAATAAAATGGGACCTGGTACATTAAAATTGAGTACAATTATAATTTTTCATATCCGTTAGTTGAATTGATCGAATACGAGTAATGATATATATTGCCATCCCAAATTAGTTTTTTTTTTTTTTTTTTTTTAAACCGCCCACCCGAAAAAATGTTCAATATTTCATGTAGCTAAATGAGCTCTGATAAGTTTAAAAAATTTTGTTGGCATAATAAATTGATTTAATGAGTCGTAGAGACCCAATACGTTAGATGAAATTTTTTTAATACCAGTTGGTTGGACAGGTCGGATACGGGTATTAACATCCCTGTTAAAATAGAAATAAAATCATCATGTAAATATGGACACATGCGGGGGTTTGATATGTTATGAGCGGATAAGAGAATAATTTTAATACTTGTTAATTGATATTGATATCCATGTACGATATCCGATCTATTGTTATCCATAGTATATTGTCTATCACGTTTAGTGTGTGATATATATTTATTATATTCATCAATTAAACAGAATTCATTAATAGAAAAGTCTAATCAAGTTTTTTTTTTTTTTTTTTTTTTTTTTTTTTTTTTTTTTTTTGGTCTCCCAATCTTATGTAGGGGTGTCAAAACGAATCAACGAATCGTATTTGTATCGAATCCTAAACGAATCGAATCAAAATATGATGGATTCGTATTCGATTCGTTTATTAAACGAATCCTAATATCAGGATTCGTATTCGATTCGTTTATTAAACAAATCGAATACGAATGTTCGTTTATTTGTTTAGTCAATGATATTATTTAATAAAATAATTTTCCATATTTGATTTACATTAATTCTTCATAAATATATACATATGAAATGTGTAATTAATATATTTACTAAAAATATCTCACCAATTATCGAAAATATTATTTTTTTTTTATGATAATTAGCTATAATTTCTTCAATCTTAATTGAAAATTAACAAGAACTAGTAAATAAAAATAATAAAACGAATCATAAACGAATAAACGAATCAATGAGCTTAAATTCGTATTCGATTCGTTTAATAAACGAATAGAATCGAATTGACCCATTTATTAAACGAATTCATTTTTTCAAACCCGTATTCGCTTTAAAGCGAATCGAATCGAACGAATAAACGAATTCTGACCCAAATTGTCATCTCTAATCTTATGAGCAAAAACAACTAAATTAAATTAACTAGAGAAATTATTATTATAAGTTATAACAACTGAATTTATGATTAGTTTTAACTGGAAAGGTCATCATCCACGAGTTAATCAAAATTAAAATTAATAATAATAATAATAACTAAAATTACACAATTGGGTTTTGTTCTAATTCAACCTCTCCTCTCTCTCTCTCTCTCTCACTCTCACTCATTCACGCACACACATCAACATTCAACTTGTCAACCCGTATGAGTCGACTCGGAAACGAGTTGCCAAGCTGAGGTGGCAATCAGCGGCCGCGTGTGCCAACCAAGCATTAAACAACCGTCATTCTCCTCCACTCTATACCCATCACCACCAGCAAACAGAGCCAGCAACATACTAGCTTGTTTATACGCATTTGAACCCAAATGAACCGGATCGAACCCGGCCGAACCCAACCGAGTTCTCCACTGAGTCAACGTCTCATGCCGCTCATTTCTCTCACTTCCTTCGCAAGCAACAATGTTACATATTTGTCTCCCTAAGTACAACTCAGACATAACCTGATCTTGACTCGGTGGAGTCAACCCAGAGCCCTCTAACGAGTCAAACAAACTCGAGTAATAGTGCAAGGCTTCATTGAACCGGTCTAGAAAAACCGGGCTATTGTGGTTCGCTTCTTGTTCAGCGACTGTAATAATCTTGGGCTTCATTGCTTTAATGGAAGACACAACTTTTTCAATCCCACCGGGGCGGGCCAAGAGCCGATGAAGCTCAAAGACCGAATTAACCGCCACGGTTTCGACTTCCGGCGGCCGGATATCGAGCATATCCGGTTCAAGATCCGCTAAGCTATTGCAAACGAACCCACGAAACTCGAATTCAACCCCAACAGTGTCAGCCAATTGAGCCAACTTCCAACCCACTTGCTGCAACGCGTCAGTGTTATCCGGCTGAGGCGGGCCGATGCCGGTCAAGCGAAAAGCCGGTGGCCCACCAGGTCTTAATGCCAGTGCCTGCATCAAAGCCGGCCATTGCATGCCTTGTTTGAGACTAAAATCAATAACATGGACTCTATTGGAGTTATTAAAAGCTTCAAGAATGGCCTGATTAGCCGTGAAGTGAGCGAATTTGAGATACGGGCAAGTCTCGTAGAAGTGCATCTGAAGGACGTCGTTGTAAGATGAATCAAGACAATCTTGTGGATAAATTCTGTAGATCCTTCGAGCTAAGGCTTCCGCAAAATAAGTGGCCACCTTCCTCATGGCGCCGGCTTGAGATGCTGCGAGCAACCCTATGTGCTTCACGAGCGCGTCAGCGAGTTTCAAGTTCTCTTGCTGGATTGCTTCGGCACATGCCATGAGTGTGTGGACGAGTTGGACTCCAGTTTCTTGTGAGTCAACAACCATTACAGACCGAGCTAACTCGGAAGCAATACCAGTATTAGGGAGTCCGGTTTCTTGAGCACTTGAAGATGAATCAATTGAGATTCTCATTCTCTTGTTGTTTTCAGGTTGTGGGTACGCGGCAGAACCTGGAATTGCGCTAAGATCATACTCGGAATCATCGTTGAAAATTCTTGCTTGATTAATCGAACTGACGGTGGAAGATGAATCGAAGCCAGTGTTATTGAGCTCAGAAAGCATGCTCTGTACCCAGCCGGAAAGATCAGAAGGGTTGTAATGAACAGTATCAGTGGCAAGATGGGAAATTCCATCTTCTTGAGCTGTGCCCATCACCATCTCCAGCTGTTCAAGCTTCTGGGCAACATCAGCCATCTCTGAAGATCGAACCTTGTAACCCAAAACTTCCAATAACTCGTCCATGCCGCCAGCGTCTTGCTCTGCTTCCAACATCTTCGCCTTATTTGCATTTCCCATTGATGATGATGATGATGAATAATCGCCTTTTCTTCCATTTCCACTACCGCCACAACTTTCTTGGTGCTCTCTCTTCATGATAAATTTCTCTTTTTTTGGGTTCTTTGATTCTGAAAGAAAAAAGAGGACTGGAGAAAATCAGAAAAGATACTAGAATTTGGTCATGAGAGGGGAGTGGGGGTTATATTAGGAAATTTATTTTTAGTTTCTGAAAATAAATTTTTTTTTTTTAAATGAGGAAATGATGAGAGAAATGGGTGAAGGTCCAATGAAGGAACAGGGAGGGATGAGAGTGGAAGAGATAAGAAGCAACTGAGGCCAGAATATTAATGAGACTTTATTTATTTATTTTTTTAAATATTAAAAAAATAGTTTTTTTTTTTTTTTAAAGGGTATGAGTATGACGTTACGTTAATATATTTTTTAAAATAAAAAATGGTTAGCTCTGGCAAGTATGTACTTAATAAAAGCATCATCAAAAGAGCCGTAGCAGCACCGCAATGCTAAAAAAAGATGCTGCTGATGATGCTAATGTTAATGTACTGCTCGTGTGTACGTTCGTTTACCTCTTTTGCCGTCTTGCGGTAAAAATAAGGTGTTCAATTTTTGTGGGGGTGCAATATATATAATTAGAGATGAGTAAAATCGGTTTCGGTTTTGATTTTGTGTGTAATCGAAATTTATTCAGAAAAAAATCGGTTCCTAATTAAGTGGAATCAGAACCTACTCAATTAAATAAGTTATCGTATTAATTGATTCCAATTCGGTTTCGCGTGGAACCGGAAAGTATTAGGAAAAATCTGATTTCAATTCGATTCCGGTCAGTTCTGATTTATTTATTTATTATTTTCAAACTTTAAAAATATAATTATTTCTCACACTTGAATATTACATAATATTTTTGGTGATTGTCCACACATAAATAAAATAATAAATAAAACTGCATATTACATAATATTTTTGACTCAATACATAATATTCTTGTACGAAGTTTCTTGGTTTAAATTGGGTTTTAAGAGGGTTATGAAATTAAGTTTTAATTGAGTTTTAGAATTAGTTATGAAATTGGGTTTAAATTGTATTTTAATTTGGGTTATGAAATTGAGTTTTAAAACTGGTTATGAAATTAAGTTTTAATTTGGTTCCAAAATTAGTTCTAAATTCGGTTCACAAAATAAGATTCGGTCTGGTTAAATGGTCTGATTCCGGTTCCGTCCATGACATAATCGAAATCGGACCGTTTAAATTCGTTTCTTCCATTTTAGAACCAGAAATGGTTCGGTTTCAAACTCGGAAAATCGGTCCGGTTCCAGGTAGAACCGGAACCGATGCTCAGTCCTATATATAATGAAGGGATTTCAATATTTTTTTAAAAAATCTAAATATTATAAAAATTGTGTGACATTATGTTTGATAAATTAAGAAATCATTTTGGTATAGTGTTTGTTGAGTTTATAAACCAATTTATGAGTTAGTATTTAAACATTACACTAAACACATAGTTAACGTTAGTTTATATTCTCATAAAATTATAATCTCATAACATGAGATTAGATTTATACTTCAATTTATACTATAATTTTTGTTACACATTATAGCTTATGCTTTCAGGGCTCGTTTTCTGAAGCGTTAATGTTTGCGTTTTAACTCTCCATTAAACTGGCAAGTCAACCTAGCGTTGCCGTTCACAAAATCATAATATCACAACATGAGGTTATTTTTTTACGCTACTTTATACTCTAACATTTGTTCAATAACTTATAAACTAATTTATATTATTTGCCAATATTCTCTACCAAATACAATCTTAATGCAATATTCTGTACTAAACTCACCCTAAGAGTTTTAGAACATTTCCAACGATACTCTATGAGGTTAGGGTGCTATATATAAAAATAAGAGACTTACTCATTCTTTCAAGAAGGCCCAAATATTATCGACTATTGTGGCCTTACATTTGATAAATTAAAGTTTTAGAGCATCTCATGGCGCTATATATTTATCAAAAAAAATGACATTCATTTTTAATTTTGGGAGTCATATATACGAGAGGTTTTGTTCCAACCATCATTCTAACTACTTCTTATACAATAAAAAATAATTTATTATTTGATATTTTTTTTCCTATGAAGTCTAGAGAATGTGATCACTTAAAAATTAAATAAGATGAAAATATGAAGTATTATTATAGATTAAAATATTATTTAATAAATTTAGAGTAATGATATACATAGTTAAATTTTTACTTAAATTTTATACACCTCTCTCACCGTAGCTACAGTGAGAGGAGTGTATAAATTTTAAGTAAAATTTTAAATATATTTATCATTTATGTTAAATTTAAGGGGGTGGTATGAATTTTTCAATCTTCTTTAATGGTATTTGGGAAGTAAGAATGAGACATGGGTCCAGCTGCCAATGAGAGTAACAAGATTGTTTTGTTCTAACGCAACCGCTCTTTATTCAGCGCGTGCTACACGCTCCTATAATTTCAATAATTGATGATAGAATTAGAGTTAATGCATTGTTGTTGGTTGTTGTTACAATGAATAAGACTTCAAAGGAAAATAGTTTTGGGCACATTTCAAGAATTCTCATGCCCCCTCTTTTTAAAAATTTTGAGAATGGTTTCATTAAATGTATTTGGTGTAAATTATAATGTAAAACAACAAATAAATGAAATTATAAGCCGCACAGATTAACTTTCATATAAATTTATTATCCGTTTTGAATTGCACACCTCACATGAAGGTATCTTCAAATAAAAAATCGTACTGATTTAACTCAGAGTCACATCCTTTACCCTTGAGTTCAAAGCATGCAATAAAATTTCCATTAAATATAATAATTTGTGTACTTTCAAAAATAATTTAATATGAATTAATTTACTGTATTACTAAAAATACTAGTTTTGAAAATTTTATTTATTTGTTATATGGAGACGCGATAACATCGTGCCATATAAATATTTAATGATTAAAAAATATTAAATGAATTTAAAATTGCACTATAAAAACTAGGGGTGGCAAAACGAATCAACGAATCGAATTTGTATCGAATCCTAAACGAATCGAATTTGTATCGAATCCTAAACGAATCGAATCAAAATGTGATGGATTCATATTCGATTCGTTTATTAAACGAATCATAATATCAGGATTTGTATTCGATTCGTTTATTAAACGAATCGAATGCGAATATTCGTTTATTCGTTTAGTCAATAATATTATTTAATAAAATTATTTACCACACTTGATTTACATTAATTCTTCATAAATATATACATATAAAATATGTAATTAATATATTTACTAAAAATACCTCACAAAATATCGAAAATATTACATTTTCTATGATAATTAGCTATAATTTCTCGAATCTTAATTGAAAATTAACAAGAATTAGTAAATAAAAATAATTAAACGAATTCTAAACGAATAAACGAATCAATGAGCTTAAATTCGTATTCGATTCGTTTAATAAACGAATCGAATCGAATTGACCCATTTATTAAACGAATCCATTTTTTCAAACCCGTATTCGCTTTAAAGCGAATCGAATCGAACGAATAAACGAATCATGACCCAAATTGCCACCCATAATAAAAATAATTAAAAAAAAGTGTTATACACGCTCCTAATGATTCGAGTGAACTGTTTTTCCTTTCGCTTAGGTCAACTTAAGCTAACTACGCGCTACAAAGGCAAGTACAACACAAACGCCGTGACGATAGAGCTTAGTGTCCTTCAACAGCCACGTGGTGCCACATACACAGGAGTTGTCTGCCACGCACAGTACATCGCACATGCAAAAACTTAAAAACTACGATTGTTGGTAGGACAACCATAACATCCTTGTGGGACCCAAAATCCTAAAGTTACGGAAAAAAGGATAACGCAATCAAATATAAACGGCGTTAATTTTTTTTCCTATTTTGGATTTATTCCGGTTCTGCGACTGCCGTTTTGTTTATGCAACAGTGGTGGCCTCCGTTATAAGATTAACATCAAAGGGTGTCCATATCTGAGAGTGACGCTAAGGGCTGACGGAATCTTAATAGAATCTTGCAGGGACGACGTCGTTTTGATTTTTATTTTTTTTGAAATTGTGGTTTATTTATCATTTACGTTTTTATTTTATTAGTTAATTTAAATATTATAAATAATAAATTTTGAAAAAAAAAAGGACTAAACTGACAGAAGGACACCTCCTCCTTAACACTGGTCCAATTAGCATGTGATGCTGCCACATTTTATAGATTCCCTAATCTCGGTGGTCCCGTGCAACAACTTACAAAAAGATTTGATTTGGTTTGGTGTCATTGAAATTCGAATTATGATTATTAAATATGAAATTTCTACTATATTTCAAATTCATTGAGCTATTTCAAGTTCGAATTTTAATTTTAATATTTCAGGACCAATACCGGAAAACTGCAGTACATTCGCATGAAAAAATCGTGCAGATATCTGTAATTATTTCGAGTCGTGTTTATATATATAATGTTTTTACTTTATCTACTCTTCATACACCACGGTGCATTTGCACAAAAAAAAAAAAAAAAAACGTGCGGATATCTGTAATTGATTCGAGTCGTGTTTATATATATAATCTTTTTACTATGTCTAGAAGGGCCTCTACTCTTCATAAAAGAAAATATTCCATAGACTTGATAATGAAATGTGAATCCAATTTTAAGAGACTAAAATAGAGGTTAAAGTATGATGAGATTAAAATTAAGGCTAGCAATTATCAAAATAGGTAATAATTAAAAGAAAAATTAATGGACATAAATTGAGCTTGTTGATTTTGTTAGTAAATGAGCAATAATTTGAATGAAAATTAATTGACACAGCTTTAGCATGTGAGAGACTTGAACACATACCTTAGCTCTAATATCCAAGTTTTTAAAAATCGAATCAGTGATCTAAAATGTTCAATGGGTTATTAGTTCTATCTGTTGAATGGGTAAAATCGGGAAAAATTATAAATAATTTAAATTAATTAAAAATTAATTTTTTTTTTTGAATTAAGAACTAATTTGGTCGGTTTTCTGATTCAACCGATTCTAAGAAAAATGCTAATACCATGTTATTAATTATAAAATCTAATTGGCACAAAAGATTAAATTATTAGGTAACGGTTCAACATTATTATTAAAAACAGGTATTAATATTGAATATTCAATTATTTAACGTGGATGTGGTTGAAGAATGTGGATTGAAGGATAATGAATGCTCCACCAATTAAGTCTTAATTAATTTGCCAAATCAGAAAATATTCCGTTAAAACTTATAAACAACATTCAACATTTTTATCAGAAAATATTCCCTTGAAACTTATAAACAACATTCAACATTTTTTGGACACATATTTTAGAAATTAGTTAAAATGTACGTAAATTAATCCGGATAAATCGATAAATGAAAAAAAAATACATTCAACATTTTATGAGATGAAACTACACTATTCCGATAAAAAAAAAAAAAATGGAGGATGATGTAGTTAAAAATCGTTTGCTTCGACTACTGATTATGTTGTACATATTCCACTAATACTTATGAGTCACCTATTGAGTCAATGTAGTATAATTTTTCAGGATTTTGCCTAAATAAGTGAGCTGAAATATCTTTTTTTTTTTTTTTTTTTTTTTTTATCGTCGGAAATCTCATCGCTAAATCACTTTTTTCAGGCTTAAGTAGAGTAGAAAAAATTTCCTACTGTCCCAGATTCTTATAAAAAACGCACTATCTGGATTCGAACCCAAGACCTCAAGATGAGATCCTGAGTCGTACATCACCAAGCCACGCCCATGCACGACAGCTGAAATGTCTTACTCACGTGTAATTATGAAATTTTTTTTGACCATGTCAAATCCCCAATTGGCCGCCTAATGGTTTTGATCAAATCAAATCCATATATATATATATATATATATATATATATATATGTATGTATTAAAATCTTTAAAAAAAAAAATCAAAAAAATAATAATTTATTCTTCTAAAACCCGGACCAGTAAAATATCATCCCTAAATTACATGAATCATTTGACACCATTATATTCTGTTGGAAATAAATATCTCATTAAGTTCAATAAAATTTTGATATCTATCTACGGGTTTTGTTCATGTCGACTTAGGTTTTCCTTTCACTTAATATAACAACACAATTTAATTTACGTTTAGGAGTGTTTAGCCTAAAATCATATTAAAAGTATCAGAGTACTATCAAACTGACTCTTACTCTCGTTTTCTCAATAGGATGCTTAGAAGTTTCTCTCTTTTTGTTTTTTAAGAACAAAAATATAAACAATTTTCATAAATGGGGTTTATAATTTCTTACATTGTTTCATTTGATATTTAAGAATTTAAATTGGTAATTAGAAACATTCAAATGATGGAAATGGTCAAAATCATGAAGGCCAACTGAACTCATATATGTCTCTAAAAATCCCTAACTTCACATGATTGTCTGTATTCACATGCAAATCCCCAATATTTTATTTTACATCCCCCATTTGGCATAGCTTCAGCTTCTTGATTCAATACAAGTACTCCTCGTTTAAATACAAGTCAATAAGATTCCTTAATTTTTTTGAGTTCCATGTTATCCCATTTACGTAAAGCCAACTATTATTTGTATATATTTAAAATTTATTTAGTTTGCCAATATTAATATCGGTGCTAATAAAGATTAGGATTCTGTTAACGAGTGACCTAACGGCACTCCTTAATGATTCATTTTATAAAAAATTTCACATGATTTTTATTAGAAATGTAAAAAATTGTCAAAACATTAATTAATTTTTCATGAAAATTTTCATAAAATGAATCATTAACGAATGCACACTCGTTAGCATTTCCCTAAAGATTATGATTTAATATTAAAGTTAAATTTTGTGTTAATTAATTGTAAATCACTTCGATTATTGTTCCTTGAGTATTCACGCCGGCAGCAAGCGATACAAACCAAGTACATACCACCAAGTGATTAATAATTAGACAAATCAATATCTTAATCTAATCCCCATTTGATTAGTACCAACTTGTTCCCTTAATATTTTTTTTAGGTGATGCTTAAATTATATACATATTGCCACGTTTGATGAGATCACGTGAAAATAATGGGAGAATTGACCACCCAAAAGCCAAAAAAAAAAAAAAAATTAATTGGGTCACTGAGTTTGATTATTGAGTTAATCACTCATTAACTCATTAGACGTGAGTCTAGGGATGGCAATTTTACCCACAAACCCGCAAACCCGCAAAAACCCGCCCGCAATGGGTAGGATTTGGTAAATATATTAGTGGGTGCGGTGCGGGTTTGGTAATTTAAAGTAGAACCCGTTGCGGGTGCGGTGCGGGTTTGGTAATTAAGAAAAAAATGCGGGTATCCGTTGCGGGTATCCGCATACCCGCAATATTATTTTTTTAATTAATATTTTTAGGACAATATAAAAAAACCTTCATATAAAAACAACTAACAAAACCTAAACCTAAAACATTAATCCACAGTTCCACACTCCCACTCAGCCGCAGCCCTCAACCTGCCCATCTGAAGATTTTTTGCATGACTATTATTATTATTTTTAATCACACTTATTAATAAAATTATAATACAAAAATTTGGATTGAGTTCATATGATCAGAAATGGGAGAGGAGCAAAATAAGCTAGTGTTTGCAGCAATTTCAGTAGCTTTCCTGCTTCTTCATTACATTTACACCACTTGAGCTTTGTAAGCATCACTTTCATTACAATTAGCATAAAAAATGTGACCAAAGATTGGTGATTATTTTTAGCTTATTGTCGATTAAGTTGGCTAACTTAGATCATTATAATTATGAAGGGAATAACTTGTTTTAATTATGTTTATATGAAAAAAATAAACATATGGTACCGAGTCTTTCATACATTATGTTATCTATGTACTGTATATACATACATTGCATGTTGTATATGTCAAATGAAAAACAAATGTGAAAACTACAGCTAGCAATTAAAAATAAAATATTTAATTAAAAAAATTATATTATTAAGAACACAAAGTAATTCAATATTTTAAAAACCCGCAAAAAATCCGTTGGGTACCAATGCGGGTTTGGTAATTTATTTTTATATGCGGTGCGGGTTTGGTAATGAAAATTAAAACCCGCAACGGGTATGGTGCGAGTTTGGTAATTTATTTACATATGCGGGTGCGGGTTTGGTAATGGCAAACCCGCACCATACCCTACCCACTGCCATCCCTAGACGTGACTCAATTATTGTATATAACCTAACAATGTTGATGTAACATTATTAGAAAATTTAAAGCACAAACATCAATAACATGTTTTCAGAATAGGAATTTGAGATTAGAATGCCTTTTTAATTCTAATTTAATTGTAGGTTAACAACACAGTATAAAAAATTTTTGTTAATAATTCTAACTCGTTAATAAGATAATTTTGTTTTATCCTATTAAAATAAATAATATTTATTAATTTTCTATCAAAATTAAATTTTACCGCAACTAAATAAGATAATTTGAGTTTTTTTAAAAAAAAAATTTTGTTGACTCGCTTTTGAGCTAGAGGTTGTGAAAATGCATTGGTGGCATCAACCATTATAATTCAAGCAGAATCCGATAGTGGAGATGACAAATTTGTGTCAAATCGAAGTGTCCTATCTTGCCGGAGCACTACTACTAATTCAAATTCAATTCAATTCAATTTTAGTGATGAAGATTGCTCTATTTTTTTGTTGCTTTATTACTGTATTCGTCACTTTTATAAGTTTATTTTTTCCGTATTGATTTTTTTATCTTTATCAGATTCGATTCTCGATTATTGATCGGACCGATTGAACCAATCGGTCCGATACTATTTTAACAACACTGAAAAATACAAGTAAGATCTTAATCTTATAAGAGTATAACTAAAAGGTGAAGCCTACTGTATTCGTCACTTTATATACACCCATGTTGAGAGATGATGAGAGATGAGACCCATCATGGCCCCCATTATATATAATCAATACCACTGTCCATTCGTACATCAGGGCCCTCCATTTCCATCATATGATCTTGATCAGATCAGGCGTGCATGCATGTGAGTATGTGGTCTTGATTTTGTGTGAAATATCAACCTATAATGGTGGCTTTGTACATTTACGTTGAAATAAAATATATAATATGCCTTTTGGCGGGCCAACCGTCATTCAAGTTCGAGTAATAATAAGATGTATGAATTGGTGTTTAGTAAGTGATGTCTAACTTGAGGTCTTATGTTCGAATCTATAGATTGCGTTTCTTGTAAGAATCTGGAACAGCTAAGGGTTTTACCTGCTCCGCTTAAGTCCGAAAGAGGTGGTTTGACGGTAAAATTTCCAACGATTTAAAAAAAAAAAAAAAGTGATGCCTAACTTCTTTTTTTGAAAGAGAGGAGCTTTCAAAAACATTCAGAATTCAAGAAATGATGTGGATGACTGGATGTGAGACTGAAATAGATAAAAACTATTAAGGTTCTGCATTTGTATTTAAAGTCAGGTTTAACATTAAAAATCTTGCATACATGCATGGCCGGTTCCGCCTAGCTCGTCTATAACCTCAAATATCTTTTAATTATAAAATAAATAAGTGATCGATGTAGTATTTCAAAATGTAAAAATAACATTGAATCCCGAAGATATCAGAACCGTCCGTAAATACAGACTAGTCAGTGAACCAACTACCATTAATCTGTAATCGAACCACATTATCACTTTCATAGACATAGTAGGACCATGGGACAATAAACATAATCTATATCCCATGTGCTTTGTGATCTCAAAATACAAATATTTATTACAAAAATCACTGAAATCCGAAAGTCGTTTATGCTATTTCTTGTGTCAAATAATTTTATGGGGTCCCAATTAATGCAGGCAATGCATTTTATGTTACTTATATGTGAGGCAGCTTGTGAAAATGAAAATGATAAATGGGATGGTGGGCTTTTTCTTTGGGCAATTGTCTCTTATCCCAAACAGCTACTCAAATGCATTTCCATGTGATTTTTTGGACATTATTTATGGTCCCAATTCTTTTTTATGTGTCTTTAAAGGTTGATGCCTTGAAATGAATGTTTTGTCTTTTCACCCGTAAAGAGGAAAATATTCATTTTAATATATTTTTTTAATTATGTTTCCATAGATTATAATTATATCTTAAAATTCAAAAACAAGTAAAAGATCACATTCCAAATGGTTTTTTAGGCCACAAATTTCCCATTTTGGTGAGTGAGATTACTACATAGCCTAGTTTTGTTAATCTAACACTAGAGCCCTATTCACAAGGTTCTATATTATCCTTTATTTCAAATTTATATTTTAATATTACATACAATTATATTATAATTATTGCCTCAAGTGACGTGATCTGGTGGTTTTCAAGTAGTTTTATTTAGTTCGCCGCATGAGTTCGAATCTTGGGCAAGTAATGTGAAAATTCGCGATTATCCTAGGTTCTGACCCTATGCGGAATTACAAACAATAAACAGGACAAGTCCTTATTACTGAAACTATGGAATATTAACAGGCAATAACAATGTCAGCCAACAATCATAAAATCCACAATATCAATTCAAAGTAAAATATAAATTGCGGAAAATAAAAAAATCACACAAAATCAACACAATAATTTTGGTGACGAAGTGAAAAACTCATGCCAGTAAAAAACCACTCCGGGTATATCGGCTACCAGCCAAATCCACTATATAGAAAAAAACTTACAGCGATGGTCAAGACCTATGGTGGCAACTCCACCGACTCAAGTACCTCAATACTGCAAGAACTCAAGGCAACTCCTCAAGCCCGCGACCCACTGTTTTCTTCAGAACCTCTTACGCCGAAACTCTGACGCCGAAACTCCGACTACCAAACTTCCTACTAATGAACTCTAAAGGATTATGAAATTTGGGTTAAGATGTGTTGAAGGTTTATCAAAGAGAGATTCACACCTTTAACAAAGAAGACAAGAAGATGAAAAAGTCTTCAATGGTGGAATCAAGAAGGTTGAAAGCTTTGAGATATTTTGGCTCAAGGAAAATGTGTTTCAACCAATTGGGATGACGACTACATATTACATTTATAGGTAGGGTGAAAAACTAGGATTTTTCAAGGTGAAAAGGCACAAAAACGCATTCAGATGCGACTGGCGTTCAAACGCTTACTCAAACACTGCACGAACGCGCGTCTATTGGAAAAACCCGTTCGAACGCCACTCGAACGCTCTACGAACGAATGCTCTCTGGAATGTCCCCGTTCGAACCCAACAAGAACGTGCCTCGAACGGTTGCTCTCTAGAATGATCCTGTTCGAACCTAATGGAGAACGTGCCACTAACGCCACACGTTCGAACCAAATAACGAACGCAGCACTAACGTCAATCATTCGAACACTGCAACGAACGCACCACGAACGTATGTCTGATGCACAGCAACTAAAAACCAGTCCAATTGCATAAAGATCTTCATGATAGATTACAAATCAATTGAACTTGTTTTGTCACAGACACATGCCAATATAAAAGGTGCTAACAATCTCCCCATTTGACATTCCGTGACAAAACACTACCTATTATAAAGACTACGGTAATAGTAAACTGTCAACCATCAAAATAGTGACTTATTACATTAGGACTCGATCTAATACCTAACCAAGTAGTCTTGAAATAAATGTCACATCAGCAACAAACCTGCTTACCTGAAACATCCACAAACAACAATATATCGTGAAAAACATTGGGATTATCAAGTATAACATGAAATAGGTATAAAACTCATGCATGTACATGTAGATATACTTCTCCCACTTAATCATAAATCTCCTTAAAACGGAGATATCAAAAGGATATTCTACTGTAATACTCCCCCTTAATATACTCTCCCTCTTTTTGTCACGAAATGACAAATGAGAAAAACACATGCAAGGGTATATGCAAACAAAACTTACTCCCACTTACTAACAGGCCCACACAGTTAGCTTAAAATCACACGGGAAGTAAACACTCATAAATACGCAACACAAATGGTATGCAATGACAAAGAGCACACACAAGCACACAATGAGGTAAATTTTTTTATCAAAAACTGACTGAAACAACATTTCAAGCAACTACAATGATACCCAGTCAGTAATCAGCTGTTTATGACATAAAATAATATGCATCATTTTAAATTTGGCTAAATACAACACTTATGCATATGACATAAACACCAAGTCATAAATAAGCACTTGCGTGAAAAAATAAGTGCACAACGAAACAAGGCTTAAGACCTTATTTTATAAGCTGGACATAGCCAAAAAATTCATCTCTTAACAAACCAAGTCCACAAAATAGATGTTCAAACCAAGCACCACTAGGACCTGAAATTAAGCAACATTGGTTGCATGCTATGGTACTTTCCCCATAACAATCATGAGCTCGTAAATAACAATTATTTCGAGTGAAGGGTTTTTGCCCTTATCATTTAAATTTGGCCCATTAGCTCTTTTGCACTTAAGTTTCATGTAATTTTTTTTTTAATTTCTCTTTGCTATTATAAGGGGATAGCAAGGTCATCTAGTCAAAAGTCACACTATTTAGTGAACAAAGTATGATAGAAATTAGATTGCTAGTCCAAAAACTCATACATGCGACCAAGCCTTGACATAATAAAATCGTGTATGTGAAGTGCAAGCACAAGATATACCAAAAGTTTATATCACACACGCATATGCATATAGAGCATCAAGAAAAATAAAAGTATATTATACATGCATAACCATATATCCTACATACCAGGATCACATGCACATGCTTTTCATACTCGAACAAGCCATAAAAACTATTTTTGGTCTTTTTCAAATTATATATATAGTTTTTTTTTTTGATTTTTCAGTTTTAACAAAAAATAATAATAATAAAGACACAAAACAGCTTGTCAATATCCAATGATACGTGAAGTTGTATCCCGAGTACAGATCATACTGCCGTCCATTCGGAATCGGCTATGAAATTTATGTCTGAGTTTCCATCCTATATACCAAGGGAGATGTAACAAAAACAAAACACACACACCCATATGCAGTGAAAAGAAAATAAACGTGCAAAAATATAAAACACACGCACACACATGCAATGAGAAATACAAATGCACATTCTAAGAAGAGTTACACCGAAGTGCACTAGCATTATACCTGTCAGGATCAAGACATTCAGAAGTATATGAGAAGTCATCTTGCTTCCTCACCTAAATCTTTCTAGGAATCTCTTTCACATGAGTATTCCCAATCAACAAAGCAAGTCTCTTACTAAGAAATTGTGCATGTTTTGTTAGTGCAGAAACTTGAGAAACTAGATTTGAACAATCAAATCTAGGATACACACTCTTAGGCCTCTTCTTTTGCTTGTGCAACATGAAGAACTTAGGCATAATATGTCATGCATTGCCACAATGATGGCATACAGGCACAAACCTCGGATGAGAGCGAGGTTTACCCACAGCACATTTGGATCGAGGTTGGGTCACACGACGAGGAATAAATGGAGGAATCACATGATTACACTCAACGGGCTTCTTGCCTAGGTCATGTTTAGGAGGGTTAGGCACTGCTCTAGATGTTGACGCCTTATCACAGTTAGGCTCAAAACTAATACCTAATATACGGTCCACTTTCTTATTCCCACTAGAAAATGCAGACATCTGAGTTCTAGCATCTTCAAATTCAGCTTCTAAAGTTTGGACCCTATCAACTAGACCTCTATTCCTCTCCTCCAGGTCATCTACCATCAAGAGGTTTTGCTCAAATTTGGCATGAGCTTCATTCTTTTCTAGCTCAACTAGTTTTAACCTCTTATGACCTCTATATTAGTCTTCTTAGCTAAACTCTCATTAAACAATTCAATATAAGCTACCTGAAGACTTTCCTCATCTACAGACTCATCAAGAGAGAGTTCTGACTCTACATCATTAACAACATTCTCTCTCTCATCAGACACACTAGCTGTAAATGCAATATAATTGCCCTTATTCTTAGGAGAATCATCACCTTCTGAATCACTAAGGAAGGCTATCATGGCTTTATTCTCTTTAACCCTAAGGTATGTGGGACACTCAGATCTAACGTGTCCATATCCTTCACATTCTTGGCACTGAACACCACATGATCTACTATTACTATCCTCTCTAGACTCTCTCCTGCTATGCCTACTCTCTATAGGCTCATCCTTCATATCTCTGTCACTACTATGGCCACTCTTCTTCTGCTTAAGAAATTTCATAAGCTTCTTTGCAAACAAGACCAAATCATGATCCGTGAGGGTATCCTCATCACTAGACGAACCATGAACAACTTCCTTCGCGATCTTCATTGCTATAGTTTTGGGCTTTTGATACCCATGAAGTTTCTGCTCATAAACCTGCAGTTTTCCTACGAGGTCTTCTAAATTAAGCTGATCGAGGTCATTGCTTTCCTCGATGGCGGTGATTTTGGGTAGGAACTTATCAGACAATGATCTAAGGATTTTCCTAACTATCATACTGGTAGGAATAGTCTCACATATGTTAAATCTTGAGTTAACTATGTCGTTAATCTCAACATATAACTTATCAAATGTCTCATCATCTTTTATTCTGACGACCTCAAACCTAGTAGCAAGATCCTGAAGTCTATTATTTTTGACAGATAATGTGCCCTCATGCACAGTCTGCAGGATGTCCCAAACATCCTTGGCTATTTCACATATGGAGATTCTCATAAATTCAGCAGAACATACAACACCATGTATAGCATTAACAACCTTGTTGTTCATATTGCTAGCATCAAATTCGTCCTTAGTCCAGGTCAGTTTATCTTTAGGGGAAGAGACCTCATCAACTATAACAACGGGAGGTTTCCACCCGTGTTCTACTGTCGTCCGGACCTTCTCATCTAAGGACTTAAGGAACGCTCTCATGCGAACCTTCAAATGTAAATATTATGTGCTATCAAAAAATGGCGGACAATTTAAGGGTTTACTACGTTTCATAGCTAATGGGTCAAGGATCGAGATCAGGCTCTGATACCAATTGAAAAATTCGCGATTATCCTAGGTTCTGACCCTATGCGGAATTACAAACAATAAACAGGTCAAGTCCTGATTACTGAAACTATGAAATATTAACGGGCAATAACTATGTCAGCCAACAATCATAAAATCCACAATATCAATTCAAAGCAAAATATAAATCGCGGAAAATAAAACAATCACACAAAATCAACAAAATAATTTTGGTGACGAAGTGAAAAACTCGTGCGAGTAAAAAACCACTCCAGGTATATTGGCTACCAGCCCAATCCACTATATAGAGAAAAACTTACAGCGATGGTCAAGACCTATGGTGGCAACTCCACCGACTCAAGTACCTCAATACTGCAAGAACTCAAGGCAACTCCTCAAGCCTGCGACCCACTGTTTTCTTCAGAATCTCTGAAGTCTCTGAGTATATTGTATCACCTCTGACGCCGGAACTCCGACTACCAAACTTCCTCCTAAGGAACTCTAAAGGATTATGAATTTTGGGTTAAGATGTGCTGAAGGTTTATCAAAGAGAGATTCACACCTTTAACAAAGAAGACAAGAAGATGAAAAAGTCTTCAATGGTGGAATCAAGAAGGTTGAAAGCTTTGAGAGATTTTGGCTCAAGGAAAATGTGTTTCAACCAATGGGGATGACGGCTACATGTTATATTTATAGGTAGGGTGAAAAGTTAGGGGTTTTCAAGGTGAAAAGGCACAAAAACGCGTTCAGATGCGACTGGCATTCGAACGCTTACTCAAACGATGCACGAACCCGCGCCTATTGGAAAGACTCGTTCGAACGCCACTCGAACCCTCTACGAACGGATGCTCTCTGGAATGTCCCCGTTCGAACCCAACAAGAACGTGCCTCGAACGTTTGCTCTCTGGAATGATCTCGTTCGAACCCAATGAAGAACGTGCACTAACGCACGTTCAAACCAAATAACGAAAGCAGCACTAACGTCAATCGTTCGAACACTGCAACGAACGCACCACGAATGTATATCTGATGCACAATAGCAAAAAACCAGTCCAATTGCACAAAGATCTTCATGATAGATTACAACTCAATTGAACTTGTTTTGTCATAGACACATGCCAGAACCAACCTTAATTAACACAACAACGATGAGCACATTCTAAAAAACCGATTCTGATATCTGAGGAAACTTTACAATTATAGCAATCTATTTGTCATTGATCTTTTTTGTCGTGATAGATTTAATTTATATTCACTATATATAAAAAATTGATGCTTTTACCACGACTGAATTTTATTGCACACGATAACATTTAGCAACAAAATAATGGAGTTGAGCTAACTAGTAAATCAAGCACCCATTTATTAATATATAAGATTTTAGTATTTTTTTAAGATAAAATTTTCAATTATTCGAGATTCACGTCTCCTTAAAAACCCGGCTTAAATATTCCGATAATCCAATATTCTCCCTCAAATGATTATAAGAGGACTGAAAATACATATGAATATAAGTTGGAGATGGATATTCAATCCCATCCCATTCCTATTCCCATTCCCATTCCGATTCCCATCCTTACAATTATGTGTATCTTATGGATGTTGCATAAGTGAGTGCAAAAGTTTGTGACCTTAGTAGTTAGTAGTAGTCGACAAACCCATTCCATTTAAAATTCTGATTTTTAGGCCCATAGATCGATCTTGCTTGCAAAGCCCGAATAAATAAGCCCAGCCCAATTAATTTGAAGGCCCATACATTAAAATCTGTCGTGTATCATGTCAATCTCAATTATCTAATGTTTTTCTACAAGGGCATTCATTTCTTAGGAATATAAATTCATTGTGACTTCTTAGTCCCTCTTCATGATGATGTGAAAGATAAAAATGAAAGCCATATTTGAAAGATGAGCCAAAATATGTGATAAAATATTATTTAAATAAATAGGGTTTACATCATATTGAAATTCATGAATCTAATTCAACCCAAAAAATTAATTTATATTTAGAGATCAAAACTATTTCTTAATCGATAACACCCTCTCTCACATGATGGCTGGTCTCTTATCGGTATTACGTCACATGAGTGGGTAGTATAGACCTACATATTGTGTTTAAAAGTTGTTGGTTATCTTATACTTTTGGAAACTAATATCACTTCTAAGCTGATATTAGTCACAGGTTGATTATTTCTACTAGTTAGTTTTGTATTTAAGGGAGATGATGCATGGATTTTTAGTTACCATATTATTTTGTTATCTATGTGGCCTATGTTGTCAAAACTTTTATTTTATTTGTAAAAGGTAGAAATATTTGTGCTTCAACTTGATTACTGAAGCTTCAAAGAGCATCCCATATATTTATAACAATATATATATATATATATATATTAAAAATATTTATTTCTTACTTTATTTCTTAAATATTTTAAACTATAACTCCTTTGATTTCTTCATGTAAGTTTTTGTTTTGCAATTATTATTATTGTTTTAGTATTTTAGTATTTTCTTTATTTTGTAATATTTATTTTTAAAATTTTTTTTTTTTATTGTGACTAGTAATAATTACTTTCTTAACTACTAACAAATGAAAATTAAATATAAAAAATGTATAATGTAATCCTTTATGTCATATCCAAACTTATGCTGGGATTTATCCAAGGCACTGCATATGCGTTAGACCTGGCCGGCGGTTCGGTCCGGTTCGGAACCGAATCGAACCGGCCGGTTCCCGATTCCACAAGTGTGGAATCGGAACCGAACCGGTTAATTTCGGTTCGGTTCCGGTTCTACACTTAAGTGGAACCGGAACCGTAAACTGAACCGGAATAGAACCGGTCGGTTCCGGTTCCAGTTCGAACCTTTTTTTAATTATATAAGAAAATCGAAAATAATTTAAAATAATTTAGATTAATTTAATAAATAAATAAAATTATTAAATTAAAGAGCTTGAACTTAAATTTTATAAAATTTAAGTTGCTTACGTATCATTTAGGGGGTGAGAAGAATCAAAACTCACGTAGCTCCATTACAATTTTAAGATATTTCCCCTTTGGAAATTTTCAATTTTGTAATTATCAATCATCATTATTAGTTGATCCTTCAGCTCTCGTTTCGCTTGCACTTGTTGTTGTAGATGCATTATCGAACAAGTCTTCAAAATCATCGGGGGCATCCACACAAGATGTTGCTTGTAGAGTGCTTGGATGTATTGAAGATCGTCTAGCTTCCAATATATTACCTCCCAAGCTGAAGGCTTGCTCAACCGCAACAGTGGAAAATATGTGCTGCCAATATCTCTTTAGCAATAATGATAAAACATGATATATATTTTAATGTTGGTTCCACCATTCAAGGATTTTAAAATTTTTACTAACTAAACTTTCAGTAGGAAACTCGAAAATGAATACTGCTCTTGAACTTTCATCGGTATCGTCTAAATGAAAATAAATTTTGAAAACATCCGAGGAACGAGACTTAACTTCTCTTCTCCGTGATTGTGAACCGACACTAGGGCCGCTCTCTTGGGTTGGCATATTTGACATTATGTTATCAGATGAGCTTGTCAATTTTTTTTTTTAAGAAATGAGTAAGAAGAATAAGAAAATTGAGAATGATAATAACTAATCTGTTATTATAAATGAGAGAATTGAGAATAAGAGAATTGTAGGAATTGAGAGAGTTGAGAAATTGGTGTGTTGAAATAATGAAAAATGATCAATATTTATAGAATTTTAGAATATTTTTTTATACCGAAAATGCTCTTAAAATAGTCGTTTTATTACTGTTATTAGAGGTATGTTAGGAATTAAATTAGTAATTTTTTTTTTTGTCGTTGGCCATTTTTTCTATTTTGGGGGCAGGGAGCCAACGACTACTAGCCGTTGGGGGTAGGGTTCCTGTTGGAACCCTACGGTTCCAGTTCGGTTTGGGGTCGAACCCTAACCGAACCGGTCCTTTCTGGTTCCGGTTTCGGAATCAGAACCGGTTGGAACTGGAACCGTCCGGTTTCAAATCGGAACCGTGGCCGGGTCTAATATGCGTCATCAACCAATTTTGTAAAATAAATAAATTAAAAATATTTAAAATGTAATGTTTATATTTTTAATGACAGTAGCTCTTTTGAAAGTGAATGTTGAGGAATGAGGATAATCTTATCAACAACAATATTTTATTTCATTTTAATGCTAAGCTATCTGATTTTACTTATAATTTTATCTAAAATTTGATTTTCTATTATTATTGTATATTTTGCAATTCATACAAGATAATACTAGAAATAGAATATTATTATTTTTAGTTGTTTATTTTCATGTTTATAATTTTTTATAAAATTATTGTTAATTTAACATTATAAATAAATTATTTGTATTTAATAATAATTTTATTATAAAAATATTAAAAAATATTATAATTAATTAAAGTAATATTGAATAAATAATTAAAATATAATTTCTATTTTTCAATTTTTAGACCATTGTAATTTATAGTATAGTTTATCTATTTTAAACAAATTTACTAATAAATATTGACATTTAGTATAAAAATAAATAAATTTATCCATTAAAATTTTATAATTTTATTTCCCTCCCAAATTATTTGTACAAACTAAATAATGGAATCAATCATTTCACAGAACCTAAAGTAAGGTTAATATGAACTTAATTTGGACTATAAGGATAGATAAAGACAAAAAAATATTATATTTTTGTAAATAAATATGAACTTTATGTAAATTATATGATGTATCGAGTCTGACTTTATATATATATATATATATATATAACACATAATTTATTGTACTTTCAAGACTATGTTGCACATCGATGTTACTATTTATAAAAGTGGATTCATATGTTTCTTCTACTCATTATTTTTACTAGTTTTGTCTTTTTAAAATTCACAGGTGTCCAGTCCCCTGGAAGAGAGATGATAGACATACATAAATTCTTACCGAAAATTATTACACCACTCTTACTGTAGCTACAGTGATCGTTACAGTGATTACTGTAGCTACAGTGAGAGGGGTAGTAATTTTATGTAAGAATTTATGTATGTCTATCATTTTTGCCCCTGGAAACTCTTCTTCAATTTTAATATTCAAAAATATTACACATACATAAACTCTTACTTACAATTTCTACACCCCTCTCACTGTAGCTACAGTTATTACTGTAGCATCACTGTAGCTACAATGAGAGAGATGTAGAAATTGTAAGTAAGAGTTTATGTAAGTATATCATTACTCTTTAATATTTAGCTTCAACAACAACCAAGAATGTTCTCAAGAAGTGTGATTTGGTGGTGTAGAGTTCAAGATTTTATCTTGAGATCCTGGGTTCGAATTTAGGTGATGCGGTTCTTGTAAGAATCTGGGACAATTAGAGATTTTACTTACTCCGCTTAAGCTCAAAATTAATGATTTGACGGTGAGGTTTCTAATTATTTCATCAAAAAAAAAAAAAAAAGACAACCAACAATGGTCAATGGCCACTCCTATCACCAATTGCTTCATAATCGAGACTTTAACGACGGCATGTGATTAAACATACTTTTCATTTTACAAAGATTCTCAGAGTGTTTTTGAGCGAAAATTATATTATGTGGCGAGTGTATATGCCATCTCTCTCACAGCAGGCGGATCTTACAACTGTGTGGGGCCCGCCTGCTGTGAGAGAGATGTCATATACACCCGGCACATGATATACCACCTCGTTTTTTAGGGTGTTAAAAGGAAAAAAAAAACAAATGAATCCTACCCATCCAAATTAAGAAGTGACGCATGTCAGTAGATCTCAAAAATAAAAAATAAACATACAAATACTTTTACTTAAAATAAATACACTCCTCTCACTGTAGCTACAGTGAAAGATGTGTATTTATTTTCGGTAAAAGTGTTTGTAGATGTATCACTTATCCTCAAAAATACAAGCAAGATCTTAATCTTTCAAGATCACAATAAAAGGTGAAGCCTACTTTTCCTGGATTCAAATCTGTTTTAGTTAATTAAAGAAAGTTATTTGAAAAAACAATCGATCAAAAAAAGTAAGATTTTTTTTTTTAAGAAATCATATAAAAGTAGTACTGCCGAATTACACCAAAACATTAATTCACAAGTTACTTATTAGATTCTATAGCGAAATCTTTATTTGATAATCCACTCGTTCTTAATAGGTGTGGTTTAATGGTAAAAAACTTATAATTTAATTATCAGGTCTTAAGTTCGAGACCATAAACTGCATTTCTTATAAAAGCATAGGATAATCGTGAATTTACTTGATCCGTTTAAGTTTGAATCAAGTGATTTAATGACAAAATTTTCAACGTTTCAAAAAAAATAATCACAAATCATATAATAAAATGGCAAAAATGTAAAAGTGACCCTCTAACTTTCATGTTTTTTCATTTAAGTCCGTTAACTTTCAGTTTTGTCAATTCAGTCCTCTAACTTTCAATTTTTGTCAATTCAAGGCTCCGTTATAAATTCATCACTGTTGCCGTTACAAATAACGGCAACAACAAAGTAAACGTACTTTGCCTGTTATTTAATTAATACCCTCAATTAGAAAATATAGGCAGACAGATGAAGCTAAAGCAAAGTAAACGTACTCTGCTTACATCTTCGAGTTATTTTTTTGTTAAAAACACATATCTCAAGTTCAATATGACTTTTTGTCAAAAAATTATAAAAATTATAACTAGTGCTAGTAACGAAGTTATGTATTTATTATAAGAGATTAAGATAATCAAATGTTTTACCTACTATATTTAGACTCGAATCGAATGATTCGATTGTGTTATTTCCAATTCTTCAAAAAAACAAAAACACGAGACGATACATTTTACACTGCAGTTGATCAGTGGACCCTAGCGACGAGTGTGGAAAATAATTATACGCAACTTATTTAGCAAAAATTTAATGGTTAGACATTACAATACATGCGATTGCACATAATCAAAAGTATTGGTTGTCATCAAATGTAATGCCACATCATCCGAGAATGCCATAATGCCACTCAAAAGATGGAGAAAATCTACCATACAACGGAGGTAGATTTTAGTAAATGACATCAAATGTGATACCGCATTGTATGGTAGATTTTCTCCATCTTTTGATTTGATGGAGAATAACACAATCGAATCATTCGATTCGAGTCTAAATATAGTAGGTAAAACATTTGATTATCTTAATCTCTTATAAAAACACATATCTTCGTTACTAGCACTAGTTATATTTTTTATAATTTTTTGACAAAAAGTCATATTGAACTTGGGATATGTGTTTTTGACAAAAAAATAGCTCGAAGATGCAAGCAGAGTACGTTTACTTTGCTTTAGCTTCTTCTGTCTGCCTATATTTTCTAATTGAGGGTATTAATTAAATAACAGGCAAATTACGTTTACTTTGCTGTTGCCGTTATTTGTAACGGCAACAGTGATGAATTTATAACGGAGCCTTGAATTGATAAAAATTGAAAGTTAGAGGACTGAATTGACAAAACTGAAAGTTTTTGAATTGACAAAACTGAAAGTTAACAGACTTAAATGAAAAAACATGAAAGTTAAAGGGTCACTTTTGTATTTTTGCCTAAAAGTAATGAAGAATTACTCCCAACGATCAAACTAAAACATTACTCCTCACTCCTCAGACTAATTATTAGATTCTATAGCAAAATCTTTATTTGATAATCCACTCTTCCGTCCAATCATCACGATGCAAAACCGAAAATTGGAAATTTGGCCACCATATGACATCCATGCACAGTGTCACAGGCCGAATGTGCTAGCCTTAAACTAGGCATGTGACGTTTGGTGTCCCGAAACATGGACTCTTTTACAAAATGGACGAATGTTCTGGCCTTAAACTTGGCCTATGACACATAATATTAGGGGTGGCAAAACGAATTAACGAATCGAATTTGTATCGAATCATTAACAAATCGAATCAAAATGTGATGGATTCGTATTCGATTCGTTTATTAAACGAATCATAATATCATGATTCGTATTCGATTCGTTTATTAAATGAATCGAATACGAATATTCGTTTATTCGTTTAGTGAATAATATTATTTAATAAAATAATTTACCACACTTGATTTACATTAATTTTTCATAAATATATACATATGAAATATGTAATTAATATATTTACTTAAAATACTTCACCAAATATCGAAAATATTATTTTTTCTATGATAATTAGCTATACGTTCTCGAATCTTAATTGAAAATTAACAAGAACTGGTAAATAAAAATAATAAAACGAATCATAAACAAATAAACAAATCAATGAGCTTAAATTCGTATTCGATTCATTTAATAAACGAATCGAATCGAATTGACTCATTTATTAAACGAATCCATTTTTTCAAACCCGTATTCACTTTAAAGCGATTCGAATCGAACGAATAAACAAATCCGGACTCAAATTGACACCCCTACACAACATACAACACGGAAAGGCAGAGCTAGAGATAAAAATATAAGGGTTGAGTGAAAATAAATAACAATTTACGAGGCTAAATTATAAAATATTATAATTAACTAAATGCTAAAAATAAAATAAATAAATAAAAAAAAACTAAAAGAAATTGTACAGGGGCAGAGCCCCACTTTGATCTTAGGGGCCCTGGACCATTCATGCATCATTATTATTGTGTAATGAAATAAATATTTAATATTTGTCTAAAACAGAAGATCTCACCATTCACCATAACACATATTTTATCCAACACAAATTATTATTTCTTAAAATACAACGTCCATTTTAGCCAAGCAAATCCATATAGAGCAAGACATGATTTAGTCAAACTTATAACCATTAAAATTATAATCATAAGATTTCTCATGCCATTTAATAATAATTTTATTATTATTTCACATTATTGGCATCAAAATATCAAATATCTTTATCAATTGCTCCATTGCAAAGATAAAGTAAGTTTCTCCAAAGTATTTGTTTTTACTGGTTTTATAATAATTCTGTATATATGAAGAATGGATCCTTTGATTCTCTAGATGGATATGTTGTAAATTCTATAAATATATAGTATGAGTGTAGGAGGGTAATGTCATTTGGGTTGTGCCTTATGGGAAAGACACAAACATGTAGGGACATGTCCTCTTAAATGAAAGGATGAGACTCTAGGCCTCAAAGGGCATTAGGGAAGGGGTATAACCCTTAGGAGGGTCACACCCGAAACCAAAAGGTACCCATAAATGCACCATTCCATACCTATTTAAAGAGATTTTGGGTTATTCATAGAAATAGATAGAAAAACATACTAGTCTTCATTGTCCAGGAAAATCATTTAAAGTCAATAGAGTTTCCACCATTTGTCTTTGTTCGAATTCTTGTGTAAGGAGTGCCCCTTCAACAAGAAGCATCTAAGTGATCATGGGAGAACGTTAGCCACAAAACCATCCGTAGAGCACCGAGGCAGAGCTAATAAGTTCTAAAGGACATAGAAACCTCGACTTGGATTCTGTTTCATCATCATCTTCAAGTTTTCAGGTTTTTTTCTTCTAAGTTTTATGGTTTATGTTTAATATTGACATGATATTGAATAATTAAGTTGTTTGATGCATGTTAATTTCGTTTAATGACACATATTTTATCCGCAATCTTAAGAACTTATCAAACTTTAAGTGTTGTTAGATGAAAATTTGCATGTGTTAACAGTCATTTTTCTGGAAAATATATTATGTGCATGAAAAATACGCATGGGCGTTCGAACGCCCGACGAACGCGTAGGCAAAAGATTCTGGTTTTCGTAGTTTCGTTCGAATGCGTATTCAAACGCAACTCAAATGCCAGTCTTCTGCCAAAGAACATTCGAACGGGTCTTCAAACGCAACACGAATGTGATCTCTCTGGAACACTTCGTTTGAACGCGTTTACGAACGCAACATGAACGTGAACTCTCTGGAACACTTCGTTCGAACGCGTTTACGAACGCTACACAAATGTGAACTCACTGGAAAGTTTCGTTCGAATGAAGAAACAAACGTGACACTAACGAAATTAATCATGGAATTACTTTTAGATTAAAATAGACTTAGATTAATTTATATTATCATAATGTTAACTTAGTAAAATCATATACTGTATTATGATAAACTTGGTAGTATAGATTTAAGTTAATATTCGGGTGTTCAATTATCACAAACATACATATAGTGATAAAGTTGAAATTTAATTGTGTGTTGCATACTTGGTTGGGAATTAAAAGTGTAATCTTACACACGTAATTTCGTCCAAGCTTGATTGATTTATACACATACAAATCTACACATATTTATTACTGTATTGTGAATTGAAGTGTAATACTAAGATTGAATGTCTAAGATATTCTATTGAGAAAATGGTTAAAGGATATTCCGTCAACAAGGCGATAAGAGCCTAAGTGGACAGAGATTTAAGTGGTTACTCCGGACCCCCTCGTCCTATGGGAATATTCCTTTATTAATTTATTATAAGAAACCTTAGTCCTAAATTCAAGGACTTGTGTTATTTGATACTACTGTCCAATATAGCAACGGGTGGATTATTAGTATATCACTTAAATAAGATCATTCATTTGATCATTGTGTAGTTTGTCTTTCGTAGACTTATTGATTACTGTTGGTTTTTCAAGTTACACATGGCTAGCGGAAATATCGCAGTACCAGTCACTCATTGAGAAAAATCGGAAAATTTTGGTAGAGCAAACTTTAAACAATTGCAGAGCAAAATGTTGTTTTACCTGACAACGCTGCAGTTGGCTAAGTACCTCAAAGATCATCTGGGTCATGTGGAGGGAGAAACAGAAACAGCTAAGCAACTGCAAGAATAGACATGGTTCTCAGACGACTTCTTGTGCAAGAATTACCTCTTGGGAGAACTTGACAATACCATGTACAATGTGTACCAAGACATGACTTCTGTGAAGATTCTCTGGGAATCTCTCGAGAAGAAATAAAAAACCGAGGATGCCGGACATAAGAAATTTATTATGGGTAGGTTCTTGGACTACAAGATGGTAGATTCAAGGACGATAATGTCTCAGTTGGGTGAACTTCAGTTAATCATTCATGAAATATTGGATGAAGGAATGAAACTCTGCGAGACGTTTCAAGTTGCCACAATCATTGGATGCCGGTTCCAGTGAGCATGCAAAACAGAGCATCTCACCGGTATGGGTACCGGTAAGGGACCGGTATGCCGACCTCTGTACCAAAAATGAAAATATGAAGGTTTTAAAACATTTTGTACATGAACCTAATGCATCTAAGTGAATGTGCATATTTCCTATGAGCTTAGACACTTGAATAATCAATTCACATTACAATTAGAGCCCTAAGCTAAGACTTCACATAAAATCTTCGATGTGTGCAAGTCTTCACATTCTTTGCTCTTCACCACCGTCTTGCTTCGACATCTTTTGTATTGTCTTGCTTTTGTGCGTCGAAGAATTCACTCTCGTTGCATCATCAACGAGATCTTCCCCATTTTTGATGATGACAACCCCTTAAAACTTGTGAGATTCTAGGAGTCCAAATGTTAACGATTTTGCCCCCCTCAATAATAGTTCCCCTCAATGTGTGATTGTCTTCAAAATAGCTCTATAAGACTTAGACAAACACATTAGTATATTTACTCCCCCTTAATCCAAGGGTGAAGGTAAACCAAGTTTTAATCTCATTTCTAATGATTTCTCCCCATTTGACATTATCAAAAGGTGGAGAAGCAAAATTTTAAGTGTAAATGAGATACCAAGTAATATGTGCATTAAATGATGACATTTTGGCATTTCCCCCCTTTTTGCCATAAGATATAGAAATTATGCATAAAGTAATTCTCAAAATTTATACCAATGATTACCAATTGAAATATGATCAATGCATTTTTAATGATTTTTTCCCATAATAATGATACCAATTAATAAAAAAAAAAATCAAATATTCATGTTTTTCATTATACCAATGGAAATTTATGTCTATATACATGCATTTCATTTTCAAATATGTTAAATGGCAAAAGCATATTTAATGCAAATCAATCAAGTAATCACATATATGTCATTTAACTCAATAAATTCAATGTGATACTAATTGATACAAAATGAGGTTTAAATGTATGATTAAGACAATTAATGATATCGAATGAACAATTGATACCAATAGAAGTTTGAAACCATTGCCTAATCACTTGTATGCTTCAAAATATTTATACCAATTTGAAATAAGCATACACACATAATTTAGAGGAAACGGTACCAATGTTTCCGTGAGTACGAATTTTACCTATTACCGTTGTGATTCCTCGTTTCTTTGAGCCTTTGGGATCAATTTGCGTTTCTCTTTAAAGATCCTTCCCAAAGATCCCCCTACAAAATTACCAAGTTTATTTTGGTACCCATCTGTAGACATTGCATTTTTGCATATCAGCCCGATGATGAGTCTTGTAGGGAGACACTATCTCTTTAGTTGTGAAAGCCGCGGGAAATGGACGTTGGAAGGGTAAAGTTGGAAATTAGCATTTGGTCGGATTTAACTCGCTTGTTTAACTTGTGGGACCTCTATTTTAAAACACGCCAAACCCATTAAATCACATCTCACAAATTAAATAATTAAAACATTTAAAATACATGTCACAAATTAAATTAAAGTAAAATTAAATTGAATTAAATTAAATTTAATTAAAACCAATTATAACCAATTAAAATTAATTTCACAAATTAAATAAATCTTTTCCTAAAACAAATAAACCCATGCAGAAACCCTAACCCTACCCTCTCACTATATAAACAAACCAGAAAACCCTAATCTCTTCTTCCATCTTCTCTCCTCACCCACGCACAAAAATCCCCACGGCACTTCAACCAAAAACAAACACAAAACAGACCCTAATCTTCATCTCTCACAACAAACCCTAAACGCGACCAGCATCTCTCGACTCTCTCTCAACACGGCAACAATCCCTACCAAAACACTCCTCACCGAGACGGTAAAAAAAATCAAAGAAAGACGAACCCTAATTTCCCTAACTCGAGTTCTCAAGTACAAGCTCCACACCATCTTGTTCTCATGTCTCTCAACACTGGACCATCTTGTTCTCAACTCTGATCGTCTCTTTCACTCTCTCAAAGTCCCAGTCACAGATTCATCAGTCTCTCAGGGAAGTCGTGAACAATCTCTCACCAAGTGAGCTCTTCGTTTCTCCTCTCAATTTCATTGTTTTAGCTTTTGGGTATTCTTTGTTTTGCACTGATCAATTGGGTTTTGATCTGAGATCCCACATTGTGCTGATGATTTGAGTTCTTATTGCCTAAACCATTCCTAAGCCATCTCCCTCATTGTTTTACGACCTCTGTTCAATGGTTGAACTCCCCAAAGCTTACCTTCGACAGTCCCACATCGACCAAGAATCAAAATCAACGTGACAATGAACCTAACGTAGCAGCCCTAGCTTCTGAGTTCAAAACCCTTCACGCATAAGCCTTCATCCAACACGTAACCCACTCATCTCTCTCGGAAGCAGCCACAAAATAACCCAGCGGCCCGCTGAACACAGCAATCAAAGAGCACACCGACACTTAGCATCACTCTCGCTCAAACAGCTCATCAACTACACTCAAGCACCCACGTACACAAGCCATGCACGCCCACCTGCCCTCTACCTCACGTTGAAGCCATCACTCAAACCAGCCATAAACCATTCTCTCACTAACCGACACAACAAATGACAAGCCCTAATCAATCCACTAATTAAAAATAAACCATCTTGAACGTGAATGATAAACGCCTACCACCGACCGACTCACACAACAAAGCCACTGACTGAATAAACAAACAACAAAAATAAAGACCCCACTAGACCGAATCAACATACAGCCCCTAAACCGAATCCACACTAGTCCTGGCCGATTAGATACAAACAACAAACAACAAACAGCCCCTTAACAAACGAAAACCGTAAACCAGCCACCAAACCGTGAAACAAAGCACCGAAAACAGTCCCCAAAAAACTGCCCAGTAAACTGTCCAGAAAACTGCCCAGAAAACACCCTAAAACAGTCCAAAAAAACTGCATCTTTACCACCAAAAACCGAGACCACAAACAGCAGCGAAACGGAGCGAAAACAACAACCCGAACATCGAAACAGTGAGAAAAGACGTTGAGTTAGCAAAATCGGAAAAGTAGCGGATCATTCACCCTTCCGACGATCGTGTAACGCCCTTTCGTGAGACGACAAAAGAGGTTAGACCTGAGGGCACCTTTTTACTTATCATCTTTCGTTTGTTTTATCTATTTTAAAATATTATTGCATGAGAGTCGTTTGAAGCATGATGTGATTGTTGGATGAGCGGGATATGTGTTCCCTTTTGTGGTATATCGGATGGAAACCCGGACATAAATTTCATAGCCGATTCTGAATGGACGGTAGTATGATCTGCACTCGGGATACAATGCCACGTACCACTTAAGATACATATGTCTCGTCTCATCCAAATTTGTATTTGTGCATGTTGTAGTTCGTAGGTTGTTTGTTTATTTTAAGCATGATTTAATTTAGTTTGTTATTTATTTGTTAAAGCATATTTAGGTTGTTCCTTATGCATGTTATTAGTTTACGATGTGTTTGGATAATGATTTATACATGTTGATTTAATGGTTCAATATGCTCGTTGTGTTACATTGTGTGGAGTTATTTGGATGAAAGCATGTTAGATCTAAGTACCCTTGAGCATGATTATTGAGTAGACTTGGTTAGTTCATTGCACAAATTATATCATCACAAGTGACATAAGTAAGGGACCATTCCGAACCCAACGGTTTGAGGTATTCCCTTGCGAGGGGTGAGTGAGGCCTTAAATCTTTGTCCCGGTTCACACCGGGTGGTGACTCCATGTTATTTCGTACTTCCCAACTAGGCCGCGAGCCTAGAAACAGCGTCGCCGATTTCTGTTGTCTACACCATCCTTTCTTGGGTCCATGGGGGTTAATCTCGATTTCTTGAGGAATCCATGCATTTTTAATCACATTCTTGTTCATGCATTCAAATATTTTGTGTCCCTTTTTATTACATGCATGACATATGACATTTTCATTGATAGCAATATTAGCATGGGAATTAGATGCCTTAACAAAATAATTCTTCAAAAATTTTCGTTTAATGTAAGGCCCGCATCCTAATTTTTCTCTTTTAAATGCACATTTTTGGGATCCAATTAGCATATTAAAATTTTTCTGTCCCAATGTGAATTTACTAACAATGTTTTGTAAATCTATAACCTTTTTGTTTAATGAAATATTTTCATTCAAAATAGATTCGGATTCACATGTTTTTGAGTTAGATGACATATTAGATATTTTCTTTTCTAGTTCTAGCTTCTTATCTTTTAAACATGTATTTTCATCATTTAAGCATGCAATTTCTTTTTCATGTTTGGCCTTTAAGCATATAATCTCATTATCTAAAACATGAAATTTATCCATACATGATGTATGTTCATTTTTAAGTGATGAATGCTCATTTTTAACCAATTTAAGTTTCTTTTTAAGCATATCACACAACTCATTTAAACCATTAAAAACATCAAGTAAATCATTATAATCTTGAGAGTTGTGTACATCTTCTTCTTCGATTTCAAAGAAAAAATCTTCATTCTCGATAGCCATGAATGCTATTGTTTTGTCTTTGAATTCTTCCTCATCGGATGAGCTAGAGTCGCTATCGCTCCAAATTGAAGTAGCTTTCAATGCCTTTTTCTTGGATTTTCCTTTCATTTTCTTCAATGGGCAATCGGTAGCTATATGACCCGGTTTATTGCATTCATAGCAAACAATCTTCTTGTTCTTCCGTGGCCATTTTTCTTCTTTCTTCTCATCCATTTTTTATTTTCCTTTAAGCTTTGCGGATTTGAGGAGCTTTTTGACCTTATTGGTTATAATTGCCAACTCATCATCACTATGTTTTTCACTTGAGCTTGAGTCATCTATTCTTCTTGCTTTTAAGGCAAGATTTTTCCTTGTTCTCTTCTCATCTTCCTCATTTTGTTCCATTTTCATCTCCAATTCATATTCAGGTAATTTTCTGACCAAATCATCTAGCTTCAAAGTGTTCATATCGTTTGTTTCTATAATGGAGGAGGTGTAACTTCTATATTAATTAGGAAGTGACCTAAGAATGTTATTCGCTTGATCCGTTGGCCCCATGATTTTTCCCAAAGCGCCCAAATGATTTATGATGATTGTGAATCTTGAAATAATGTGATTAATTTCTTCCCCGGATTCCATCTTGAAATTGTCAAATTCGCACATAAATCGGTTGATATTTGATTCCTTCACTTAACTTGTGCCCTCGTTGATCATTTCCAAAGACTTCCATAACTCATATACGTTTCCACACTCCGGAAGCTTGTTTATTTGACTCCGATTAATAGCACAAAGGAGTTGGTTGAGTGTCTTAGCATTTTGTGAGGTTTGTTTTAACTCATCATTATCTCATTCAAGAGTTGGCTTTGGAATCTCAACGCCATTGTCATCATTCTTCGTTGGCCCTTTTGCATCCCGTGTAATTACCAAGTAAGATGGCGGATCAATGGCTAGAAGGTAGTTCAACATCCTCATTTTCCAATAGTTGTAATCGGTTCCGGTGTAAAATGGAGGTCTAGTAGTCAAAAATCATTCGGCAAGATTTGATGAGTTGCTTGTAGAAGTCATGATCTATTCTCAGACGATTAAGTCTTTGATGAGAAAACATGGCTTTGATACCAACTGAAATTCCTTACAAGCACTAGCGGCAAACAAATACTATACCCAAGAGGGGGTGAATTGGGTTACGGCTAAAATATACAGAATTAGAACTCTTTGCCGATTTTAACTAGATTTACCGATTAAGCCTTATGTTGATTTTCTCTATTTCGATATATCATATATATGCAAGTTTCTAAGTAATAAGCATATAAATAAATTAAACTTGCAATAAGTAAATAGTTAAGGGAGAGAGAAAACGACACCGAGATTTATAGTGGTTCGGCCAACAATGCATACGTCCACTCCCACAAGCCGCGCTTGAAGCTTTTCACTATGAACCGAGTTTTTGCCGTGGCTTACTCGCAACTAAGAGTTTTACGCAAGGTGCACTCCAAACCTTTACAATGAATTTTCTACGTAGGCTCACTCGAAAACCTTTACAATTATCCAAACTATGAGATTTCACAAGTCGCAAATGTTTTGTATAAGAAATTGTAAAACACACTTGGGCACTCACAATGATAAAGAAAATTGTGTGAGTTGGTTACCCAAGTGATCTAAGCTCACTACAAATGTATATGAATATGTAGTGTGTGTGAGCTTGATGAATGAGTGTATATGATTGAGAAGGTTTATAAACACTTTTGTTTTTGCTCTATGAGATGATATGAAGGTTCTCTATTATGTCTATTGTGTGGAAAAAACGAATTGGGGCTTCAATATATAGAAAAATGAAAGCAAGCCACAACAGCTCTTTCTAAGACCGGTATGCCGGTCTCCAATAGATTTATGACTGTTTGAAGAACTAGCCATTAGACCGATATGCTGGCTGATAAGTACACCGATATGATGACCGGTTTGGGTCATGTCGGTTCCAGTGTGTGTGCAATATGAACTGGTATGTGAACTGGTATGATGACCAGATTAGGTCATGCCGGTTCTAGTAACGGCTAGTTCCAGTGAGCCTGATCGGTATGTGAACTGGTATGATGACCGGATTAGGTCGTGCCGGTTCTAGTAAAGGAACTAGCCGTTAGGCTCACCAGTATGGGACCGATATGGAAACCAGTTTGGTGTGTGCCGGTTTCAGTAGCTATGTAATCCATAGATTCACTGGTTTGGTGACCGGTATTGGACCGGTAAGGTCCGTGCCGGTTCTAGTGAGCATGCAAAACAGAGCATCTCACCGGTATGGGTACCGGTAAGGGACTGGTATGCCGACCTCTGTACCAAAAAATACAAATATGAAGGTTTTAAAGCATTTTGTACATAAACCTAATGCATCTAAGTGAATGTGCATGTTTCCTATGAGCTTAGGCACTTGAATAATCAATTCCCATTATAATTAGAGCTCTAAGCTAAGACTTCACAAAAAATCTCGATGTGTGCAAGTCTTCACATTCTTCGCTCTTCACCACCGTCGTGCTTCGACATCTTTTTGTATTGTCTCGCTTTTGTGCGTCGAAGACTTCACTCTCGTTGCATCATCAAAATCCATTACGCGATTATGTCGCTAACAAGTCGTTATCAAATTATTTATTTTTAGTAAGAATAATTCGTTACAGACAGCGCATTTGATTTGACATGCTTCCAGAAGTGACATTGAGGAGAAAATCTATAATACAATGGAGGTACCACGTCATCCGTGCAACAATCCAATAATCCATTGTCACACATGCTAAAATATTAAAAAAACAACTAAAAATATGGATATTAAGTCATACATGTCATTTATTAATTTGTTGGTGATACCACGTCATCCATACATTCATTACACCAAAGAATTACTCAACATTGAGACCGTCTATATATGTGTTTGACTGAGATATTAAGATTTAATCGACATATAATTTATATTTTTATCATTTATCGATAAAAAATTAAAAACTCCCTTAATACGTCACCAAATCTAAGGGAACAACTGCCAGCAAGAGCTCAAAGTTTAAATCTCTTCGTCCAACAGTTATAAGAGTCCGACAGTAATCACCAGAAGTCAATTTTGGCACAAAATTTGTAAGAACAAATTTTTTTTTACAATAGAATAAACTCATTTATGTACACGTGTTTCATGCCATTGGATGTGAACAAATTTTTGTTTCATGTCTATAAATAACAGCAAAAAAAAAAAATTTACCTACGCACCATTTTCATTAGCAAAATTAAAATAACTTTCTATGGCCTTCTCAGCAACAATTCCTGGCTTTGGCCATTCAAATCCCCTGAAAAACAAAATCAATTACTTAAAAAATCCCTTAAAAAAATTCCCCATTAAAATTAAAGCCTGCAATTCCCAAAACTCAGCTTCCGTTAAAACATTCCAGGCTTCAGAATTGATCATCAAGTCATCAGTAAACACTCCACTACCAAGTTTCCAGTTTGAAAAATACATGCTCATGAAGTCAAAACAAGTCAACAAAGCATTAGATGAAGCAGTGGCCTTGTTGCAACATCCGGAAGAAAAATTACGTGAGGCAATTAGATACTCACTTCTTGCTGGAGGGAAGCGAATCCGTCCTATTTTGTGTATTGCTTCATGTGAATTAGTAGGAGGAAATGAATCATGGGCAATGCCAATGGCTTGTGCCCTAGAGATGATTCACACGATGACCCTGATTCATGATGATCTCCCTTTCATGGACAACGATGATTTTAGACGTGGGAAGCTTGCGAATCATAAAGTTTTTGGTGAAGCAACTGCACTTCATGCTGGTGTTGCTCTGCTGGCTTTGTCTTTTGAACATGTAGCAACCAAGACCATTGTTTCTGTTTCAGCTGACCGAGTGGTTCGAGCCATTTGGGAAATGGGTTCGGCGATGGGGGCAGAAGGGATTGCGACAGGGGAAATTGCTGACATGGATTGTGAAGGAAGAGATGTGAGCTTGAGTGAATTGGAGTTCATTCATGTGCACAAAACATCGAAGCTTCTAGAAGCATCTGTTGTTTGTGGAGGGATAATTGGAGGAGGAAATGTGAGTGAAGTAGAAAGGATTAGAAAATTCGGAAGGTGTGTTGGGTTGTTGTTTCAAGTAGTGGATGATATATTGGATGTGACCAAGTCATCAGAGGAATTGGGAAAGACAGCAGGAAAAGATTTGGTGAGTGATAAGGCTACATATCCAAAGCTTATGGGTATGGAGAATGCCAAAAGATTTGCAGATGATTTGTTGGCTCAAGCCATTGAAGAGCTTGCTTATTTTGAAGATGCAAAGGCTGCCCCATTATACCATTTTGCTAATTATATTGCTAGGAGAGAGAATTGATAATTAGTACAAGTTGTGCTATTGGATGTTGTCTTTCTTTTGAAAAAAATATTACGTACATCCGGAGAAAATTTACAATACAACGGATGTATTACATTATCCGTGCAACAATTTAATAATTTATTGTCACGCGTGTTAATATATTAAAAAATAACTAAAAAGATGGATATCAAACCATACATATCATTTATTAATTTGTTAGTGATACCAAGTCATTCGTGCATCTGTTGCATCAAAAAATTACTCGTACATCGGAGTTAAGTACAACCAATCATCGTTAGGATCATAAAATCTTATAAAAAAAATGTGTGTTATAATCTTATTGGTTGGGAATATGTGCGACTTTTTTTTTTTTTACACCGTTGTTGGTGAAAATTTAAATTCATAAAATGCTCGTTGCCAAAACATATCAAGACTAGTTTGGGATTGTTGTTGCTTATAAATTAATAAGCTTTTGCTTTGCTGATGAAATTCTACTATGTTAGGGTAGTAATTCGTTAATTAGAATAATATTTTAATAATATATTGTCAGAAGTGTTGAATAATAAAAATTAACTAAATAAATGATAATTTTATTTAACAAAATTTTATATATTTATTGATTTGATAGTATCACGTCTCTCATATAATAATGGTATATTATAAAAATCTCTCACCGATGAGATAATAAATTACTTTTTTGTTAAACTGTGATACTGAGAGTGTTAGTGAATTATAAAAGTATTTGTGACTGTCATTTAGATTTCTCTCTTATTTGTACTTAATTGTTCCTTTCTTTTTTAGATGGTATGATTTGAGGTTTTTTTTTTAATGCTTTAGTCTGATAAATTTAATGCTTTAGTGTGTTCTTATTTCTAATCGAACGGGGTTACTTTAGTGGTAAAGATCTATTTTGAGTTTGAGTTATTTGTTCTTTCTTAGGTTCAATGTGCGAATCCCACTAGATGTATTTCTTTGGAGCCATATCCCATGATGTAAAAAATCAGCGACTCATCATGATCTGTGTTAGGAAATTTACGAAGATTCGGAACACAAGTCCCGAAAATTAATCGAGATCCGAATAAAATTACCTGAATACTCCAAAAAATAAGTTCCCTTAGTTTGAAGGCTGTCTATTTCTTTACTAATTCAAATTTTGTTATATATATATATATATATTAATCTTCTTTCTATGGGGCATGACCTAATACAAACAAATGTAATTTCATCTATTCGAAAAAATCTCTAACCATAATTTGACAAAATTCAAGAAAAGTTCCTAACCAAATTAAAAACATGTGTTGATTGCTATAACATCCACGTGATATGAATGCATTGGGAGTGGAATTTGCTAAACTAGTTAATTCATTCATGTTATTTGATGTGCAATCTTATGAAGCGATCGTGAGAGGGGAAAAAATATATATATATATATATATATATATATATATATATATATATATATATATATATATATATATATATAATATCAACGTAGCGGGAGTATTATACATTGAGTAAGATCTTTCAATTTTTCAATTGCCTCCAATAAAAGAAAATGCAATTCAACAGTTATAAATTGTTTAGACTTGATAAATATTTTATAATAAATACTATCAGAAATAGATACTTTATGAATAAAAAAATAATTATTTAGATTTCATAGTAGCGAGAACCTTCTAGATTGAGGAGGATCTTTTAATTTTTTAATGGCCTCCAACAAAAGAAAATATAATTCAACAATTACAAGTTGTTTCGACTCTATAAATATTAATAATAAAAATCATTAGAAATTATTGTGATTCTCTAATCATTGAAAAATATTTATGAGGAAAAATCGAATTTTATTACCATGAGAATAAAATTTACAGGTGTTGAAACTTTACAGAAAATAAACTCCCTATTTATAGTGCACACCAAAAGTTATTTTGGCCATTTTTTGGTAGTTGCATCGAACTTTTGAAAATGATGGTAATGGTGGGGATCAATTTTTGATAATGAAGTACAAAAATTGATGGTAATGGATGATAGCTGGATCCTTCAGAAAAAATAGTTACCTTGATTTTGTAAGATTTGCTTTATTTAATTTTTTTTATGGGAAATAAAAGTTATTTCAAGTATTTCACAAAAAAAAATTCAAACTCTTATTTTTTTATGAAGCCGAGAGCTTGAAAATTCAAGATTAAGCTTTATAGTTGATTAATTCATTGGTTTCATTTTGTTTATGGTGTATTTCGACAAGCACACTGAACAAGTGCGACCAGGGGGACAGAGATAGATTTTCTCCTTTTTTCGAAAGGGACGGGTGTTCAGAAAGTTTTAGTCATTCCCCGGCCCAGCAGAAAGTCCGGACATAATCTTCCAGATTTGGCCGACCAAAGTATACGATTTGGTGCAGTTTCCATAAGTCGACCACATCAGAGTTTCAGCCGATCACATTAGGTCATCAGCTCGGTTCGGGCCTATCCTGCTCCCCCTTTGAGCAGGTCGAAGAGCTCAGACATTTCAGGACAGGACGAAAGTGCCTCGATGAGTTCGACAAATTGTTTGGCCGACCACTTGACAACCGACAGAAGCCCAAAGATCTTCGATTTTCCATTACAAGTATCATCTCCCAGAAGCACCGTCCAGGCTGTCACCATTATTATTACGTGTGGTAGAGGAAGAGGCAGAGTTGATGTGACAGAACCGTCAGGCTGCAGGCTTACTTTCGGCAAAGGCAGGCCTAGGGTAGAGAACCCATTAAATCGGTCAGGCATTACGTGGGAAGCATGACAAGTGGGAAGAACAATGTCACATTTTAGGGGATATATAATAGGGTAGTCTCATGTTTTAGAGAGGGGATTCTTTGAAAAACAGTAATTGTAAACTCTTTCAACTACTCGGCCGCGCGTCAACCTCATTCAAAACAGGTCGGCCGAGTCAGTCCCTGGCAATAAAACAACCTCCATCGTTTTTTGCCCGTGGACATAGGTTGAATTCGTCCCGCCGAACCACGTTAAAACTCATTTGTCAATCTGTGTGTTTTTTCGCCTTCCACTAAGTTTGCTTTTGGTTTCTGTGGATGCTGGTTTTCACCCGAGGTCCACAATCAGAATTTGTAGATTGGGGGCATTAACGATCCTGCAAAACAAAGATAAAGTGAACGGGAGTAGACTACCACCGGTATGGTGGGTGCCGGGTACACTCCGACGCTCAAGTCAGTATAGTGAAATGAGCTGCCATTATGTAATATGAGGAAATAAGGCTTATTGTTACCTTACTTTCTTTTGATAGCCGTGAGGGCGGTGACAAATGAATGGAATTCTCAGAACTTGTGTCAGAGAATAGAAGTTTAGAATGATGTTCAGCCTGCCTTTGAACTATGAATTACCTTCCTTTTATAGATCTGAAAAGTGATTATTTCGTAGCTGTGATCAAAGCTGGCAATGGGCCTACAATGTGCTGATATATCTGGCTATGGAACCCACAACGTGTCTTGGATCAAACTTTCGGCGTTGCATGTGTTTATGTTTAGAAAAAGTAAAAGTTAGTAACAATCATGTTTTATGCTGTCTATTTTATTTAGCATTTCATTTGTAGTGTACTGTACCGATAAAAAAAGTCTTCTGGGCTGGGTTTTCTAATATGTTTTTTAAGGGCCAATATTTATGGGCTTTTAGTATTGAATCTTGACGTGAAATGACAGTTTTACCCTCGGGTCCAAATTTGGCACGTACAGTTTGTTCCCTACTCTTTAAGTCAAAAAAGTTTTTGACTTTGAGAGTAATAAATCGAATGTATCATCTGGGATTTGCTCTTTAGTATGTAAAACTTATTCTTAATCGTTAGGAGTAGTCATTTAATCTTAACAATGATGATTTTCTGAACCAGTTGAAGATCATGATTCTGTCTAATTCTAATTGAACCTGGTGAAGGTCAGGATAATCCCCATGCTACGGGTCCGTAGACCAGGGGATTTACTCATGTCGCCTGGGCCAGCTGAAGGCCAGGTTTTGAACTTGACTCTATGTGAGCCAGTGGGGAATGTTCCCAGTCGACTGAACCTGGTGAAGGTCAGGAAAATCCCCATGCTACGGGTCCGTGGACCAGGGGAATTACTCATGTCGCCTGGACCAGCTGAAGGCCAGGTCTTAAACTTGACTCTATGTGAGCCAGTGGGGAATGTTCCCAGTCGACTGAACCTGGTGAAGGTCAGGAAAATCCCCATGCTACGGGTCCGTGGACCAGGGGAATTACTCATGTTGCCTGGACCAGCTGAAGGCCAGGTCTTAAACTTGACTCTATGTGAGCCAGTGGGGAATGTTCCCAGTCGACTGAACCTGGTGAAGGTCAGGAAAATCCCATGCTACGGGTCCGTGGACCAGGGGAATACTCATGTCGCCTGGACCAGCTGAAGGCCAGGTCTTAAACTTGACTCTATGTGAGCCAGTGGGGAATGTTCCCAGTCGACTGAACCTGGTGAAGGTCAGGAAAATCCCCATGCTACGGGTCCGTGGACCAGGGGAATTACTCATGTCGCCTGGACCAGCTGAAGGCCAGGTCTTAAACTTGACTCTATGTGAGCCAGTGGGGAATGTTCCCAGTCGACTGAACCTGATGAAGGTCAGGATATATGGCTATAGTGTCGGATGAAGTCACCAACAAATTCCAAGCTTCGGGGTGGTTAGATGTGTCTATGAGATGTATATCAAGACTCAAGAAGTACATGTGTAGTGGTAGTAGTGATGATAATTCTCAAACTACATACTAGATAATGTCGAATGAGATTCATATCATGTCTCAGATTATGTAAGTGTAGTAACTATAACAATTCCCAAGCTGCATCATGCAGTTACCGACCGACACTTCATCAAGCAATATATATAGCAATGTCGATTGGGTTATTACAAATTTAGAGCCTCACTGATGTCGATGGGAGATATGTAATGGTGTAAGTCATACCTAGTAATGTTGATAACAATATGTATGACAACCACCTTCATTGTGTCGAAAGAAACATATACCTCACACATGCATGTCGGTTGGAGAATAATAACTCAAAACATCCTATCATGCTTGTCGTCTGGAATGTACCTGCAATCATCTTACATATACATGTCGTATGGAATAATAACATGAATTATTCTCATATTTGTCGACTGGAATGTACCTGCAAAAATCTCGTGCATATATGTCGACTGAAAGTAATACATGAAACATTCGCTAATGTTCGTCGATTGGAGTGTTCCTACAAAGATCTTACCACATACTTGTCGACTGGATTATATGCAAAGTTTCATACCATATACTCGTCGACTGGAATATTTTACATCAAGTCTTCATATAATGTCGACCGTAGTGTACATGTCGACTGGCATATATTTGCATCAAGTCTTCATATATTGTCGACTGGAATGTACCTGCAAAAATCTCGTGCATATATGTCGACTGAAAGTAATACATGAAACATTCACTCATTTCGTGTCGATTGGAGTGTTCTTACAAAGATCTTCCACATATTTGTCGACTGGATTATATGCAGAGTTTCATACCATATACCGTCGACTGGAATATTTCTGGAAGTATCCTACTATACATCTGTCGACTGAGACGATCATGTAAGGAACAAATATTCACTTGTATATATGACGATTGAAATAACCTTCTAAAATGTAAATGTTACCGCCTAATGTTGACTGAAGACGATCTGCATGATTAGAACATAATGTCGAGTGAACTAATCCAATAATGATTTCATGCATGTATCTTGATTGGTTGATTATATGAATCATTATGCATTTTGATTCGAGTTTACTTTTGTAGAATGAAACAAGACGTTGGGGTTTACTCTGAAGGGAATAAATTCATTGACAGATGTCAACCAATCGCCAAAGATGTCTACACAATGATAATATCCTTGGAAGATAGTAAGGAAGTTGGGCTTGTTGGAGTTTGGAGCCCAAGTTCATATACTGAAACCCTAGTGGGGTTTTCGAGGTGTCTTTTGGAGGGAAATTGTGGCGCCTAAAAAGGAGAGTATAAGAATGGGTAGTGGGTCTCATTTGGTCTCAAACAAAAATTTCTCTCGGTTGGCAAGCTTAAGGGAGCTCTCAATATTTCAAGGTATTCTTCATAATCTTCTTCGTATTCTTCAACATCTTCAAATGTTCATATTGTAGATTCAATTTGTTCTAAGTCAAATAGGCCGCTAGATCTTGAAAAATATGTGAAACTTACGGATTTTGTTTATGGTTTGGACGTGTTTTGATCTTCAAAGGGGTAGAAATTTTTAGGACATTTGTGTTTGTTGTTTAGAAAATGTCGAGTGAGGATTCGTTGGGTAGTTTAGGTGCTCAAAAATAGACAAATATATTGAACAACCTATAAGTGAATCAAGCGATGAAGAAACTATTAGGGATGATTGGTCGTATGAAGATTTTAAAGAGGCTGGAATTGTAACTATAGCTAGACCACCGTTAGGAATACCCACCGAAGCTACGCCACTTAGATCATTACCTACAATTGAGGAGTCGAGTGAGATCCCAGTACGAGTGAACCGACAAATATCTTAACCAAAAATCCAGCTAGTCGAGTGACTGAAAGATCGATGAGAGAGATGAGATTGAAATATAGATTTCCTTCATCAATTGAAGTAAGGTTAGCATCGCCGACAGAAAGGATAGACTACAGAATTCCTGGGTGGATTGGGTTTTATGAACGTCCCTTTATTGATGGATTCAGATTCCCCGTTCCAAAGTTAGTATGGGAAGTCTTGAATCACTACCTACTGGCTCCATCGCAACTAATGCCAAACACTTGGAGGATTCTACTGTCGCTTGAGTGCATGTCTTTTGAATTGGGGATCGTGTTTGGGGTGCGAGAATTATTGTATACTTACTATATGAAAGAACACCTAAGAGAAAAAGGGAGATATCACCTGTATCTACGCCAAAAGAGGGAGCACTTGGTATTGGGGCTTACAACAAACGATAGGGGTGATTGGCAAAAAAGTTATTTCTTCGTGAGAGGAGAGAGTATGTTTGGGTCGAATGGGAGTGGAGAAATACCTGAACATTGGAATCCGTCGAGTGAGTATTATTTCACACCCTTTTAAATTCTATATTACAACTTGTATGACTGTAAATATTCTTCTTGATCTTCTTTCAGGTCTTCAGCTGAATAGAACATTCGATACTACTCAACGAGCCGTCGCAAATACTAACCGCATCCTCGGTTTGCCCGACTCGAAGAGGAATTGGAGAGCGGCTTTAGACGAGAGGAGACTGAAGTTAACTCCTCTGTGGAAAGAAGTGGTTTATTCTGAAGGTACTCCCTTGGCTTTGAGTAAGCATATTTTGGCAGTGATTTTGTGCACTTGGGCGATTGAGGTTACATTTGGGAGGCTGCTATTCTAACAAACACGCTGACTCCTGAAGAATTTTTATGCGCAGTTGAGATGATGTCGGGTCCATTTAAGGTGCCAAAACTTGATGAAATGAGGAACCGGAGGAAGACTAAGAAAACCAAAGAAAAGAAGGAGCCTGAAACCGCAAATTTGGACATCGCCAAACCAGCTGAAGTCGTTCCGGTAAATGTATCGGAAACGACGACCCAGTCGACTGAGAAGGTATCTGCTTCGAAAAAGAGAAAGGCAGTAGTAGAAGTGGAGGAAGACGCAGAAGGCGTAGTAGTGAGGATTCCCCACGGGTCTACTGCAATTTCGGATCCTTCTAGCCTTTCTAAGTTTATTAAACGTCTGTTGCTGGAAGAAGACGAGAAGCGACTGATTGAATTGGGTCCAACCGAAACAAGCAAGAAGATTTCGGCTTTAAGTTATCAGGTATAAATATCTATCATATATATATTATCGATTTTGAAGAAGTCGTATGGAATGTACTAAAAGGAATTTCTTTCAGGTTATGGAATGTGGTATTTTCATGCAACAGTATGCTGAATTAAGCCAGAGGAGGATGAGGGACTTAGAAAAAGCAAACACATCGGTCAGAAGAGATTTCGGTGAGCTGAAAGCAAATTTTGACGCTACCGAAAGGAAATTGAGGATGGTAGAGAAAGAGCTGAGAGAGACTCAAGCGACATTGAAATTGGAGAAGGAAGTGTCTGAGGCTACCAATGAAGCGTTCAAAGAAGTTTGGAGGGCTTGAGGAAGGAAAAGGCCGAGTTGCTTGACCAACTCGAATTGGTTGCCTTCGAATCAATGATGAAAGAGAGGAGCAACCTAATGGAAGAATATTTAGCTGGCCAGAATGTCGCTTGGAAACCGAGGAAATGGATTCGCGAATATGAGAGGCTGGCTGCTGGGGTTTTCACTTACAAGCGAGGGTGAAGAAGAAGAAAAGGGAGAAGAAGTGATTTCAAAAGAAGCTGCTGAAGAAGAGCAAATGGCCATTGGAGAAGCCGAAGAAGAAATAGCCATAATGGAGAAAAAGGCTGAAACGGTAGGGGTCCCTGGAACGACTGAAATTATCCCTTTTGTACCCAGTCAGGCCGCTGATGTTCCACTAGCGGAAGCTCAGCCTTCCCATGAAGTTCCGTCGACTGATACGCCCGTGGAATGAATATGTAATCTTAATTTTGACTATCTTTTTGTAATGGGAAATTGCTAATACAAAATGTTTCCTTTTTGCTTTATATCTAAGGTTTCTTTTTACTATATAGTTATATCAGAATGCACACATTTCATCACACAACATTTTATTATAAAATACTTCATTGGCCAAATGGGCAACACAAAAGAAAAATAAAAATTACCGGTAAAACCGTTTGAGATGAATTGCATTCCAGCTATTTTGAATTGGCCTTCCTTCTGTCGTTTCCAATTTGTAGGCGCCCTGCCCAACAATCTTCGTAATGACGTATGGGCCTTCCCAATTTGGTCCTAGCTTTCCGTCCTTGATCTCTTTGGTATTCTGAAATACTTTCCGTAAGACCCAATCTCCTTCTTTAAACGTTCTGCACCGAACATTCTTGTTAAAATATCTGGCCATTCTCTGCTGATGTGCTGCAAGTCGTATGGAGGCTTGTTCTCTCATTTCGTCAACCGTATCAAGGCTATAACTCATGAGTTGTTGATTCGTGTTTTCGTCGAGCCATTGGTATCGAGGAGTTGGAACAACTCCCTCTACTGGGATCACAGCTTCACACCCAAACACAAGGGAGAATGGGGTTTGACCAGTTGATGACCGGGCCGTAGTTCTGTAGGACCACAAGACACCTGGAAGTTCATCTGCCCATGCTCCTTTTGATTTCTCTAATCTTTTCTTCATTGTATTCAAGATCGTCTTGTTGGATGATTCAGCTTGTCCATTCGCTTGAGGAAAACGTGGAGTTGAAAAGTTCAACTTGATTCCCCATTCTTGCAGAAGTTTTGGAAACGGTAACTGATGAATTGGGACCCATTGTCAGTTACAATTTCCTTCGGCAGACCGAATCGACAAATGATGTTTTTCCATACGAAGTTTTGCACTTCTAAGTCCCGTATCTTGGCAAAGGCTTCTGCTTCGATCCATTTGGAATAGTAGTCTGTAAGGACGAGCATGTAGACTCGCTGTCCAGGGGCGGTAGGCAGCTTCCCAACGATGTCCATTCCCCATTTCATGAATGGCCATGGTGAGAGAATCGGCTTCAACTTCTCTGGTGGTAAGTGTGAGACGGGGGCAAATCTTTGACACTTCTCGCATTTTCGAGTGATTTCAACCGAATCAGCCCGCATAGATGGCCAATAGTATCCCGTCGTGTGGGCTCGGGAGGCTAAGCTTCTTCCACCGGAATGGTTTCCACATTCCCCTTCATGAAGTTCGGTCAAAACGTACCGGGCTTCCTCTGGAGTGAGACATTTGAGGTAGGGACCAGAAAGTGATCTCTTCAAAAGTTGCCCATCATGTAGCGTGAATCTGGCAGCTTGTCGTTGAATCTTTCGAGCCTCAATTTTATCTTCTGGAAGCATGCCGTTTTGTAAATATTTCTCAATTGGAGTCAACCATGAGTCGCCTGATGTGAGTGTTGAAACTTCTTCGATTCCATTCTTTCTTCCAAATCGCAGGCCACTGCAAATATGCAATTGGGATGGACTGGATTTTTTCTCCTTCAATCGATGAACCCAGTGTAGCTAAAGCATCTGCGTGCTTATTTTCATTTCTGGGGATTTGAGAAATGGTTACCTGTTCAAATGTCGACTGGATTTCTTTTACCTTTTTTAGATAAGAAACCATCTGTGAATCTTTAGCTTGATATGAACCCTGGAATTGATTCACGACTAATTGAGAATCTGATTTCACTTCGATCTTCTTGGCACCGAGCTCTTGGGCCAAATTTAAGCCAGCTATGAGGGCTTCGTATTCGGCTTCGTTATTAGAGACTTTGAATCCACATTTAATCACCTGTTGCAACACATCGCCTTCAGGAGTTGTAATCACAATCCCTAAGCCGCATCCACGTTTATTGCTTGACCCATCAACTGCCAAACTCCAGGTAGTGGAAGGATGGATACATTGGATTTCTTGTTCAGCTGGTATCTGTAGACTGGAGCTGAAATCAGCAACAAAATCTGCGAGTGCTTGTGACTTGATCGCGGTGCGTGGTAAGTACGTGATGTCGTGCTCTCCTAGTTCCACAGCCCACTTGGTCAGTCTCCCTGAAAGCTCAGGTTTATGAAGAATACTCCTCATTGGATATGATGTATAGACAGTGATTGGATGACCCTGAAAATATGGTCGTAGCTTCCTTGCTGCAGTTACCAGCGCCCAGTACCAATTTTTCCATATGAGTGTAGCGTGATTCTGCATCTAACAACGCTTTACTCACATAGTAGACTGGGAGTTGAGTTCCGTTTTCTTCTCGGATCAGGACTGCACTTACTGCTTGTTCTGAGACTCCTAAGTAGAGAAAAAGTCTTTCATTGTCGAGTGGCTTAGATAACAATGGTGGAGAAGATAAGTATCGTTTGAGTTCTGTCAACGCCTTTTCGCAGGCGGGAGTCCACTCGAAGTGTTTTGCCTTCTTCAAGGCTGAGAAGAATTGAAAACTCTTATCGGTCGACTTGGAAATGAATCTATTAAGTGCGGCTATTCTCCCGGCAAGTCGCATGACATCTTTCGGAGTGGAAGGAGAAGGAATGTCAAGAATAGATCTGATCTGAGTTGGATTGGCTTCTATTCCTCGTCGCGTGACCATGTATCCAAGAAATTTCCCTGAAGTGACTCCAAAAGCACATTTTGCTGGATTCAATTTCATACCGTACTTCCTCATTGTGTCGAATGCCTGCTCCAAATGTGTGAGATGTTGTTCGGCTTCTATTGACTTTACCAGCATGTCATCTATATAAACCTCCATGGTCTTCCCTATCTGCTGAGAAAACATTTTGTTCACCATTCGTTGATAGGTTGCTCCAGCATTTTTGAGTCCGAATGGCATCACTTTATAACAATATATGCCTCTGTTGGTGATGAATGCAGTTTTCTCCTGGTCGTTCGGATGCATGAGGATTTGATTGTAGCCTGAATAGGCATCCATGAAACTCAGTAACTCATGGCCTGTGTGTAGCGTCAACCAAGGAATCATATGAGGTAATGGGAAGGAATCCTTGGGGCAAGTGCCACTGAGCTCCGAATTCACTGCATCGGTGAATTTGGCTTACCTCTTTTCCTGGTCCTTTTCGGATGACCAATATCAAATAGTCAGAATCTGCATGATTAAACGTGAAAACGGCTGCATGATCGTTACTTCAGCCTTGGTCTTTCACTTGAGGAAATCATGATTCTGGGTGTATTGAGCTAGCTCCGGGCTGAAGAGAGGTGATTATGCTTGGGAGATTCGAAGGTCTGATTAGTTCAATCTATGAGTGATAGTTGATGAAAAGTAGAGTTATTGAGGTCCTGTCATGGGACTGGTTTGTAGTGGTGGAATGCAATCACTTTTTATAGACTGGAAGAGATATTTCTCATTGCCATAGTGACTTTCTACTGTCTGAGGAATTGATCCAGTCTAAGTTGAATCTGTATGTGTCTAGTCATCGTGCATGATGATTGCGAGGTTCAACTAGAATAGGTATCGATGGAAAAATTCATGGGAACTCATGTGATATGACCTGCTGTAACCACGTCACAATCTGGTGGGAAGGGGCCATATGCATTAGGGCAATGGGAAGTGATGCTCAGTGCCCTGTTACTGATGGAAGACAATCGCTTAGTTGAACTTTATGAAAGATCATGGAATTGTCTGGCTACCTGGGGGGAAATTGTCGATGCATTCCTTTAGCAGTTCTTCTTTCGTACTAATCAACCACCCTTGAGCCATCGTAACCATTCTGGAATTGAACCTCCTTGCTTGCTCCATTTTTGTAACAATTTTGCGCCTTCTTCATTGATGATTATGATTCTCTCCGGGGCAAACTTTTCTTCTTTTCTGCCTGACAGCAGGGTATGTTGGATCTACATGGAGCTCCAGGGGTGATTACTCTGGGTTCGATCCCGTCATATCCTCTTGTGACCAGGCGAACAATCATTTCGCTTCATCTATAAATCAATTAGGTCGGTTTCGTATCTTGGGATCCAGATTAACTCCCAATTGTACTATTTGTGATCTGCATATTTCTGGGTGTATTGAGACTTGTCGTCTAGCTCCTCTCACGCTTGGCTGCTGGTGTGTAACTCGGATCCTCCATTAATTGCTATGCCTGTAGGGCAGATCTGGAGTCATAGGGGGGTGGTGTCCCCTGCGCATTAATGAGACTTCATACCTGAATTCGTACTAGAGATTTTCGCCTGGGGTTAAGGTAGTACAAGTACTTCTTGAGATTTCGCCTTTAAATAGTTCTGAAACTTCTTTAAGCGTGTCGATCTCCTACAATCTCCTGAATTCCCCATTTAGTGGGAAATTTGAGTACTTGAGATAGTTGAGGAGACTGCCCTCATCTCATGATCCAAGGTCGGCCAACGATCAAGTTGTAGGCTGAGGGACAATCGAGGACTAAAAATGAAGTCAACTTATTGATTCCTCCTGCATAGACTGGAAGAGATATTTCTCCAATGGTAAATTTCTGTTCGCCACTGAACCCAATAAGAACAGTCGACTTCCTGTTGATCTTTTCTATCTCTGCTCCCATGTCGGAAAGGGCTGCCTTGAAGATGATATTTGCTGACGAACCTGTGTCGACCAAGATTCTTTTGACCATGAAATTTGCAATCTGTAATGAGATTACCAGCGCATCGTGATGCGGATTCATTCGGCTGGAATTGCTGTCGTCTGAAATTCAATTGTAAGGTTTGTACAAGTCTCTTCTATTGCACATCGTCGAATGGAAAAAATCCATTGTGGCAACCCTGGTATGTCGTTTCGCTGCGGAATATGAAACACCACTAACTTCAGAACCACCAGAAATAAAACTTACAGTATTGTTGATTGGTGGGGTGGTATGGGCCATCTTCTTTTCATTTCTCTTGGCCATTGTAGCCTTGCCCTTATATGTAAGCAATTCCTTCAAGTGCCCTTTATTCAACATTCCAATACTTCCAATCTTAAAGCCACACAATCTGCTGTCGTATGGCCATAATCTCGGTGAAACTCACACCATTTGCTGGTATCTTTTTTGACTGAAAATCTCTGGAGCGTGGGGGCCACCTTACTTCGCTTCCCATCCTCTTGAGTACCGAAACCAATTCTCCCGGGGAAACAGTAAAATTGTAGTCTGGGAGTCTCTCCCTGTTAGCAGAATTGTCTTGTCCCCTGAAAGTTAACGGTTGGCGCTTGAAGTCCCGGTTGAAATGTTGATTCACTTTCGGAAGATCCTTCCTGTCTGTTGGCCGAGGTGCTTTATTGAGAAATTCTTTTGCGCCGTTTAGTAGTATCTTGAGTGTTATTGTTTTTCAAACCAGAAAAATTCTCTTTTCTCTGTTCCTCTCTTGTCTTCTTCCCACCTTATTTCAATTTGGGCTCGAGCCATGGCTTGATCCATCGTGTAGCAGCATCGGAATTTAGTGAGTTCTTTTAAAGTCCGCTTTCTAGAAGCAAACCATTTCTGAATGCTTCTACTGCAGTAGGTTGATGGAGGTCCGGGATAGTTATCCTTTCTTTATTGAAGCGAGCTACGTAGCTTCGTAAAGATTCACCTTTCTCCTTTGCTGGATGGCACAAAGGTCATCTGAAGTCTTTTCAATCTTGCAAGAACTCGCAAAATGCTCTACAAACTTGTCTGCCAGATGTTGGTATGACCCAATGGACCTATACGGGAGATTGATGAACCAATTGTTAGGGCCGGACCCGCCATGTCTCCCCAAATCCTCTGCACATAACCGGCCTCCCATTGTCGAGGGGTCAGGCCTGTTGACATCATCTTATATTTGTAATGGATGATGTGGTCGTCTGGATCAGTAGACCCATCATACATTTTCATATCTGGAGGGCTGAATTTCCTTGGCAATTCTACAGAGGTGATGGTCTCAAAAAATGGTGTGTCAGAAATTGTCCCATCTCTACTTTTTCTTATCGGCAGTTTGACGCCTGGTAGACTGGACAATATCGCTTCTTTGAACTCTGACATTTCTTTGCGCATGCTGGAGGCGACTTGCTGAGCCTGGTCAGCTGGGAAATTGGCGGAACTGTATGATTTCTTGGGTGGTCTCAGAGAAGGAACATCATTTGCCATATCATTGAATGTTTCCAAAAGATTGGATGGAATTCTATCATTGTTGGCATTGCCCGGAGAATCACGTTGTTGAGAGGTGGAAGATTAACTCTAACTGCTTTCGAAGGTTTGTATTGGAGCTTCGCATGGTCAAATTCTCCTCCTCCAAAGTTCGTAACCGTTCTTGTAGCATAGATATTTGGGCTGAAGTTGGATCTGGTGTCAACTCGCTACTCGAAGCCATGAATGACAGTTAGAATTGTAGACTGTGAAATCTTTTGTTTGCTATAAATCGCCAAGGCCCCACGGTGGGCGCCAAATTGTGGATGCTGGTTTTCACCCGAGGTCCACAATCAGAATTTGTAGATTGGGGGCATTAACGATCCTGCAAAACAAAGATAAAGTGAACGGGAGTAGACTACCACCACTGTATGGTGGGTGCCTGCCGGGTACACTCCGACGCTCAAGTCAGTATAGTGAAATGAGCTGCCATTATGTAATATGAGGAAATAAGGCTTATTGTTACCTTACTTTCTTTTGATAGCCGTGAGGGCGGTGACAAATGAATGGAATTCTCAGAACTTGTGTCAGAGAATAGAGTTTAGAATGATGTTCAGCCTGCCTTTGAACTATGAATTACCTTCCCTTTTATAGATCTGAAAAGTGATTATTTCGTAGCTGTGATCAAAGCTGGCAATGGGCCTACAATGTGCTGATATATCTGGCTATGGAACCCACAACGTGTCTTGGATCAACTTTCGGCGTTGCATGTGTTTATGTTTAGAAAAAGTAAAAGTTAGTAAATCATGTTTTAATGCTGTCTATTTTATTTAGCATTTCATTTGTAGTGTACTGTACCGATAAAATAAAGTTTTCTGGGCTGGGTTTTCTAATATGTTTTTTAAGGGCCAATATTTATGGGCTTTTAGTATTGAATCTTGACGTGAAATGACAGTTTTAACCTTGGGTCCAATTTGGCACGTACAGTTTCCATAACCAAACAAATTCACGGTTGAAGGAAGGTTATCCCGGGAACAATATTCCCTTAATGTCTCTGAGATGAAAATCAGCCGTCAACAGTTGATGTCGTCTGTGGGGAAAGAATGACAAGCGATTTTCATAGTAAGACGATGGTGGGAGGTAGAGACTATATGTTGGTGAATAGTTCAACAGCAGAATGGATGTGGGGGGAAGGAACGGGAAGAAGAAGATCAGAATCAGACAAAGAAAATATTTGTATGGAAAATGGGTTGTCGGAAACAGAAGCTTTTTCTTGATGAGTTGTGGAATGGAATGTAAAAAGGTTAGCCAACGGCCATCCACCCAGGGTGAGTTATGGAATGGAATGTAATACTGTGGATGAGAGACGTCCGTTGGCAGAAGCTGGCCAAGTTCCTTTGTAGGAAGGTACTGCACCTGCTCAGCTATCAATCTTCAGTTTCGCAGGTTACCTGTACTGAAAGATCGGTCAGATAGCTAGTCAGCCAAGGGCGAAGAGGGACGCCTATCAGGCAAGTCCTCAATTAGTGCAGTGGTCTTCCCCGAATGAGAAGAAAAGCGGTAAAAAGTACGCGGGGGAACCACAAGGAGCAAAAATAAAGACCTCGACTAGGCTCCCGGATTTTCTCGGGATATGCAAAATCTTGGGAAAATTTATTATCGAAGGATGCCTATGAAGGGCTCGGCACAAGGGAATCTTGACGGCATGGTCGGGAAAGCAAGAACGGACCAGACAGATCTAAATAAGCCTTGATGTGAAAACAATTGCCGGTGAAGTGGTGAAGTTTACAACTACGGCATACGCATCGGGAGTTCTCGGAGCTCGGTTTGGAGGATAAGGTCGGACTGTAAAGCAAGGAACATAAGAAAGCATTGTAAAAGCCTCTATTAAAATGTCTCCTAAAGAGTTGTAATAAGGACAGTATGTCCTTTAAATATGAATAAAACTCTTTTTTTTTTAAAAGAAACTTGTCTATCTTACTTGTTTGTTAATTAAACGTGAAAGTTATTTTCATTATTTTTTGGGACGTGCTCGATGCGAAGAAATGAATTTAGACCGGGAAGGGCACCAAACCCGTGGCGCGCCAAACACTGGTGTCATTATCAAATCCCCGGGTGGAAGTGCACCGACCTGGCTCCTTTTATTTTAAGTGGATCTGGATTGCTTCAAGGGATGAAGTGCATAAGGGAGCGCGTGAACCCCTCGTGGCAGAATCAGACTCCCGAGACCGGAGCGTAACTACACCATGACTTGTATTTTTTAGGGATATTGTGTGCCATCGGCTCGGGGATTGATTTGTTCCGCCGAGGCCTCTGTGTGCCATCGGCTCGAGGCTGGATTCGTTCCGCCGAGGCTTCATGGTTTAATCGGTTCGGGGCTGGATTTGTTCCGACGAGGCCTCTGTGTGCCATCGGCTCGGGGCTGGATTCGTTCCGCCGAGGCTTCATGGTTTAATCGGCTCGGGGTAGGATTCGTTCCGCCGAGGCCTTTGTGTGCCATTGGCTCGGGGCTGGATTCGTTCCACCGAGGCCTCTGTGTGCCATCGGCTCGGGGCTGGATTCGTTTCACCGAGGATTTATGATTTAATCGGCTCGGGGCTGGATTCGTTCCGTCGAGGCCTCTGTGTGCCATCGGCTCGGGGCTGGATTCGTTCCGTCGAGGCTTTACAGTCTTTTCGGCTCGAGGTCGGGTTACGTCCCACCGAGTCAACCTCTTTGGTCTGGGGATGTAACATTCCCCCAGAGCCAAGTTTTCTTTTCAGCTCGGGGTTGGGTTACGTCCCACCGAGTTAACCTCTTTGGTCTGGGGATGTAACATTCCCCCAGAGCCAAGTTTTTATTTTCAGCTCGGGGTCAGGTTACGTCCCACCGAGTCAACCTCTTTGGTATGTGGATGTAACATTCCTCCAGAGCCAGGTTTTCTTTTCAGCTCGAGTTTGGGTTACGTCCCACCGAGTCAACCTCTTTGGTCTGGGGATGTAACATTCCCCTAGAGCCAAGTTTTCTTTTCAGCTCGGGGTCGGGTTACGTCCCACCGAGTCAACCTATTTGGTCTGGGGATGTAACATTCCCCAGAGCCAAGTTTTATTTTCAGCTTGGGGTCGGGTTACGTCCCACCGAATGAATCATAAACGGATCAGGAACGGAGCGTTCTTCCCATGGTTGGATTTAAAATTGATCGGGCTCAGAATTTTTCCTCTCGTACAGATTCAGAAGAGCAAGGTAGCAAGGTAGAAGAGAAAATCGTGCAAAGTATGAAAGATAGGAAACAGAGCAGTCAGAGATAGGCAATGGAAAGAATGTTGCATATATTATTGCAAAAAACACAAGTATATTGTTTGTTACAAAAAGCCGCCTCAGGGTCACTCTTGTTCATCAGCCCGCACAAGGGCAATGGGTTCAGCTCAATCCGTTTCAGGAGGCAGAACTTCTGGCTCTGACTCGGCAGAAGAGGTTTTTAGCTTCAGTTGCAGGTACTTCGGGAACTTCAGGCGGCAACTCCTCAAGAACTAAGGACATGAGAACGGCAGACGTGGGTTCGGGATATTGAATTCACTCTGAAGGAGGGGCAAATAGGGTAATAGCTTCATCCTCCGAGAACCCCCCTCTGTAGAACTGAATCAATAGCAGGATTCTCGGTGACCGAATGCATGAAGATGGTGAGGGAAGACCTGATTAAATAGCAAAGACAATTCTCTGTGGTTTCTGGAGCAACCACCGACCGAATGATTTGCACATCATTTTTTTCATAGTTCCCGACATCAACTCACTAACTCGTTGATAAAAATAACTAGGGGATGGATGTTGATGGTGTATTTCAACAACGAGCACACTGAACAAGTGCGACCAGGGGGACAACGATGAATTTTCTCTTCTTTTTTTCGAAAGGGAAGGATTTTCAGAAAGTTTTAGTCACTCCTCGGCCAGGCAGAAATTCCGGACATAATCTTCCAGATTTGGCCGACCAAAGTATACGATTTGGTACAGTTTCCATAAGTCGAACACATCAGAGTTTCAGCCGACCACATTAGGTCATCAGTTCGATTCGGGCCTATTCTGCTCCCCCTTTGAGTAGGTCGAAGAGCTCAGACATTTCAGGACATGACGGAAGTGTCTCGATGAGTTCGGAAAATTGTTTGGCCGACTACTTGGCAACCGACAGAAGCCCAGAGATCTTCGATTTTCCTTTACATGTGTCATCTCCCGGAAGCACCGTCTAGGCTGTCACCATTATTGTTGCGTGTGGCAGAGGAAGAGGCAGAGTTGATGTGACAGAACCGTCATACTGCAGGCTTACTTTCGGAAAAGGCAGGCCTAGGGCAGAGAACCCATTAAATCGGTCAGGCATTACGTGGGAAGCATGGCAAGTGGGAAGAACATGGTCACATTTGAGGGGATATATAAAATGATAGTCTCATGTTTTAGAGAGGGGATTCTTTGAAAAACAGCAATTGTAAACTCTTTCAACTACTCGGCCTCGCGCCAACCTCATTCAAAACAGGTCGGCCGAGTCAGTTCCTGGCAATAAAATAACCTCCATCGTTTTGTGCCTGTGGATGTAGGTTGGATTCGTCCCGCCGAACCACGTTAAAACTCCTTTGTCAATCTGTGTGTCTTTCTGCCTTCCATTAAGTTTGTTTTTGGTTTCCCATAACCAAAAAAATTCACTGTTGAAGGAATGTTATCCCGGGAACAATATTCCATTATTGTCCCTAAAACGAAAATCAGTCGTCAACACATTTATTTGAGATTTTCTACTTCTATGTTTTAGGGGACTTGTTTTTTTCCCTGTGAGCTGTATCCAGTGGGAGAAATTTACAATTTAGCATGAGTGTACGTATATCTCTATATACAGTATTTGAAATAAATAATTTTGCAGGTTTTCAGAAAATGCGAGACTGGTTGATGCCTTATTAACTGTTGTTGTCAATATAGTAACAGCAAGAACAAGCACTGCAGATATCATTCCATTATATTCATTTTGGTGTTTTCTGATCAGACGAAGGCATTTTCTTCAAATATTTCTCACTAATCATTGCATTTTTTTTTAATCAATACCAACTTTATATGGTTAATCTCATAAAACCAAACTTTAACTATACTTAGTTTAGTTTAAAGTTAATTAGATTAAGATCACTGGAAATTAAGCGAAATCTCCTCTTAATTTGATTAAAATAATGAGAAAATGAGTGAAATTCTCCGCTTATTTCTCAATGTTTAGGAAATATTATTATGGGAACGATGTTAAAGTAATATTATTATGGAAACAATATTAAGGAAACATTATATCCTTATTATGGAATCAATCTCAAAGATAAAATTCCTAATATCCTTAAAATTTGTAATTTTATTATATTTCCCTATTATATGAAATTTCCTATATTCATTATTACTGTGATTCATTTCCCATTTTAGTTTTCTATATAGCTTATATAAATGCTCTTACTATTGTAAATATAATATAAAGCTAATTTAAGACATTCGTTCATTACTTAACATGATATCAGACACTAGGTTACGACTTTTCTAATTTCACTCTCTCGAATTCTCATCGGCACGTGGGGATCATATGTAAGAGTTTGTATAGCAAATAGATGGAGTAGTCCCACATCTAAAAAATAAATGGGAAATGAAAGGTTTATAAGTATTATATAGACATTTGTATTAGATTGCAAATAGCAAGGCTTGAGCTTGAGCTTGAATGAATATGGTTAGTTAGTTTTGATATTAGATTTAATTAATATATATTTAATTAAATCAAAGATGGGGCTTGGGCCTAATTTAAATTTTGGATTTGAATCAGAAGGTTGTGTATGATCAACACAACCCTTCTAAGAATCTGGAAAAACGTTTTACAACTCTTCTTATATATACAGAGCATTTATCACAGAGATGTATATACAAAATTTCTGAACATAAAGTAATTTTCCATACAAATAAAATATTTTTGATCTTGAAAACAAACACCAAGTAAGTTCGCTAGGGATCGGATTTTCAATACAGAATCTTCGATTATCAGATTGTTGAATCCTGGTGGCAGACGTCTAGCGAACTACAAGCACAAGTGTATGTGCGAATTTCTGCTATAGGTCATAGCCTCATACGCTAGCCTCAATCTTTACAAGTCAGTGTGTTTATTAATTTTAGTTACTTGCATTGCAAGATTCTGTTTTGATTTGTAAGTTTCTGGTTATTTGTGTTGTTGATACCATTTACAATATTTTCAATAAAACTTATTGCATTCGTTGATTGTTCTTTTAACATCTTATCTACCATCGGTATGTGAACCTCACACGCCACTCCAAACTAAATCTAACACCCACGCTTCCCCTCTTTCCTCAAATAAACTCGCACCTTATCCCGTGTAGGTTCCAATTTCAACTCAACTCTGCCATGTCACTTTGCCTAGCTTTGCTTTCGTTTCATTACCTCAACTCTCCAGTTCTCATCTTTGCTTAGAGCTTTCCATAAATTCTTATTCTTGAATCTATTACTTGTTTTCGTTTCAGTCTCTATGATGAGCCAATGACCCATGGGCAGTGCACCATGATTGTTGAAAGGCTTGGTGAAGTTGACCAACACTCTGCTCCTTCCATGTACACGACGGATTTAGGTTTTGAGTTTCCATGTCACATAAGCGATTGCTTCTTTATTTTGTTGGTTGTTTTGCCTCTCCTCTCCGGACTCTTTATTAAGTTTTCCAATTTTGGGATTATTTTAGAATAATACTGAGGGTCAATTTGGAAAAAAAAATTGGGAATTTTCTTTTAGATTTTTTTATTGGTCTATTAAATTTCCGTCTAGGGGATCTTATAATTTTTTTTTGGTGGTTTCTTAGATTTTTCACCCACTAAATCACTTTGTTGTTTCTAAATACTTCCCAGATTTATGTTTTTAGACACTTCGGCTCTTCTTTCGAACTTCCGCTCTTCTCATCTCGTGCTTCAGCTCTCTTTCGAGCTTTCAAGCTCATTTCGGGATTTCGTTCCCTCTCGGGCTTCGATTCCATATCAGGATTTCACTCCCTCTCTGACTTTAGCTTTCTCTCGGGCTTCGAATCTCTGTCGGGATTTTACTCCCTCTCGAACATCAGCTCTCTCTTGGACTTCGGCTCCCTATTGGGCATCAGTTCTCTCGTGCTTTGGCTCTCTCAGGCTTTGACACCCTCTAGGGATTTCACTCCATCTCGGGCTTCGGCTCCCTCTTGAGCTTCGGCTCCCCCTTCGGGCTTCATAGGTTAAAGCTCCATTTTGGATTTCGACTACCCCTTCGGGCTTCCTAGATTAATGCTCATCAATTATCTCACAGTTTCCAACCTCCAAGTCTCAAGATTTCCAGTTTCAGGACTTCAATCTCCGATTTCAAGATGCAACATCTAATTTGTTCCTTCGTCACCCCCTTGAGTTTGAGGGGTGTTAAGGAAATATTATTATGGAAACGATGTTAAAGTAATATTATTATGGAAACAATATTAAGGAAATTTTTATCTTTATTATAAATCAATCTCCAAGATAGAATTCATAGTATCTTTAGGATTTGTGATTTTATTTTATTTCCATATTATATGAAATTTCCTATATTCATTATTATTGTACATAATTATAAAATTGATTTCCTATTTTGATTTTCTATAAGACCTATACCATTATAAATATAATATAAAGTGAATTCACGACTGTCTTTCATTATCTAACACTCACTATTCATTAATTATATATTTTGGTATCAATCAAAGTGCCAATTTGATAAGGTAATCTTACACAGCCAAGCTTACGAAATTAGGTTATAAATTAATTAGATTAAGATTTCAAGAAAATGAGGGAAACTCCCTCCAATTTTAAAACCAATTAAAAGATCAATTCTGTTTTTGAAATAACATTTGTTGAAAAGTCAGGGAAACAAAATTTATCGGACTAAATTTTTAAAAGTCAAAATTCCACAAAGAAAAATGTGATTTGGTTGTTAATATTTTAACGTTTAGGATATTTCAATGAATTTTAAAATTTAAGAGGATTTTCCTTATTTAAAAAAAAAAAAAAAAGATGGGGTTGGCTTATTTTCTCTTGAGATAACCTTTTAGATAAAATATGCTTTGCTGGGTATTTAGCTTAGGTTTTTCCTTTGGTTGCTGGGTTATCAATATGATATCTTCTGGTGTTACTAAATTAGTGTTGTTGATGGATGCTTTGCTTTTGTTGTGATTCTCTGATCACTTTAGAGTGTTTTTGAGGAAAAACCGAAACCTTCTATCACTTACAAGAATAGAATACAAGTGTTTAAACTTACAAAAACCTCACTTCACTATCTCTATTTTACAACTTTGGGATGATTTACAACTGAGATTCAAGTTTCCTTTTATAGGGCAAAAACGTGTGCTACAGTGCCACACGTTTTTGCCAACTTCACACTTACTGGCCAACCTGGACAGCATGCAAGTTGGAAGTTTGCTGGCAGCCTGGCACCGAAAGTTGCTTGATTGTATTTGATGCTTGCTGGAAAACATGCATGGCTCATGCATGCTGGTTCTCATAGCTTTCAAATTTTCTGGTCTTGTGTTGCCTGGTTATGGGCTTATTGTGTTACTAAATTAGAGTGGCTATGAAGTAGTGCTTGGTGTATAGGCATGGATTCAACATCGGGGGTGTTTGGGAGTCTCTATGGGCTGGATATATTGGGTGATGCTAGCTGTTATTAATGATGAAATTGCTGGGATGCGGTGGGATATTTAAGTTGTGATGCTGTTATTGGCGTGGTCACTTGTCTTGTTTGTTGGTTGCAGGTTTATCAATGTTGGGGGTAATGGTTTTGGTGTTTGGGTTATCAAAGTGTTTGTGTTGAGATATTATGATATGTTGTAGGAAAGTAGTTGCTATTGTTTAGGATTGTTTCCTAAACTTAGAGTTTTACCTTAATTAGGATTTCCTATTTCCCTATTAGATGCAGATTTCCTATATTCATTATTATTGTTCATTACTATATGATTCTTTTTCTATTTTGATTTTCTATGTAGCCTATATAAAGGCTCCTACCATTGTAAATTCAATCAGAGTGAATTCAAGACTTTCTTTCATTATCTAACATGGTATCAGAGCCTGACATACACACACAATAAAACAATGGCCGGCAACGATGAACAACCACCATCGCCGCCACCTAAAAGGGAGATGGATTCACTTTTTTTTTTAATTGGTAATGCTCAAGTTCCGGATGACAGGTTGAATGGTAAGTTTGACACGAAGTCATGGATCATTGACACCGGGGAAACTCATCACGCGACCAGTGATTTGACTTGGTTATTTGATATTATGGCATTGTTTGCGTGTCCAGTTGGACTTCCTAATGGTGAATCTATTGTTGCGACCCAATCCGGTTCAGTTCGATTGTCGGATAAAATCACTCTTAAAAACGTTCTTTATGTGCCGAAACTCAATTACAATTTACTTTCGGTTTCATAATTGAATGATGACTTACATTGTTTTGTCCAATTTAACTCTTATATGTGTGCTATACAGGACCACACTAGGGAGCTGATTGGAACGAGAGTTAGGCGAGATGGACTTTACTACTTCGGCGGAGCTGAATGTGATTCGGTACAACATGTTTCTGTCCATAACGCAGCATCGACTTTGGAGTTGTGGCACAAAAGGATGAGACACCCTTCAGAGAAAGTAGTAAAGTTACTTCCTCCAGTTAGCAATCTTACGGGTAGTTTAAATAAAGCTTGTGAAACATGTTTTCGTGCTAAGCATCCTAGAGACAAATTTCCTTTAAGTGACAATAAGGCAACTATAATTTTTGAGAAAATACATTTTGATTTGTGGGGCTCTTATAAACATGTCTCTTCTTGTGGAGCTCGTTATTTTTTAACTATTGTTGATGATTTCTCCAGAGCTGTGTGGATTTATTTGTTGGTCGATAAAACAGAAGTTTTTCAGATGTTTATGTCTTTTATTACAATGGTAGATCGACAATTTTCTCAAACAGTGAAAGTTGTTCAAAGTGATAATGGTACGGAATTTAAATGCATACTTGACTATTTTTCTGCGATTGATATTTTATTCCAAACTTCATGTGTGGGAACCCCGCAACAAAATGGGAGGGTTGAGAGAAAACACAAGCATATTTTAAATGTGGGGAGGGCATTACGCTTTCAAGAAAATTTGCCTATTTATTTTTGGGGAGAAAGTGTTCTTGTCGTCGCTCATTTAATAAACCGCACTCTCTCTCCTTTGTTACACAATAAAACACCATTCGAAATCCTATTTCGCACCCCTCCTTCATATGAGGCAATTCACACCTTTGGTTGTCTTAGTTTTGCTCATGATCAAAAATCCAAAGGTGACAAATTTGCAAGTAGAAGTAGAAAATGTGTGTTTTTGGGTTATCCGTTTGGAAAGAAGGGGTGGAAGTTGTTTGATTTGGACAAAAGGAATTATTTGTTTCTCGTGATGTCAAGTTTTTTGAGGATGTTTTTCCGTTTGGTAACCCGGATGCTGTGAATATTATTCCAGAAAATATTATGTCTACGGTAAATGTTGAAATTGATAGTGATTTTGCTGATTTTGTTGATGATGATGCTGATTTTCCTAACCCACAAGCCCAAACACAAAATCCCAACCTCATCCAACCTGAACCCCAAGCCCACCAAGATCAGACGCCCCATTTTGATGCAAATCTAGACCTAGGCTTGAGGGAGGGTGGGCCGGCCCACACCAAGGCTTCATCAGCGCCACAAACAGAGGCTTCTTCAAGGCTTCTTTCACCTGGGCCGGAAGTTGTTCCCACTGCTGGGTCCGATTCACCTGGACTTGACAATACAAGCAATGGGCAGTCTGCTCCTATGGGAAATGGAATGAGGAATAAATTTTATTCGATTCTCTTACGAGATTTTATTACTCATACGGTGGTTACTGAAAGTCCATCTCCCGCCACTTCGTCTCCACAGCATCCCTCAGGTACTCCTTATCCCATAACACATTATATAAATTGTGACAATTTTTCTGTAAATTATAGAAAGTTTCTTGCAACTATTATTTCGAGCAATGATCCTAAGTCGTTTAAAGAGGCTATGAAAGATGTAGGTTGGAAAAAGTCAATGCAGGAGGATATTCGGGCTTTGGAGGAAAATGGTACTTAGACTCTTGAACCTCTTCCAAAGGGTAAGCATGTTTTGGGAAGTCAGTGGGTTTACAGAACCAAGTACTTCTCAAACGGTGATATTGAAAGGCTCAAATCCAGATTAGTAGTTTTGGGGAATCATCAAGAAGCCGGTATTGATTATAATGAGACATTTTCTCCAGTTGCCAAAATGACTACGGTGCGTGCTTTCCTGGCTATTGCGGCTTCGAAAAATTAGGAACTTCATCAGATGGATATTCACAATGCCTTTTTGCATGAAGATCTTGAGGAGGAGGTGTATATGAAGCTACCCCCAGGATTTAAGCGTTCTGATCCGACCTTGGTCTGCAGGTTACGAAAATCTCTTTATGGGTTGAAACAGGCTCCGAGATGTTGGTTTGCAAAATTTGTCACAGCTCTTAAAGGGTATGGTTTATTACAATCCTACTCTGATTATTCTCTTTTTACTTACACTAAGGGCAAAGTTCAAATAAATGTGCTAGTGTATGTCGACGATCTTATTATTTCTGGGAATGATTCTGCTGCACTTAAGAACTTTAAAGCCTATCTCAGTGATTGTTTTAAGATGAAAGATCTTGGTGCTTTGAAGTATTTCATCGGAATCGAGGTGGCAAGAAGTTTGGCTGGTTTGTTCTTGTGTCAACGCAAGTACACGCTTGACATTGTATCAGAGGCCGGATTACTGGGAGCCAAACCGTGTGGCTTCCCGATCGAGCAAAATCATAGATTAGGACTCGCAAATGGGGAGCTCTTGTCGAACCCTGAGTCCTATCGCAAATTAGTAGGTCGACTCATTTATCTGGCAGTGACCAGTCCAGATTTGGCCTACTCGGTTCATATATTATCTCAGTTTATGCAGGAGCCTAGAATTGAGCATTGGGAGGCGGCTTTGAGAGTCGTTCGTTATTTGAAAGGTACTCCGGGTCATGGTATCTTATTACGTGCAGATAGTGATCTGTCCCTGCAGGGTTTGTGTGATTCTGATTGGGCAGCATGTCCAGTCACTAGACGCTCTTTGTCCGGATGGCTTGTGTTTCTTGGGCAATCTCCTAATGGTCTGCAGAAGCGGAATACCGAGCTATGGCAGCAGTTACTTGTGAGCTCAAATGGTTGAAGGGGTTGCTTCTGAGCTTGGGTGTGCACCACCCAAAGGCAATCAAGCTCTTTTGTGATAGTCAGTCAGCCCTTCATATGGCCAAAAATCCAGTATTTCATGAACGCACCAAACACATTGAGGTTGATTGTCACTTTGTTCGGGATGCGATAACAGATGGTTTGATTTCTCTGTCATATGTTCCTATTGTTACACAATTGGCGGATATTTTTACAAAGGCTCTTGGAAAGAACCAATTTGATTTTCTTCTTGCCAAGTTGGGCATTTTTGAACCTCATGCTCCAACTTGAGGGAGGGTGTTGAGATATTATGATATGTTTTAGGAAATTAGTTGCTATTGTTTAGGATTGTTTCCTAAACTTAGAGTTTTACCTTAATTCATGGGCCTAACTCAACCCAAAAGCCAGCTTGAGAGTTGAGGGTTGCTCAATGTTTATATTTTGAGTTTAATTATTTATCTCAGCCGATGTGAGATATTTTCCTCAACACTCCCCCTCACGTGCAGACCGGTCTTTTGCCTGGTTCATGTCACGTGGACAGGTAGTGTGGGCCCACATGTGCATGAGTGTGGCTCTGATACCATATTGAAATTCATGGGCCTAACTCAACTCAAAAGCCAGCTTGAGAGTTGAGGGTTGTCCAATGTTTATATTTTGAGTTTAATTGTTTATCTCAGCCGATGTGAGATATTTTCCTCAACAGTTTGAGTTATCAAAGTTGCTGCTGTTGGGTTTTCTAAGTAGTGTGACAGGTATTCAGCCTATGTTTCTTTTTTGTGCTGGCTTTGGTTATCAGTGTGCTATCTGATAAATGGAAGCCTTGGTCTTCTGGTGTAACTGGGTTTTGGCTTATTCTGGTGTTACTAATTAACATTTCTTCTGATGGATGCTTGCGTTGCTAAATGGATGTTTGATGCTTTACTAAATTACTAAATTTTTAGTCTTGTGCTGCCCTGATAATAACTTGATATACTCGATAGTGGGGGCTGTTGGTTTTGATGCTAAAGCTGTACGTCTGATACGTTGTTAATGGAAGTGGTTCAGAAAAATATGACACATTGTGTCTCATCAGTTAAGTAAATGAAAACCTGCTTCATTTCGTTTTTGTTGCTCTACCTATGACATTTTCGTCTATCATAATCGATAAAATGTTTCGAATCCAGGGAGTGTACTTCTTGTAAGAGCATGGGACAGCCGATGATTTTACCTGCGCCGCGGCCCAGAATGGGTGGTTTGGTGGCGGGGTTTCCATCGTTTCCAAAAAAATAAAAATAAAAATAAATCGATAAAATGGTTAAATTTTGAGTTGTATATTTTTTTTGTTAGCATAGGAATGCAATATTCCTTTGTAAAAATGAGGTGCGTTTGCAGTAGGCGTGGTTGTTACTTCCTTTAATACAAATGAGCTTTCCAAAAGAAAAAAGAAGATATAATCAACAATAAAATATGACGGTAAGATCTAATGATAAGTTGAATACTATCACTAGTAAACCATTAAAAAAACTCTTTTCAAAAAAAATTAGTGTTATTTGATTGTAGTTTGAATAGAGTTTTTAAAAATTAAAAAAACTATTTTACCTAAAAATTTAGATTTTTAAAGTAGAGGTTGTAAATTTTTTATTAAAGAATTAAATTGTGTAGAATAACATTTTTTTTCATAAGATTATTTCATTACATAACTTTAAAAAATGTGTTAGTCAAAAGTATGAGTGACCATAGGGAAAGTCGACATAAACTGTAGTGGCCTCCAAATTTAACCTAAAATTATGAGTCCCGAATTCATAGAAATTTCACATTTTAGTGTATAATGTGACTTATATATTTGTTAACCTTTATTAGTAAGGGTCTCATTTTAAGAATTCATTTAGAGGCCCGTAAAATTTAACATAACTCGGGGTCGCTCTTGGTCAAAAATAATTTTATTATTTTAATGAAAGTTCTCATCGAGAATCAAACAAATAAAAACTTTTTTTTTTTTTGTTAAAAGCTCTAAAATCTATCTCTATCTATATATATAAAATTAAACATTTGTAATTCTCTTCATCGCACCACATGACGGCTTCATATTAAAGTTATAAAATTAAATTAATAAAATCTATTAAATAAAAATCATATTATAATAAAACTACATATTATAATTTTATAAAATTCAATTATAAAAATAAAATATATTAAACTACATATTAAAATGAAAAAAAATATCATTAAATTATCTACAATTAATCCAATCTCTACAATTAATTTTTTATTATTAAATTATAAAATTAAAATAATAAATTATTAACATAAGAAATCTATTACAATATAAAAACATAATTTACTTTAAGAAACCTATTAATTTAATTAATTAATATTTTAATTTATTATTATTAAATTAAAATAAAGAAACATATTTTAATTAGAAAACATATTATAATCTTTCATAAAAATAAAAAACATATGTGACACTTAATCGTTATAATTAACCTCTACAATTGATTTTTTACTATTAAATTATAAAATTAAAATATTTTTATAATTAATTTTGTACTGAAAAAAAATATTACAATAAAAATACATATTATAATTTTATAAGAACTGTATTATAATAAGAAAACATATTATATTATCCTATTATAACTAAAAAAAATACTATTAAATTATAAAATTAAATTAATAAATCTATTAAATAAGAACCATATTATAATAAGAAAACTATTATATTATCCGATTAATTTTTTAATAATATAACTGATAATCTAGTAAAGAATTAAATATTTTTAAAATTTCTCATCGCGTGACATGACACCTAATCTCTACAATTAATTTTTTTATTACCTATTATAATAAGAGGATATAGTATAATCTTTTATTAAAATAAAAAAATATACATGACACAAAATATCTACAATTAATATTTTTATTATTAAATTATAAAATTAAAATAATAATTTATTAAGAAAATATATTACAATATTAAAATATAATCTCCTATTAAAATAAAAAAACCAAAATAGTAGCCGCCCATAAAACCTAGCCAATTTTTTAGATTTCGGATCTATTGTTATTTGTTATTTTATTTTGAATTATTTTATAAATTTTTTATTTATGAATTTTATTTATTATTTATTGTGCTTCATGATGCAGACTCTGACTGTTAGCTTTTTCACAGTGAATTATAAATATTATTTGAGGACTGATAGACAAACGAATGAGGCATAAATATTACGTGTAAGTAAATCAATTGTCTCATTTAAACTATAAAACCAACAAAATTCAGAATATTTACAATATCAATACATATATATATTCAACCCACACAAATTGCAGCCTCTTTACTAGTTTGTACTAATAGAAGTTACATTTGAAAGTATGCCAAACTGAGCACACGAGGGCAATATAATAAAAGTGAAATTTAGCTTAGCAAATAAAGAGCTATTCTTTAATAAAAATTTCTAAAGAATTTTTTTTTCGCGGTTGGACACTTGGAAAAATCGGACCGAACCGGCCAATTGAACTGGTCGAATTGGAAACTGACCGTGAATCCGATCTAAAAAAACCCTAAAAATCAAGAGTCTAAAAAATCGATTAAAATCGTTGAAATTAGTGAATCGGACCGGCTGCTTCACAAATTTTTTTAAACCAAAAATTAAAATTTAATTTTTTATAACTTTTAATCAATTAAAATTATTTATGATGCCATCTAATTTTACCGATTCAATCGCAACGGTTCAATCGATCCAATCGACACTAATTTGGTTTTTAAAAAACTGATTGTACTTCACGAAAATTCTTCAATTTTGAGTTTTATCCTAAGTTGATTGTTACACTAATATTTAATTATTTTGCAAACAACAAAATGCATAAAATAAGACGATTATTTTGGACTTTGGAGGGTTTGATTTCCACATTAGGGTAAATTCGTCATTATCAAAACTTTAGGGCCATATTTAAGCAATAAATTATGGAACTCTCTTTCACAAACCCTAATATAAAGACTTCATTTATTATTGCTTAATCTCTTAATAATACAACAAATCTTTCCTGCCCCACGCCCACACTCTCTCCATTTTCAAAGCAAACAAACAGGTTTTGTAATTTGTCAACTTTCAACTCCACATTAGGGTTTATCTATTTGGAGTATAACTATTCATGATCTCTGTCAATATATTTCTTAAAAACTGTTTTGATTTCTGATGTCACTTGTGTTTTTGTTTTTGTTTATTTATAAGTCTCATTTGTCATTTTCTTTTTTATGATAACAAAACTATCTATTGACACACGATTCTGATCGTAAATATCAATAAATTATAAATAAGTCTCAGGATTTGCATTCACTACAGTAGAATATAGATAGAATATTAATATTTTGATTACTATTTTATAATTTTATTTAACGATTAATATTGAATTTGTAATATTTAGATTAGGGTTTGTGAAATGGATAGCAGTGGACCGAAAAAAGCAACGGTGACAAAGGTGATTGGAAGGACATGATCAAGAGGACAGGTGACTCAGGTTAGGGTTCAGTTTATGGACGACACAAAGCGTCAAATTACAAGGAATGTCAAAGGACCAGTTCGTGTTGGTGATATTCTCACTTTGCTTGAGAGTGAAAGAGAAGCAAGGAGGCTTCGTTGATATATGGTTTTGTGAGTGAGTGAGTCATAATAATTGAGGAGGCTTCGTTGATATATGGTTTTGTGAGTGAGTGAGTCATAAAAATTGTCCCCAAGGATTATGGCTTAGTGGTGTAGGGTCCAGGATCTCACCTTGAGGTTCTGGGTTCGAATCCAGGGGTGCACTTCTTGTAAAAACCTGGGACAGCCGGTGATTTTACTTGCGCCACAGCCCAGAATGGGTGGTTTGGTGGCGGGGTTTCCATCGTTTCCAAAAAAAAAAAAAAAAAAAGTCATAATAATTAATATGGCTTGTGGCCATGATTTGATTTCATGCTCTTGGTGTCTCTCTTTTTTTGGCAGTTTGTTCATTTGGATATGGTGATAATTTGATTTCAATTGTTTGATTTTTGAAACTTTTTTGTTTGATTCTGAATATTATTATGGAAATTAACAAAGGTATATTTTGAGCATGATATATCTCTATCCGCTTAATGTTCTTCATCTATATTGAGATATTGTCAAAATTGCTTTACTAGTTGAATTGCAATTTGCAAATAAAAAGATAATGTTTAATTTGGAGGCAAGTCAATTATGCATCGTTTGATAAAGAATATTAATTGAGAGTTCAAGTTATTTTATAAGAATTATATTGAAAGTATACGTATCAAATTTTACAACAAAAAAATGGAAGTTAGAGATAATTTGACACGATTTTACATATTCAAATTGCAACAATAAGAAAGATGTTGATGAAGATTTGGCTGAAAAGGTGAAATGCTTTTTCTTTTATTTTGGTTTCTATACAGTATACTCCAAAATTTACTAGCTCGTCACTTTTTTTTTAATATTTATAAGTGTATATATATGTGTACATATCGGGGCAACATTTTATTTTAAAGGTGGCTAAAATTTATTTTTCATGTAATATTAATGAGCTAAATATTTTATCATTATTTTTAAAGAAAAATATAAGAAAATATGAGATCGGCATCAGAGTATGAAAAGCCCACTCCTAGTGCCGCCACTAAACAGATATGAAGCTTAGCCTATTATCTGTCGAACCTACCTTGATATAAGATAGATGAATCATAAATATGCTCACCAAATGAAGAGGGAAATTACTCCCACAATGCACATATAACCAGTGGCGTATTCAGAAATTTTAGTTAGTGGGGGCTAAATTTTTTTTCTTACCAAAATAATATATAATGAATTCATAGATATTTTTTGAAATTATAAGATGATCCTTATACTTTTGAAAATTATGAAATAGCCCATAATTTCTAAACTTATAAATTAACTCAAAATTTTCAAAATTATATTTTTATCCATAATTTCTAAAAATACTAATTTACCCTAAAAATTTAAGTAAAAATTTATTTTCAAAATTATGTATATTAAGTTTGTGTAGTATATTATATACTAAAACCAAACCTAAGTATAAACATAGTTATTTTTATTTTTATTTAAATGTAATGAAATCTCAATTCTTTTACAAATGGAAAAACACATAAATGAGTGGATTTAAAATGAAAAATAGTCAATTATCTATACACATATAAATTAAATATAATTATTTTAGATATGTTTAAGAAATAAGATTGATGCAAAAGTGTATTGGAATTTTTTTAACTAACTTGGGCTTGGGCCTACATATTATATTAAAAAAATACAACTCAAAAAATTAATAATTGATGTATTTATGAGTATTTTTTAATTATTTATATTTTCTAACACACATATATATATATATATATAAAATTTAGAAAAAAAAAAAAAAAAACCAGTGGGTCCAGTGGGGGGAACTGCCCCCACTGGTCACACTATGGCTCCGCCACTGCATATAACCACACATAGAGACTCACATCTTCTACCTCAAGCATGAGGTGAGAAGATGTCCACTATTAAGCTAAACTATTAGTTGGCATGTAATAACCCGACTCCACTAGCACGATATTATTCTCTTTAGAAGTTTAGAGTGACTTTGCCATACATCGAGCCTCTGCCACCAATTATGGTTTCCTCAAGGTTTTATTTTTGGTATAAGTTAAGCCCACCCAAAATACCTCGTATTAGTATGACAATACACAACGAAGATATTATCTGATTTGACGGTTCAAGTGGCCCAACTCCTAATCCTTGATTCCTCTTAATTTTGTTATAGTCACTAAGGTAGCCCAACTTCGAAATCATAGCTCCTCGAGATTTTATTCCTGCTATCAGGATATCAAACTCTGAATCATTGTCCCAAAGATCTCATTCTAATAACTTCACTACATACTCTGATCCCAATATTAGGAGTTCAGAATTGGCTATCTTGGAATAATAAAGCAGATAATATCTTCGCCACATATTTTAATACTAATAAGAGACCTTTAGGCCACTTTGGTAACCGAAACAAAATCATGAGGGGCCAAAAATGGAGCGTCAAACCAGACGATATTTTTATTGTGTATTATAATATTAATACGAGATCTTTTGGGTGGACTTAACCAATACAAAAAATAAAATCTCGAGGAAGCCAAATTTTGGGGCAGAGACCTGGTGTGTGGCCAAGTCTCTTTGAACTTCTAAAAAGGATAATGTGGGGCTAAGTAGCTACATGGCTAGGGATGGCAATTTTACCCATAAACCCGCAAACCCGCAAAAACCCGCCCGCAATGGGTAGGATTTGGTAAATATATTAGTGGGTGCGGTGCGGGTTTGGTAATTTAAAGTAGAACCCGCTGCGGGTGCGGTGCGGGTTTGGTAATTAAGAAAAAAATGCGGGTATCCGCTGCGGGTATCCGCATACCCGCAATATTATTTTTTATTAATTAATATTTTTAGGACAATATAAAAAAACATTTATATAAAAACAACTAACAAAACCTAAACCTAAAACATTAATCCACAGTTCCACACTCTCATTCAGCCGCAGCCCGCAACCTGTCCATCTGAAGATTTTTTGCATGATTATTATTGTTTTTTTAATCACACTTGTTAATAAAATTATAATACAAAAATTTGGATTAAGTTCATATGATCAGAAACGGGAGAGGAGCAAAACAAGCTAGTGTTTGTTGCAACTTCAATAGCTTTCCTGCTTCTTCATTACACTTACACCACTTGAGCTTTGTAAGCATCACTTTCATTAGAATTAGCATAAAAAATATGACCAAAGATTGGTGATTACTTTTTAGTTTATTGTCGATTGAGTTGGCTAACTTAGATCATTATAATTATGAAGGGAAGAACTCGTTTTAATTATGTTTATATGAAAAAATAAACATATGGTACCGAGTCTTTCATACATTATGTTATCTATGTACTGTATATACATACATTGCATGTTGTATATGTCAAACGAAAAACAAATGTGAAAACTACAGCTAGCAATTAAAAATAAATTATTTAATTAAAAAAATTATATTATTAAGAACACAAAGTAATTTAATATTTTAAAAACCCGCAAAAATCCGTTGGGTACCAATGCGGGTTTGGTAATTTATTTTTATATGCGGTGCGGGTTTGGTAATGAAAATTAAAACCCGCAACGGGTATGGTGCGGGTTTGGTAATTATATACATATGCGGTGCGGGTTTGGTAATGGCAAACCCGCACCATACCCTACCCACTGCCATCCCTAACATGGCACGTCATTTTTTTTATTACAAATTAAAAAATGCACAAGATTAAAGAATGCATTTGAGTTTCTTATTCAAGAATGTACATCCTAAACTAATCCTACAAGATCTGGATTGGGCCTTTATTTTTAGGCCCAGGTTCAAATTTCATATATTTACAATTCTGTCCTTGCCAAATAAAGAACAATATAAAATAAAATCTTTAATAAATAATACCTATAAAAGGTGCCTTTTATATTATCGGCACTCGTGTTCTTTCGATAATTTTGAGCAACTACATATATATTTTTTGGAATCGTTAGAAATCCCGTTATTAAATTATCTCTTTCGATTTTTAACGGAATAGATAAAATCTCCGATTATCCCAAATTATTATAAGAAATATACTCTTTGAATTCGAACTCAGGACTTTGAGATCCCGAGAATCTTTTTTTTTTATCAAGAAACTATTTGTAAATATTTGGATCTTGTAACATCTTAATTTATTTGATTTTTACAGGTTTTAAACTTAAATATTATTGCTCATAAATAATCAATTAATCATAGATCTATTCAAATCTTTTCCAGCCCGACAAGCGTGGCAAATATTGTTACACAAACACCTTTCGACTAATTTTTGACCACCACCACATAAATCAGATCAATAAAGGAAATATGTTCAAAATTTGAGGCAAGGATAGATTTAGTGCAATGGTGACATAGAAGTAACTTCACTTCCTGTTCTGGCCTTTTGATGGGAAAGCAATTGAAAAAACAAAGAGATTTTGAACCAAAGGAAAGGAATTGTCCCTTTCATAATGTTATTACTATGAAAATGTTTACCCAATAAACAGCAGGGAAGCAATTAACCCACCCACCTAACTGTTTCAAATACAAGGGCAGAGAGCAAAACAAGACACAAGCTAAACTTCACTACTAATGGAAGCACAAAAGAACCTTAGTAACACAATATGGCTCGCGAATCCTCGGTAAATCCGGCAAAGCAAACAATTTCTTTAAGGTTGCTAGCTGAACATTCATGGTTTCCACAGAATGGTGGTTTCTGCAATCATTGAAGTGACAACGTATGGATCCATGTTTGAAGCAGGCCTCCTGTCCTCGAAGTAGCCCTTTCTTTGTTTCTCTGTATCTCGCCCAACACGGATTGACGCCCCACGGTTAGCAACACCCTGTCAAATGACAGCGAAAAAGGAAATATAAACCACATTGTTCGATTTTACTAGATAAACACTTCATGTATTACACAATCAAATATGAAATACGAGTTAACACTCCACAGATCGATTTATACCCATTTGAAAGTGTTGATGTCCGCTGTTTCGTGTTTTCCCGTGAGTCGGCGCTCATTGCCTTCACCATATGCAGCAATGTGCTCCTTGTGCCTCAGTCCAAGCTTCTCAATTGCTTTCTTAATAACCTCAAAGCCTCCTTCGTTCCTCATGGACGTGGTGCTGAAAAATTGTCATTATGAGAGGATATAAAACATTTATCTCAATGATCCAACTAAAAGAAAGAGAACAAAAAATTAACCTGTAATTTGTGTGAGCACCAGCACCATTCCAGTCCCCCTGGTAGGACAAAAATTATCAAACGATACATACAGTCAAATATGAAAAGGGACAAACAATAAATCCTTGAATCAATATCAGGCCTCTTATTTTTCAATTCAATATAGAATATAGGGTATTCAAATGAAACAGCAGAAAAGTCTGAAAATGGTGGAGAAAAATTCACCTGAATTGGTTTGGGATCAAAAGAAAGAACTACACCGGCAATCTCTGTAATCCTCTGAAATAATCAAATGTTGGCATTAAGAACGATTCAAATATTTGATAGATAGTGGTGTTAATTACAGGAAGTATCTTCTGAAAAGACATCAAGTATGACAAATTACCTCCAAAATGTAGCGAGAAACCCACACTTGATCTCCAGCAGAAATTCCAGCAGAGGGACCAACTTGAAACTCCCACTACACAGAATTTGAAGAATGATTTAATTGATGAAAACTAGATTTAGCTACTGGTCTTTATTAGGAAAAAAAAAATGAAAATAAACCAGTATTAGAAGTAAAAGTTAAATAATTTACCTGCCCTGGCATGACTTCTCCATTGATGCCACTAATGTTGATTCCTGCATATAGACAGGCCTTGTAATGGGAGTCGACAATGTCGCGCCCCCAGGCTTTGTCTGCACCAACACCGCAGTAGTATGGTCCCTGTTAAGCCAATTAAGGAAAATAAATCAACAAAATCATCAATTATCGAAATAACAGTAAGTAAACGATTAAAGATCATTAGGAATAATGTCATGTACTTAAAGTTGGCGACAAAGCAAAGCAAGCAGTGTGTGTTTATTTGTCACTTCTAAATACAAGCAAAACACAAGGCAAGTTTCTCACTAACGCAGGGAATAACAATACAGAAAGAACTTGCAACAAATCGAGGAATTGCAGTGTAAGCACAAGGAAGAATAATAAAACCTGAGCACCGGGATAACCACCAATAGGCCAGCCAAGAGGCCACTGAACATCCTTCTGCAACAAGGTGTATTCCTGCTCGATACCATACCTGTCACCAGATTAAGCAGCAAGTGATTTATATAGTCCACGAGGCCAAAAAAACAAAGTAATAAACAAATATGGAGCATAAAAATTACCATGGTTCTTCTGCGACAACATCAGCATGACTGAAAATCTTGGCAGCTGCATGCCTCTTGTTTGTTGGAATTGGTTCTCCAGCAGGAGTGTAAGCATCACACATAACCTAAGCCGATTAACATTCAACAAAATCATTTTCATCACATGGAAATTAAGAACTCACAAGAATATAGTGAATAAAAATAACTCACAAGAATATTGCTGCCCCCTCTAAATGGATCCTTGAAAATAGCTTGAGGACTGTTTCATTACAATAACACACATAAAAAAATGTCAGATCACATAAATTTTAAACAATATAATGGTGATAGAAAAAGGTAACCGGAACACTTACTAGAGGATCACTTCACTATCTTCTCCAGGAGCTTGCCCTGTGCTAGAACCATCATAGTTCCAATGGGGAAGCATGGAGGGATGGCTAACGGGACCGGGAAGAGTCTATACAAATCACCAAACAAATTCAAATGAATTAGAAATCAAAACAAGAGATAATAAATACAACAAGCGTTTCTTTTTTCTTTTTCCACCTAAAATGACAGTTCATTACCCTTGCTTTACTCCTGAGGTCCATGCCAGATCCACCAATCCTATTCAAGAAGTTCAAAACAAAATTACCAAAATCAGCATACATTTTAATCATACACAAATGAGGTAGCCAGAATATTGATTCAATAGGGGCAAAAATTGATTTATCAGATTTTTTATTAATTTATATTACAAGACACATTTTAACAAATTTTCCATTTGAACAGCGGCAACTTTCTCCACTCATCTATATGTGGCTCCACCATACAAAACCATTAACACATCATATAGAAGAAGATCAGAAAGTAAAAAACGCAGAGCAAAATAATAACAAAATTGTACAACTCGAAACTCGATCAAAACAAAGAACAAAAACAAAACACACCCATTAAAGCATACACAGTAACAAACAATCACAGACAAATAAAAGACACGCATGGAAACACAAGTGTGAGTGTAAGAAACAGAGTTGAGTGTAAAGAAACGAACCATATGTACTCAGCGATGATCTTGTCAGTGGATTCTGAGAGGTCAAGGTTAAGGAGATGTGAAAGAAGAGACATGTTTCAAAGTCTCAGAAGCACGTTAATAAAACTGACTACGGGTTTCCTCTGAGTGATTGAATAACAATGGCTATATATATATAGAGAGAGAGAGACGTGAGCAGAGGAGGCTGCTGTTGGTTATTTTTATTTAGGCTGTGTTTGGTTGGGGGATTTGGAGGGGTGGGATGTGATTATTTTAAATTATGTTTGTTTGGTTCAATTTTTTTAAGGGAATGGGAGGAGAGAGGAGCAAAATCCCCCTTAAGCTAATTTTAGCTCCCCTCCAAAAGTGAGGGGTTTTGGAGGGGAGAGAAAGTGAATAATTAAAATTTTAAATGCAATGAGTAAATTATCCTTACTTATACATTAAAAATCATAAATTGTCCTAATTACAAAATCTCTCCTAAGCCAATTTTAACTCTCCTCCTAACTATTTTGCTGAAACCTTATTAACATTTTGAGTATTATCTGAACTTAATCATTTTAGTAATTTATGTTATAAACTTGGATATTTTGCAGTGTTTCTTTATCTATTCATCTATGTCAAAACCTAGCTACTGGTTTGATGCTTGTTTTAATTTTATTTTTAATAACATGTATTATATATGTAGAGCTTTTAATTTTAATTTTATTATTTGTTTAATTCAAAGATAATATAAGCTTATATTATTTTAATTTTATTTATAACAAGCTATAAGGATAAAATAGTAAATTAGTTTTAAAATATATTCATTCCCTTCTTGAACCAAACATATATTTAATTAAAAACTCTTCTCTCCCCTCCCCTCCCCTCCTTTGAACCAAACATATATTTAATTAAAATCTCTCCCCTCCCATCCCCTACATTAAAATCCCTCATCTCTCATCCCCTTCATTGAACCAAACAAACCCTTAAGCTTTGTCTGCCCACTGTTTTTTATTTTGATTTTATAAGTCGAGGCACAATATCACCGCATTCTTGAGGTTGACCGTGCATTTGGTAGAGCGTTATTAGAGAGCGTTTTGACGTTCCGTCAAATACCTACTTTAATATTAGCGTCAACGTTTATAAAATTATAATCTCATAATATAATTTTATTTTTTAACCCTAATTTATAATTTAACGTTTGTTCCATAACTTATAAATTAATTTATACTCTGATAATTTTCTCTATCATCCTGAGAGTTTAAAGCCCGAGCGTTTATATTTTATATTTTCGTTAGTTTTAAATTTCTTTCAAATGAATTTGAACCTTAATACGTGAAGTCAAGTTCCATGGAACATATTGCGAATCGTGTAATCAACATTTATACTATGCACTCATTAAATGTAATCTATATCTAATTTTTTTTTTTTTATATGTAAAACCTGCAGAAAAGTGAACTTTCTCCTTCATCTTAGGAGACTTTTCTCCTTAATTTATGGAGAAATTTTAATTTCTATACAATATTATTGAATTTTATTTATCAAACTTATCACAGTATATTAATGATAATTGACATTTTTGGAAGCTGAAAGAATGCATTAGTGAAATATTATTGGATGTTGAGACTTGAGAAGATCAAAAGAACGAGTGATCAAGCATTAATGACATTATATATTAAACTTCTGTTTACGTTTAGGAAGTTCATTTTTATTTTTATTTTTATTTTTATTATTATTTGACAGATAGATTTACAATCTTGATTCTTTTAGAAAATTAGATAGCTACATTTGTGGTACAACTTAAATTATTATTATTATTATTATTATTATTATTATTATTATTATTATTATTATTATTATTATTATTATTATTTCATCTACATTTGTATATCTGGTCCTATGATTCCTCTCTAGTATATCAGATAGAAATCCGGATATAAATTCTATAATCGATTCCAAATAGATGATAATATGATTTTCACTAAGGATACAATTTCACGTACCGTGGGGATGATGGCCATTTGACCCATTGCTATTATGTATGCTTTAGATTATTATCTAAGTTTATTGTTGGATCCAAGGCTCACTTACTGTTTTGATCTTCTGAGACTGTTATAAAATGTTATTCACCATGTCATTTCGATTCTTTAATTGCATGATGATATTCATCGTGTTACTATTATGATTATATGTTCCTGGAATACACAGAACATCCAACGAGACTTCTAGCCAGTCCAGTCAGAATTTGGACATTATATCCAACCTATTATGGCTATGTCTGGCCGGCCTCTTCGAGGTGAGGCCCGTGTGATGCTTGCCCAGATCTCTTGTTTTATCAATATTGTAATACTTTATAAACATTTATTGTATTCATTGTCTTTATAATTCATGTTTACGAATTGTATATTTTTTATAAATTATTATTGTATGTGATTGTATTATAAGATATCAGGTTATCTTCTTTGAGCGTAAATATTATGCCGGCATCAGTAAGAGACCATTTCAAACCCAAACGAGTTTAAGATCGGACATTATGAGGAGTGTAATGCGGCCTTAAACCATTCATAGTGTCTCATACTGGGTGGCTACTCCTTTATTATCTGGTTAGTCTCTTCGTGGAGCTATTTATACTCTCTATGAGCTGCGAGCCCAACAATATAGTGGTCGTCGATGTCATAGATATAGCGATAAACCCTGCTTCGTGTTGTGAATAAACACACAATAATAGAGGTGAATTGAGAGAAAACTCTTCTTTTATATATACCCACAAAAGAATTACAAAGCTTACAACCCAAGCTTTACAAAAAACTCTCAAACACTTTACTCTCTATCTTTCCTCACGATTTGGGATGCAGATAACAATGGGAGGGCTCTCTTTTTATAGTGCCCAAACCGCGTGCTACAGTAACACGCGGTTTGGGCAGTTGGCAACTTTGCCAACTTGCAGACTTGTTGCTTCATTAGCTGGCTGCCAAAAAGGGGCCGAAAGTTGCATGCAACTTGCATGAATAAGACATGCAACTTTCGGCCATAGTCAACAAATCTCCCCCTCGGTGAAGATTTCTCCAAAATCTGAGCCGACCATCAATCATCCAAATCGGATCCTCCAAAGGATCCTCCCCTGGCTGCATCTGATGACTGCCTACGTACCCTGAGTTGGGATCAAGCCAATCGTAGTTCTCTGAATCTCCCCACTCTGACTATGTGGAGAGTTTTGTCATCCCGGCTATGGCACGACAGATTTCAAGCTTCTCCTTCGGTAAAACCTTCGTGAACATATCGGCACCGTTGTCGTCGGTGTGAATTTTCCTGAGTTCTAACAACCTTGAGCTCAGGACGTCCCGTATCCAGTGATACCTCACATCGATATGTTTTGACATTGAATGAAAGGTGGAATTTTTACCGAGATAGATAGCGCTCTGGCTATCGCAGTACAAAATGTACTTCTCCTGCTTGAAACCCAATTCCTGGACGAATGTCTTCATCCACAGCAATTCTTTGCAAGCTTCCGTCGCTGCAATGAATTCCGCCTCTGTTGTAGAAAGTGCAACACACCTCTGCAACCTCGACTGCCATGCCACAGCTCCTCCTGAGAGAGTAATCAGATACCCCGAAGTAGACTTTCGGGTATCCACATCTCCTGCCATATCTGAATCGGTGTAGCCCATCAACACTGGCTTGTCGCTGCTTCCAAAACATAATCTCATCTTGGATGTGCCTCGAAGATACCGCATAATCCATTTGACAGCATTCCAGTGTTCCCGTCCTGGATTTGACATAAACCGGCTGACCAATCCAACTGCGTGTGCTAAGTCTGGCCTCGTGCACACCATGGCATACATTAGACTTCCCACTGCTGAGGTGTATGAAACCTGTTTCATTTCCTCCTTCCCTGTCTCAGTAGAGGGACTCTGCTGCGTACTCAATCTAAAGTGGGTAGCTAGAGGAGTGCTAACCGCTTTAGCCTTGTCCATCTGGAATCTCTGAAGTACCTTCTCGATGTACTCCTCCTGTGACAAGTATAACCTCCTGGCTTTCCGATCACGACCGATCCTGATGCCAAGAATCTGTTTAGCTGGCCCCAAGTCTTTCATCTCAAAAGACTTACTCAGTTGCTGCTTCAAATTATCAATCCTCGATTGATTCCTGCCAACTATCAACATATCATCTACATATAACAGTAAGATGATAAAATCATCGTCAGAAAACTTCTGAACGAAAACACAATGGTCTGAAGTGGTCTTCTTGTATCCCTGCTCCCCCATAACTGACTCAAACTTCACGTACCACTGTCTTGGTGCCTGTTTCAACCCGTAGAGGCTTTTCCTGAGTCTGCACACATAGTCATCTTTCCCGCTGACTCTGAAGCCTTCTGGTTGCTCCATATAAATTTCTTCTTCCAGATCTCCGTGAAGAAATGCGGTCTTGACATCCATCTGCTCAACTTCCAGGTCGAGGCTTGCTGCTAAGCTGAGTACTACCCTGATGGATGACATCTTCACAACTGGAAAGAAGATTTCATCGAAGTCAATGCCTTTCCTCTGATTGAATCCCTTGACAACTAGTCTGGCTTTGTACCGGGGTTGTGAAGTATGCTCCTGTTGCTTCACCCTGTACACCCATTTGTTCTTCAAAGCCCGTTTGCCTCTTGGCAATTTCACCAACTCAAAAGTGTGATTGTCATGCAAAGATTTCATCTCATCTTGCATGGCTTCCTCCCACTTTTCACTGTTTTCTGTTTCCACAGCCTCCTTGTAGCTCTCGGGTTCTCCCCCGTCAGTAAGCAGCACATACTCATATGCAGAGTATTTGTTTGAAGGTCGCCTCTCTCTGTCAGACCTTCTCTGTGGAACTGTTGGTGGAACTTCTGGTACTGGTGGTTGATCATGATCATCATCTCTGGGAGCTTCATCACCTGTACCCTCATGTCTGGGAACCTCATCTTCAACTCGAACTGGCACCGGTGTCTGAGGTTCTGGATTCACATTTCTATATTGCTGGGGCATTGTCTTCATATCCTTCCGGATATCTTCTATGGTCTGGTCTTCAACAAAGACAACATCTCGGCTTCTGACAATCTTCTTCTCAACAGGATCATAGAGTTTGTAGCCGAAATCATCCTGACCATAGCCAATAAAGACACACTGTCGCGTCTTTGCATCAAGCTTGGATCTCTCGTCCTTTGGGATGTGTACATAAGCTTTTCACAACACTTCGCTCTTACACGAAGCAAAAAGCAAGTTGTAGTTGCTCTATCTAGTGTTGAATTTGAGATTAGAGTAATGTCTAAGGCAATATGTGAATTATTATGGACTCGTAATTTGTTAACAGATCTGAATATTAAGCATGATGGCCCAATGAAACTCTGTTGTGATAACAAAACAGCTTGTCATATTGCTCACAACCCAATTCAACAAGATCAAACCAAACATGTGGAAGTTTATAGGCATTTCATCAAGGAAAACTAGAAGCAAGATTAGAACCCCTCGTGTCTCATCTCAAGAACAACTTATTGACCTATTCACCGAGGCTATATCAAGTCGAGCATTTCATGATGGTCTCAACAAATTATAAATGAGCGACATCTACGCACCAACTTGAGGGGGAGTGTTGACGATTCTGAAAATAATTTCAAATTGGTTGCTTCCTATATAGATCGATTATAAATATATATATATGTATCCTAGATTAGAGATTTGTTCTACTGATTTGGAGATTTGTAATCCTAAATTATAGCATTCCTATTATGTATAATGGCTATTTATGCCACAATATTGTAAGAAGATTTGTGTGAATGAAACCAAATTTGACTAAGAAAATTGATCATCACCCCCCTCCTGACACCACCTGCCATCTCCCCCCTCCTTTGTCCCCTAGTGCATTTACCACAACATCCCTCGTATTGTGTTAAATGACTCTCAATTATTATACATAGTAAAATTTATATATTTATATATTAATTTAAAAAAATTATATACTATATAATTCCCTTTATCATTTTATAAATTATTTTATAATTTTATAATTGTAAAATTTTATGCTTCTTGTTAATAAATATTACAGTATCTATCAATATATTTTTTTGATTCATTTTTTAATTTAATTAATACTACTTATGTATTAAAAAATATAATTTAACCAAATAAAATAATTTTATAAAATAAATTTTTTGATAGTCTATTTGTTTAATAAATCAAATATATTTATTAACAAACTTTTTTTTTAAAAAAAATACTTTATTAAAAGTAGTGTTGATTCTGATTATGATTTTATATGTTATTTATTAAAAATTATTTGTCTTATTTAATTTCGTAAATCAGTATCCATATCTACTTTTACTTTTTTTAAAAAAATATTTTATTAAATCTTCTCAGTATCCATATCTACTTTTACTTTTTTTTTTAAATATTTTATTAAATATTATCAGTATCCATATTTTTTAAAAAGTTATTTTTCTAATAAACATGAGAATATTTTTATAATACATAAGTAGTGTTAATAAATTAAAAAAATCACAAAAATTAAATGAATAAATGAACACAAAAATAACAATAAATATGAAAATTATAATATTTATTTAAAAAAATATAAAAAAAAAAAATATATATATATATAATATAAAGACCAAAAATATAAATTTAAAAAATTAATTAATAAAATAAATATATATATAACACATATATATATCAATAAATAAAAAAATGGATATCTTTGATTATTGGGAAATATAATTTGGGAGAAAGAAATGAGGTATTTAAAACAGTTCCAAAATTAAGAAATAGGGCATTTAAAAATGTTCCAAAACTAAAAATATATTTAGGTTGAATAACTTATGCACTTCCCAGATGAAAAAGGAAAAAAAAAAAAAAGAAGTGAAAATGTGTCTTTATTAGCATAAATGAAATATCCAAAGAAGAGAATTCTTATTAAAGTGAGGGATATTTTCGTCATTTCAAAAAGAGAGAAAAGGAGGGCTGCTGTCAGAGGGGTGGGAAGATCAGCCCTCTTTGACTAAACAAGCTCTAAATCACATTGGAGCTTTCCGACTTCCTAACACAGTTTCTAGTATGGAAAATGGTCTTTAAATGTTGGTTGCTTGCATTCTCTCGGTTTAACATGGGGAAAAAGAAGTGTCAACTTAATAATGATTCTATTGTATAAACATACTACATTCAATTCCATCGTAATTCTTATTATCTAAAAAAGCAATAGAAACAATCATCAGCCCACTAGTAAGATATTATCATCTTCAACGATCTACGGTGATTCAACTCTGAAGTTCCGACTTCTTAAGGTTTTGTTCTTGACATGAGCCCAAGCTCACCCAAAATGTGTATTACTAATCAAGAGTGATTATAATCATATCTAACATCATTTTTAACTAATGTGAGATATCAAAATCTACTCTTTGTGGCCCAATATCATCGTTTATTGTAATATCCATACATTTATGATGATAGTGACTTTGATATCTAATGTGATTATGTGACCCACTAACAAGATATTATTCTTTTTGACAGCTTAGCTTAGAGTGACCTAATTTAGAAACCTTGGCATTTCAAGATTTTATTTTTAACATGAACCAAGGTCCTGACAAAATGCATTTTACTAGTTAAATGTGGTCATCACTTATAATTAAGCACATCCTCAACATCATAGCTTAATGTATGGTTTAACAAAATGCTAGTTAAATAGAGTCTTAAGAGATTATGTTTATATCAAGATATTTTGTCTGAAGCTTTGGCCCTTCAAGATTTTATTCTTTAACATGAGTCAAAATCTAGACAAAATATATGTTACTAGTTAAGTGAGATCATCACTTATAATTAAATACATCATCAACATCATTCCCAAATTATGATGTCACAAATAGCTTATGTATGGTTTAACAAAACGCTAATTAAAAGAGTCCCCAATTTTTAAAGGGAGAATGCCCTTTTAATTTTGTTTTCATCTTTATTTATATCAAGATATGTGTCATTTTCGACATGGTTAGCGCAAAAATGTTTGACCCTTCATTTTATGTAATTAATTTGTGTTCAGTGATTATATATAATTTTAATCAATAATTAAAAAATATTTTAATTAATTATGCCAGTTCTTGCAGCCTTGTTTCTCAATGAGGGGCCATTGAAATAATCGTTGGGAGGCACAAAGGTCACAAAGAGAGTTATTCCTATTTTATTACCTTGAAACTTGAAAGGGCAAAGCATGAATTTTGGATTTATTATTTTGTTTGTTAGATGATTAATGACCGTAAACTTAATAATTATTAGGGGTATTCAAGGGTCAGGTGTTGTCGGATTTTTTTAACTTTTTTGAGATCCAATCGGGTCAGGTCATACGGAGGTCGGGTCGCGGGTCGAGTCACGCGGAAGTGAAATCCGATGGGGTCGGGTCGGCCAAAAAATTAAAAATTTTTAATGAATTAATTATTTTGAAGTATAAATATTAATTGTTTTATATCCCGAAAATTATCATATAAAAAAACTTTATACTATAAAGTTTTAATACAACAAAACTTTATTCGGATAGAAATTATATGTGTTTTGTGCTTGTTTAGTGGACAATAAAGTTTGCATAGCTATGAGATTCAACAAATCAATTTTTCAGCATCACTAGTCTTAATATGTCATTCCTAAATTAATTCACCAAATTAATTTTTATGAACATTGGTCTTTATGAATATTTCAGTAAACCAAAAATATGTCTCAAACGAATTTTTCATATATGAATATTACAAACCGTACATTACTATTGAGCCGCATGCTCAGTAGAATAAATATTAGTTTATTCTTTCTGTACTTCTTGTTTAAAAATTAGTTATGTAAATATAAATTTTTCCATTATGTATAATGCACCAGTAATTTTTCATAATATTATATTATAAAATTTTAATACAACAAAAATAATAAACAAATGAAATAATAGTAAAAACTTTAAAAAAACAATAAAATTTTTAGAAAAATAATAAAAATATTATAAAGTCTGGTCGGGTTGAGTTTTAATATCAAATATGTTGTCCAACCCGTAAATTTCGGGTCGGGTCAGGTGAAATTTTTTTAAAAACCTGCGCGGGTCGGCTCTCAAGTTCACTTGACCCTATGAATACTCCTAATATATATATATATGTATATGTATATTATCAAACTCAGAATCTTCACTCTTAAGAATTTTTAAGTCAATCTACTATGTCTAATCTTAGCATCACATTCTTTGTATTCTCCTATTCAAACTTGCACAAACTCCCCAACTCAAAAATATTCATATGGCATGCATGACATTATTACCAAAAATGGGTCAAAATATGAGTTGTGTTATGAATGTAATAATCTAGAGTATCCAAACATCCTTACAATGCTTCGATTGACTAATTTTAATCTATCAAATCTTCAGGTTGTGTTATAATTGAACTAAAATGAAGTAGATTATTTAATATAAATTATTATGTAAGTTGTGTTATGAATGTACTAATCTGCGGGAATAGAACCCGCAAGGGTTTATTATATTATCCCTTGGTTGAACGAGTCGGGAATACTTATTGATATTTCAATAATAATAAAGATAAAAAAATCTCAATGTAAATGTGTATTGAACATGGTCGGTAGAATTCGATATGTTAGAGTCGAATACAAATATAATATTCTTATATATTGGTTGAATGGTTAGGATATAAATATTGATATTCTCATATAATAAATACTTGATTACCATCCCTAATATCAACTTATAAATCAGTCATTATATTTAACTATGCGTGCATTTTAGTGTTAAAATAAGAATGCTATAACTTTCACTAACGAGAGAGCCTAATTACTTGGTGACAAAATCAAATATATACGATCATTCATATACGATATATATTAGCTGTGACAATCCAAATCACTTAGGAATATAAGTGATGATAATTAAGTCTCCAATGAATGTGGCTTGACGGTGTAGGATTTAAGATCTCACATTGAGGTCTTGAGTTCGAATTCAAAAAATATATTTTTTATAAGAATCTGAGATAGATGGTAATTTTACATATTTCACTTAAGCTCTGAATTGATAATTTAACGGTTGAATTTCTATCGATTAAAAAAATGATGATCATCAAACTCATATTAACTTTTAAAGGACCCGAACTTCTAAGAAATGGGCACGTCTTCAATATTTTAAAATGCGGACGTCATTGAAACTGAAAAGGAAGAAATTTGCTTTACAAATAAAGTTTGGAATTGTATTATTGGCCTTGTTGAATGTTGATGACAAAGACATGATGTAAAATTGTTCTTGTTAGTGTTGGGATTTGTATGCCCGACAAGTAAATATGTTCGAAACATGATTGATTAATAAATTTGTGATTCTATTTTATTACACGTATGTATTTTGATTTGCTTTATAAAATTCATGAAAATTCTGTGATTATTTATGTAGTTTCAAATTAAACATATATGTATATGTAAAATGTTACATGCATATATGCATGGATAAAATTTAAAGAGTAATAATCAAAATTTGTCCATGACTATGATTTGAAGTTGGGAATCTTCAAATCCAAAGTCATAAATACAGTTCATTCCATTATGAATGGTATAGTTCTATCTATACTATATTATGTAGATACATAAAAATGAATGTGTTTTATATAATAAGATTATATTGGACATGACCATTTGAAATTGAAAAGTTCTAATAATTTCCGTTAAATAAAGAACATCAATTTTATCATAATGATGGTCATATATGTAATGATCTTAATTCATTGTATTTAGCAGACTCCTATATCATATTAATGTATTCTTTAATTTACTCGGTATGGCTTTGTATTTATTACATTTCCTAAACCTTGTATTTTGGGAATGAGTTGAATGAATAGCTGAAAATGCTAACCTGATATAATAAAATCCGTTCATAAGATTCTCTTGTTTGTTAGTTCAGGACCTGAACGATTATCGGGCAAATTCATAAAAGTTATGAATTAATTGTTCACTTGAGAACTAATGGAAGTCAAGGATAAAGATGTAATTGGAGATGTTAACAGATTTATTATACCTAGCTCCTTTACGAATCTGTTATGGAGGATCACTACATATGTAATGACTATATTAATGGACGAATACTTTGAGTAATTAATTCTATAATTCCGAGAGTGCAGTTCTGGGTATTTAGTGGAGTTACTCCAGAATTAATAATTTTCGTTTGATTAATAAAAGAGTTTATAATTTATCGACGGAATTATTGGAGCTTATAGGTCCATCGATCCCCTCGTCGTCTTCTATCACCGATCGAACGATTATGATTACGAAGAAAAATAATTGTGAATTATATAAAATAATTATGAATTATTTTACACTGTAATGATTCAATATAACTCTTGCTTGGAAATTATGACAAACGTTGTCTTAATATATTTATCAATAGATAATATATCTATTTATTAATTTATGAAAATTAATATTTAATTAATTTGATTAATTAAATTTTCATTTAATGAGATAATATTTTCAAAAGTTGAAATTATGAAAATTGTTTTTAAATGAATTATCTTTGATAATTTATAAGATAAATATTAAAGGATTTTATTTTGATTTTTTGAAAATCAAAATTAATAATATCCTTAAATAGATTTGCGTGTGATTGTTTTGATAAAAACAAAAATAAAAAAACGTAGGCAATTCTTAGAATTCCGATTTCATCAAAATTCATCCAAACATATAAAGCACACTGACGTGAGCTTGAGAAAGAGGTAACAATTAAGAATTACTTTATGATGAAAAATCAAAAGAAGAACAGCAACACAAATCTGTTCATAAGATTCTCTTACTTGTTAGTTCAGGACCTGAACGATTATCGCGCAAATTCATAAAAGTTATGAATTAATTGTTCACTTGAGAACTAATGGAAGTCAAGGATAAAGATGTAATTGGAGATGTTAACAGATTTATTATACCTAGCTCCTTTACTAATCTGTTATGGAGGATCACTACATAGGTAATGACTATATTAATGGACGAATACTTTGAGTAATTAATTCTATAATTCCGAGAGTGCAGTTCTGGGTATTTAGTGGAGTTACTCCAGAATTAATAATTTTCGTTTGATTAATAAAAGAGTTTATAATTAATCGACGGAATTATTGGAGCTTATAGGTCCATCGATCCCCTCGTCGTCTTCTATCACCGATCGAACGATTATGATTACGAAGAAAAATAATTGTGAATTATATAAAATAATTATGAATTATTTTACACTCTAATGATTCAATATAACTTTTGCTTGGAAATTATGACAAACGTTGTCCTAATATATTTATCAATAGATAATGTATCTATTTATTAATTTATGAAAATTAATATTTAATTAATTTGATTAATTAAATTTTAATTTAATGAGATACTATTTTCAAAAGTTGAAATTTTGAAAATGTTTTTAAATGAATTATCTTTGATAATTTATAAGATAAATATTAAAGGATTTTATTTTGATTTTTTGAAAATCAAAATTAATAATATCCTTAAATAGATTTGTGTGTGATTGTTTTGATAAAAACAAAAATAAAAAAACGTAGGCAATTCTTAGAATTCCGATTTGATCAAAATTCATCCAACATATAAAGCACACTGACGTGAGCTTGAGAAAGAGGTAACAATTAAGAATTACTTTATGATGAAAAATCAAAAGGAGAACAGCAACACAAATCCGTTCATAAGATTCTCTTGTTTGTTAGTTCAGGACCTGAACGATTATCGCGCAAATTCATAAAAATTATTTATTTTGTTTGAATTATAAAATGTTTATTCTCATGCATATTTTAAATGACATATAGAATTAGCACAATGTCTACTTTTGCATTATAACATGTCATACATACATGTGCATTTTCATAAATTTATTTATGATTGTAAATAGTTTATAATTTGATTAAAAATTATTTTAGTTTTTTTATCGATTAGTCGATTAAATAAAATTTGTGAATTAATTTTAAATCGTTAAAATTTGTAATGTCACAAAATTCTAGTTCTAAGTATTTATAATAAATTGTTTATCATGGATAACTTAGATGTTTCATAATGAATTTAAGTAATTTGATAATTAATTTGGTAATTAAAGACCTTTAATATTAATTTCCTGGTCTTTTTCCGCTAAATTTTTCAAAACATTAGATGTTTTACATATAAAATCACTAAACTTAAAATAATGAGTGGGAGCAGGTAGTTTGTCAAAACATCATTTGGTCTCCACCGTTAATGCAACATCGTGAAATCTAAGTGGGGCTTCGTGATGACTTCAGTTTCATACTCCATAAGGAAAGTGTTTGTTTAGGTTAATATTAAGGTTGTACTTCTTTAGATAGGATTTATAAAATGTATTTCATAATTAACTTACCCTAAGGTGGTTATTATGAGTTAATTTTTAAGGATCCAAAACGGTGGGTTACACTCATATAAATATAGTTAAAAGTGTTAATTATATTTAGACCAAAAATCGGTTATTAATAAATTTTGAAAATATGAGATATTTTGAAAAAAAAATTATTAATTGAGATTGTCTCTATTTTTATAAGGTGTTGTGATCGACCCTAAGGCAACATAATATGCTTATTAATTTTTCTGAGGCTATAGTAGTGCATATATATTTTAGTGTTTTGCATATGCATCATGCATCATGATTACTATGCCAAATTTATTTTGAATTTTATGCATGGAATAATTTAGAATATTTTTTTTTTTAAGATTTTAGAAATATGTCAAATCCAATCCTATCACTGTTTGCTACTGAAAAATTAACTGGTGATAACTTTGCTAAGTGGAAGAAAAATATGAATATACTTCTTGTGCCGGATAACGTCCTGATGGAGAAATGTCCTCCAGAACCAGCTATGAATGCCAATAAAACCATCAAAGATGCCTATGAAAATTGGATTCGAGCAAATGACAAAGCTCGTTGTTATTTGCTTGCTGCCATGTCTGACGTGCTTAACACAAAGCACGAAAAGACAGAGACTGCTTATGAGATAATGGAGTCTCTACAAGGCATGTTTGGCAAACCCTCTGATCAAGCTAAACATGAAGCAGTCAAGAAAGTCATGAACTGCAAAATGAAAGCTGGAACTCTTGTTCGTGAACATGTGCTAATGATGATTAGTACTATTCATTAGGCAGAAATCAATGGGGCTACCATAGATGAAGGCACACAAGTGGGCATGATTTTGGAAAGCCTTAGCCCACAATTTCTCCAGTTCAAAAGCAATTACTTCATGAATAAGCTGAGTTATAATTTGACTGAATTGCTTAACGAACTCACTACTTTTGAGTCTATTTCTGTGGAGAAGAAAGGAGAAGCAAATGTTGCTGAACCTTCTAACTCTAACTCTTCTCTAAAGAAGAGAAAGAGAAATAAGAATAAAGGTAAGAGTTCAGGAACTGAGAAAACAGAAGGGAACAACAGCAAAAAGAACAAGCCAACCAATAGTCAAGGAAATAAGAATGGCTCCACCCAGAAAAAACCAAAAGGAAAATGTTTCCATTGTGGAATTGATGGGCATTAAAATAGAAACTGCAAGAAGTATCTCGAAGAGCTGAAACAGAAAAAGAAAGGTAAATTAGATTTACTTGTTACTGAATCTTATTTAGTTGAAAATGATTTATCACCCTAGATAATTGATTCAGGATCGACTAATCATATTTGTTGTTTCTTACAAATGCTTGATTCTTACACAAGACTTGCTGATGGGGACTTTACTTTGAGAGTTGGGAATGTCGCTTTAGTTTCAGCATCAGCAGTTGGTAGACCCGGCCGGCGGTTCGGTTTCGGTTCGGAACCGAACCGAACCGGCCGGTTCCCGGTTCCACACTTAAGTGGAACCAGAACCGTAAACCGAACCGGTCGGTTACAAATGCTTGAGTCTTACACAAGACTTGCTGATGGGAACTTTACTTTGAGAGTTGGGAATGGCGCTTTAGTTTCAGCATCAGCAGTTGGTAGACCCGGCCGGCGATTCGGTTCCGGTTCGGAACCGAACCGAACCGGCCGGTTCCCGGTTCCACACTTAAGTGGAACCAGAACCGTAAACCGAACCGAAACCGAACCGGTCGATTCCGGTTCGGTTACGGTTCCCCTTTTGTTTTTTTAATAATAATTTTTAAAAAATAGAAAAAAAATTCTATAATCATAATGTTTTTTCAAACTATCACATCATTTTTATGGAATTATTTTTTATAAAATTCTTTTAACATATAATCTTTTTTATAGCCAATTATTGGCTAGTGTTTTCTTCATATAAGCGATGTGGGATATTTGTTACTTGGCTATTGTGTCCCACATCGCTTATATAAAGAAGTCAATAACCAAGAGTTGGTTATAAAAATGATGTGGACATTCATGTTTTAGTATTGCAATTTTAAACCTTATTAATATTAATAAAAAAAATGAGATTTACTTGTGGAACCTTACGGTTCCGGTTGGAATCCAACCGGTTCGGTCAGTGTGAGAATCCTAACCGAACGGGTTCGGTTCCGGTTCCGAACCGGAACTTTGGCCGGGTCTAGCAGTTGGACCAATAAAACTTTATGTTGAGAACAATAAATTTTTATTTTTGAATAATGTTTATTTCGTACCGGGGTTTACTAGAAATCTCATTTCAGTTTCTCGACTTATGAACAATCTTATTAAGTTTCTTTTGATAATAAATCAGTTGTTATTTCAAGAAATGGTTTGAATATTTATTCTGGTTTTATTGAAAATGGGCTCTTTGTAATAAGGCTCAATTTTAATTCATTATTGAATGCTGAAATGTTCAAAGTTGCATTACCAAAAACAAAGAAACAAAAGATTTCTCACACTGATAACATATCTATGCACCTAAGACTTGGTCATATAAATCTTGACAGGATAAATAGGCTTGTAAAGGATGGTCCTTTAAGAGAACTAAATGTTAGTACTCTGCCAGTCTGTGAATCATGTCTTGAAGGTAAGATGACAAAGAGGCCTTTCTCTACAAAAGGCAATAGGGCGCATGATGTGATCCTAGCTGCATCTGATTCGGTCCAGACCACAACCGATCCAATCCATGTACCGGTTGGACCAATTACAAGATACAGAGCTAAGAGGATCAAGGACGTTATGGCAGGCCTGGCCCAACATCATGTAGCTGACTTGAACAAGCAGGTTCGAGACCAATTGGACTTCAAGGAAGAGGGTTCAAGAGTTATACACTTGACCCAAGTCATCGGGGAGCAGCATGAATCATTTTCAGTTATTTAGACATATTTATTATTTATTTGCATGTATGGAACCAACGGGGATTACCGTTTTTATTTATTTTTGGGTTAGTTTATTTTAGTTATTTATGGGTTCAAAATGGGCTAGAAATTAGGATTTATGGGCTTTTAGTTGGTAATGTGTAGTTTAGGGCTATATTAGTCTTTTAGCTCTATTAGGGTTTGAGTATGTTGCTATTTAAACTCAAAAACACCTCTTAATGAAGGACCCTAATTTTTGTGCGTGAATAGTATTTTTTTTCTTGAGATTGAGAAATTTTATCATCGTTCAGTGATTGAACAAAGACTTATCAAAGGGTTGGCATCCTTTGTGGCGTCCTAATTGCTGGCAAAATTCATCTGAGGCTATCTCCAAGGGTTTTCAAGGACAGGTTCTTTGGGGGTCTACGGGATCTTGGATCGGGTTTCGTCTGTTTCGTATCAATTGGTATTCAGAGCCAGATTACAGGTCTGACTTTTGTTCTTTCCGTTTCTTCTTTATTTTCTTTTAGTCTTTCAATTTTTTTTTCTCTTTTGTTTACTGTGTGTCTGATTTAAAAAAAAAAACAAAAAAAAAAATTTGCCTCTTGCCGTAAAAAAAAAAAAAAAAAAAAAAAAAAATTGATACAGATTCAGCCACTCTTCATTGCTTGGGCTGTGAATCAACCAAAACAAAAAAAAAAAAAAAATTTGCCTCTTGCCGTAAGAAAAAAAAAAAAAAAAAATTCAAATCAAACCAAAATCTAAAGCTTGATCATTGCTAATTTAACAGTGACGTCAAACGTGCCTTGGGACATTCAGGCTACGTTTTTGTTAGCATACTACATCTAATATTTGTGCGTATATTGTTCAAAATCAAATACTGCTGCAATTTTAATTATTTCGTGTTATTGTTATCTTTCTTTACTTCGTAATTCTAGGTCCTTATGTATTTTTGATTATCTTACTTTGGGTGGAATATAGTTAAAAAAAAAAACATTGATCTTGTTTATTTTATTATTTCCTTTTGCACTCTAGTTTTAGGTTTTATTGATCGAGTATCGTCGTTGCTTCTTGAGTCACGTCTTATTACTTGATACCCTTACTCCTTTGATTCTTTGTGGATTTTGTTGACTTTTGGACTACACACGGATTGTGCAATCCATTGGTAGTTAGCGTTCGACATTGAACGAAGGTAATTTTTCGAAGAGAGTGTTTGAGAGAGAGTGAAACACGAGAATTTGTGCGGTTTTCTTTGTTTAACTTATTTATTTCTTGTTATTACTAATCTGTTTGTTAAGTAAGATGGCAGAGAAAGATATTGACGTTGATGGCAGGTTTAAAACCATGGAGCAAAATATGGCTGAGTTCCGAGAGATGTTTGGAACTATGAATGCGGCGATAGAGAGGTTATCGAGGGAGGTTGAGGGGCCACAACAATCTAGGCAGGAACAGGCAGAGCAACAACCACCTAGGGCACCTATACATGAGTTTGAGGCAGAGAATAATCTGGATGATATGGAGGAGTTGGATGAGTTCGAAGATGAGGAGGATAGGAATAGGCCGCGGGATAGGCGGTATGAGAGGAGATATGACAGGCGGGATAGGAGGTTTGATGAGCAGAGAGGTTTTCAGAGAAGAGATAGAAGGGCCTATGGGGGAGAATAGACGATTTGATGATAGGTTTGGTGACAGATTTGGAGATAGATATGGGAGAGATGCATATGATGAGCATAATTATGCCTATCGGAGGGAGCCTGACAGGAGAGATCATGGTAGGAGAGATGATATTGATGGTGACCTAGGCAGTATCAAGATGAAAATTCCATCTTTCCACGGCAGAAATGATCCAGAGGCGTATTTGGACTGGGAAAGGAAGATTGAGCTGATCTTTAATTGTCATAGGTATTCTGATGAGAAGAAGGTGAAGTTGGCTGCAATTGAGTTTACAGACTATGCGGTGATTTGGTGGGATCAGTTGGTAACTAATAGGAGGAGGAACCACGAGAGGCCAGTCGATACTTGGGAGGAGTTAAAGGCTCTTATGCGTAAGAGGTTCATTCCAAGCCATTATTACAGAGAATTATATCAGAAGCTACAACATTTGTATCAGGGTTCGAAGAGTGTTGAGGACTATCATACAGAGATAGAGGTAGCAATGATTGGGGCGAATGTGGTGGAGGATAGAGAAGCCACGATGGCTCGGTTTTTAGGAGGGTTAAATAAGGAGATTGCAAGTGTAGTTGAGTTGCATCATTATGTGGAGTTGGAGGATATGCTACATATGGCGATCAAGGTAGAAAGACAGTTGAGGAAGAAATCTGCATCTAGATACACTACACCGGGAACTTCTGCTTGGAGGGGGAAGTGGCCTAGTAATGAACGGAGAGATGAGGGTTTCAATAAGCCCAGGGCTGATAGTGGTAAGGGAAAGGAAATAGAGTCTGGTAGAGTTAAGGTTAAGTCTGAAGTGGTAATTCCAAAATCCAAGGAGGTAAAGTGTTTTAAGTGCTTAGGTTTGGGACATTATGCATCACAGTGCCCCAACAAGCGAACACTAATAGTGAAGGATGATGGTAATATCGATTCCACAGATGAGGAGGTGGAAGATGAGATGCCTGCATTAGAGAATGCTAATGATGATGAGGGAGCAGCCTACCCACTAGATAACCTGTCGCTTGTGTCTAGGAGAGCATTGACAGCACAGATGGTTGAGGAGGAGACCGAGCAGCAGAGAGAGAATATTTTTCATACTAGGTGTAGCGTGAATGGGAAGTCATGTAGTATGATCGTAGATGGGGGTAGTTGCACCAACGTGGCTAGCACAACATTGGTGGCAAGATTGGGATTGTCATGTTTGGCCCATCCTAAGCCATATAGGCTACAATGGCTTAATGAGTGTGGTGAGATCAGGGTGACCAAGCAGGTATTGTTGACTTTTACCATTGGACCTTACACGGATGAGGTGTTGTGTGATGTGGTACCAATGCAGGCAGGTCACATACTTTTGGGGAGGCCGTGGCAGTTCGATAGGAATGTGATACATGATGGGTTTCGAAACAAATATTCTTTCCAGCATAAGGGCAAACCCATTACATATATACCCTTTGACACCAAAACAGGTTCATGATGATCAAGTCAAATTACAGTTGGAAAGGGAAAGAGAGAGAGAGAGAGAAGCCGCATCCTTGGGGGATAAAGTGATAATAGTGAGAAAATGAGATCTAAACACGAGAGTGTGGGAAACACTGGGATTAGAACTGAGAGTAAACCCAAGGGAAATGGGGCTGAGGAGAGAGAGAGAAAAGGGAGAGTGAAAAAGAGTTTTTATCTTGGTGAGGGAGAAGTGAGGAGAGCCTACAAAGCTGGCAAACTCATGTTGCTGCTAGTGTATAAAGACACACCACACTTTTCTTTACTTACTAACACTAACAATTCACTTCCTGTTTCTATATTTCTTCCTTTGCAGGAATTTGAAGACGTACTCACAGAGGACATTCCTAATGGGCTTCCACCCATTCGAGGGATAGAACATCAGATTGATTTCGTGCCTGGATCTGTCATTCCTAATAGACCCGCATATAGGAGTAATCCTGAGGAGACCAAGAACTTCAAAGGCAAGTTGAGGAGCTGATGGAGAAGGGTTACGTACGAGAGAGTATGAGCCCGTGCGCAGTACCAGTGTTATTAGTGCCTAAGAAGGATGGGACGTGGCGTATGTGCGTGGATTGTCGTGCCATCAATATATCACGGTAAAGTATCGACATCTCATTCCTAGGCTAGATGATATGTTAGATGAACTACATGGATCTAAGATTTTTAGTAAAATTGACCTTAAGAGTGGATATCACCAGATTCGTATGAGAGAAGGTGACGAGTGGAAGACCGCTTTTAAAACTAAGTATGGGTTATATGAGTGGTTAGTAATGCCTTTTGGTTTAACAAACGCCCCTAGTACTTTTATGAGACTTATGAACCATGTGTTGCGTGCATGTATAGGGAAGTTTGTAGTGGTCTATTTTGATGATATATTAGTATACAGTAAATCTTTAGATGAACATGTAGGTCATTTGAAATGTGTGCTTGATATTTTAAGAAAAGAAAAATTATTTGCTAATTATAAGAAATGCACATTTTGCATGGATAGAGTCGTTTTTCTTGGTTTTGTAGTGACTGCAGATGGCATAGAGATGGACGAAGAGAAAGTCAAAGCGATTAGGGATTGGCCAACACCTACTACAGTGTCTGAGGTTCGAAGCTTTCATGGATTGGCGAGTTTCTACAGGCGTTTTGTGAAGGACTTCAGTAGTATAGCCGCACCATTGACTGAGGTAGTCAAGAAGACTGTTGGATTTCAGTGGGGTGAAGCTCAAGAGAATGCTTTTCAGACTCTCAAGGAAAGGTTATGCAGTGCACCAGTCCTCGCACTACCTAATTTTGAGAGCACATTTGAGATAGAGTGTGACGCAAGCGGAATAGGTATTGGGGCAGTATTGATGCAAGAGAAAAGACATTGCGTACTTCAGTGAAAAGTTGAACGGGGCAGCGTTGAGGTATCCTACATACGATAAGAGTTGTATGCACTTGTTCGAGCACTGGAGAATTGGCAACATTACCTATGGCCTAAAGAGTTCGTGATACACACATCATGAGAGTTTGAAACACCTTAAAGGGCAAGGAAAACTGAACAAGAGGCATGCTAAATGGATGGAGTTTGTAGAGACATTCCTGTACGTCATTCGCTACAAACAAGGTAAGGAAAATGTAGTTGCAGATGCCTTGTCACGCAGGTATGTTTTACTTACTTCTTTAAGTGCTAAAATGTTAGGATTTGAATTTATTAAAGAGCTTTATGCATGTGATGTGGAGTTTTGTGATATATATGCTGCATGTATTAAATCTGCATTTAGTAAATTCTACCAGCATTAGGGATTTCTGTTTAGAGAAAATAAGTTGTGCATTCCTTCTTGTAGTATGCGTGAGCTATTAGTGAGAGAGGCTCATGGAGGGGGACTAATGGGACATTTTGGAATTAGTAAGACCCTAGAAACCTTAATGAGCATTTTTAACTGGCCTAAGATGAAACGCGATGTAGAGAGAATTTGTGATCGGTGTCTTACTTGTAGAAAGGCCAAATCTAGGGTGAAGCCTCATGGATTATATACTCCATTACATGTATCTAGTGAACCATGGGTAGATATTTCGATGGATTTTGTGTTGGGTTTACCTAGGACTAAACGAGGTAAGGATTCCATTTTTGTAGTGGTTGATAGATTTAGCAAAATGGCACACTTTATTGCATGCCATAACACTGATGATGCCACTAATATATCAGACTTATTCTTTAGGAAGTAGTACGACTACATGGGATTCCTAGGAGTATAGTTTCTGATAGAGATGTTAAATTCTTGAGTCATTTCTAGAAGGTTTTGTGGGGTAAGCTAGGGACTAAATTACTTTATTCTACTACGTGTCACCCTCAAACAGATGGACAGACAGAGGTGGTCAATAGGACTTTGACTCAATTGCTTCGCACTATAGTCACTAAAAATCTAAAATCATGGGAAGAGTGTTTGCCATTTATAGAGTTTGCATACAATAGGTGCATTCATTCTTCTACTTCATATTCACCTTTTGAAATTGTATATGGCTTTAACCACTAACACCATTGGATTTATTGCCTTTGCCTGTTGAGGAAAGAGTAGGTTTAGATGGGAAAAAGAAAGCAGAATTGGTGAAACAAATACATGAGAAAGCACGTGAACACATATTACGGAAAAATGAGCAGTACGCTTCTCATGCGAATAAAGGCCGTAAACGCGTGGTGTTTGAGCCTGGTGATTGGGTTTGGTTACACATGCGTAAGGAAAGGTTTCCGGCTCAACGAAGATCCAAGCTTCAACCCCGAGGAGATGGTCTTTTTCAAGTCATCGAAATGATTAATGATAATGCATATAAGTTTGATCTGCCTGGTGAGTATAATGTTTATGCTTCATTTAATGTTTCTGATTTATCCCCTTTTGATGCAGGTGTCGATTCGAGGTCGAATCCTTTTCAAGAGGGAGGGGATGATGTGATCCTAGCTGCATCTGATTCGGTCCAGACCACAACCGATCCAATCCATGTACCGGTTGGACCAATTACAAGATACAGAGCTAAGAGGATCAAGACGCTATGGCAGGCCTGGCCCAACATCATGTAGCTGACTTGAACAAGCAGGTTCGAGACCAATTGGACTTCAAGGAAGAGGGTTCAAGAGTTATACACTTGACCCAAGTCATCGGGGAGCAGCATGAATCATTTTCAGTTATTTAGGCATATTTATTATTTATTTGCATGTATGGAACCAACGGGGATTACCGTTTTTATTTATTTTTGGGTTAGTTTATTTTAGTTATTTATGGGTTCAAAATGGGCTAGAAATTAGGATTTATGGGCTTTTAGTTGGTAATGGGTAGTTTAGGGCTATATTAGTCTTTTAGCTCTATTAGGGTTTGAGTATGTTGCTATTTAAACTCAAAAACACCTCTTAATGAAGGACCCTAATTTTTGTGCGTGAATAGTACTTTTTTTCTTGAGATTGAGAAATTTTATCATCGTTCAGTGATTGAACAAAGACTTATTAAAGGGTTGGCATCCTTTGTGGCGTCCTAATTGCTGGCAAAATTCATCTGAGGCTATCTCCAAGGGTTTTCAAGGACAGGTTCTTTGGGGGTCTACGGGATCTTGGATCGGGTTTCGTCTGTTTCGTATCCTGTTTCGTATCAGCGCAAGAACCACTGAAGCTTATACATTCAGATGTTTGTGGACCTATGTCTACACAATCAAGAAGTGGCTATGAGTACTTCGCTATTTTTGTTGATGATTACTCTAGATATGGTTATGTTTACCTAATGAGACATAAGTCTGAAACTTTTGGAAAGTTTAAGGAATTCCAAATCGAAACGGAAAAACAATTAGGTAAATCAATCAAGTGCCTTCGATCAGATCGAAGAGGTGAATACCTTGATAATGAATTCAAAGATCACCTATTAGAGTATGAGATTTTATCCCAACTAACTGCACCTGGTAAATCTCAGCAAAATGGTGTAGCTGAGATGAGGAATCGAACTTTACTCGACATGATTCGTTCCATATTGAGTTATTCTTCACTTCCAAAATCGTTTTGGGGGTATGCTATACAAACAACAACCTACATTTTGAATGTGGTTCCATCTAAGTAAGTACCTAGAACACCTTTAGAGTTATGGAGTGGCCACAAACCCAGTTTGAGTCCCTTTCGTATATAGGGGTGCCCAGCATACGTGCTAATGGGTAAGACAACAAAGTTGGAAATGCGTTCTGAAGTTTGTTTCTTTGTAGGATATGCAAAAGGTACAAGGGGAGGTGTGTTTTATAATCCTCGAGATAATAAGGTGTTTGTGTCGACAAATGCCACGTTTCTTGAGAATAATTATATGACAGACTTCAAACCTCAAAGCAAGGTAGTCTTGGAGGAATTAAAATCTGATGAGATCAGTCAACAACCTGCTAGGATTGTTGTTCCACAAAGCAATGAGACCACATCTTCGAGTCAGAACATCTTACCACCTCGTCGTAGTGGGAGGATAGTACGACTACCTTCTCGATATAGGCAAGATGGTGAAGCACAAGTTGCTATCACTGATGATGGAAAAGATGACCCATTAACATATAGATGTGCAATGGAAGATCATGACAAATAGAACTGGCTTGAGGCTATGAAACTTGAGATGGAATCCATGTATTTCAACTCAGTCTGGGAGCTCGTAGATCTACCTGAAGGAGTAAATCCTATAGGGTACAAATGGATCTACAAAAGAAAGATGGGAGTGGACGGTAGTGTAGAGTCATTTAAAGCAAGGCTAGTGGCAAAGGGTTATACCCAAAAAGAATGAGTTGACTATGAGGAAACTTTTTCACCAGTAGCCATGCTGAAGTCCATTCGAATCTTGCTTTCCATTGCTGCTCATTATGATTATGAAATTTGGCAGATGGATGTCAAGACAGCCTTTTTGAATGGCTATCTTGAAGAGACCATCTATATGGAGCAACCAGAAGGTTTTATAAGCAAGGACGAAAACAAAAGGTTTGCAAGTTGCAAAGGTCTAACTATGGACTTAAGCAAGCGTCCAGATCTTGGAACATGAGATTTGATCAGGCGGTCAAATCTTATGGCTTTATCCAAAATCCTGATGAATCTTGTGTTTATAAATTCATCAAGGACAAACGAGTGGTCTTTCTAATACTTTATGTTGATGATATTCTACTTATTGGGAATAATGTAGAACTATTATCAGACGTAAATGCTTGGCTGGCTGAACAATTCTAAATGAAAGATTTGGGAGAAGCAAGTTACATTCTTGGGATCCGTCTTATTAGAGATCGCAAGAAAAAGCCGCTAGCTCTGTCTCAGGCATTGTATATTGACAAGATGCTTGTTAGATATTCAATGCAAAACTCCAAGAAAGGTAACTTACCTTCCCGTCATGGAGTTGTTCTTTCTAAAAGGCAGTGTCCTTCGACACCCCAAGAGGAAGAAGATATGAGACGGATTCCATATGCGTCGGCAGTAGGGAGCTTGATGTATGCTATGATATGCACAAGACCTGATATATGCTATGTAGTGGGAATAGTTAGTCGTTTTCAGTCAAATCCAGGATTAGATCATTAGGTAGCAGTTAAGCATATTCTCAAGTATCTACGGAGAACAAGGAACTATATGCTTGTTTATTCTGGCAGGGATTTGATTCCGATTGGATATACTGATTCTGATTTTCAATCAGATACAGATGATCGAAAGTCGATATCTGGATCCGTGTTTACTCTTGGTGGGGGAGCTATAGTTTGGAGAAGCATCAAACAATCATTTGTTGCTGATTCAACTATGGAAGCCGAATATGTGGCTGCTTGTGAAGCTGCCAAAGAAGCGGTTTGGCTCCGAAAGTTCTTTACCGATCTGGAAGTGGTTCCAGATATGGACAATCCATTGTCACTTTATTGTGATAATAGTGGTGCAGTGGCTAATTCCAAAGAACCAAGAAGCCACAAGAGATCAAAACAAATTGAGCGAAAATATCACGTGATTAGGGACATTGTGCAACATGGAGACGTGGCTGTTCTGAAGATTCCATCTGCAGAGAATCTAGCCGATCCTTTTACCAAGACGCTGCCTGCAAAGAGTTTTGAGGGGCATCTAGAAGGATTGGGGATTAGAGACATGTCTCATTTGCTTTAGGGCAAGTGGGAGTTTGTTGGGATTTGTATGCCCGACAAGCAAATATGTTCGAAACATGATTGAATAATAAATTTGTGATTCTATTTTATTCCATGTATGCATTTTGATTTGCTTTATAAAATTCATGAAAATTCTGTGATTATTTATGTAGCTTCAAATTAAACATATATATGTGTATGTAAAATGTTACATGCATATATGCATGTATAAAATTTAAAGAGTAATAATCAAAATTTGTCCATGACTATGATTTGAAGTTGGGAATCTTCAAATCCAAAGTCATAAATACAGTTCATTCCATTATGAATGATATAGTTCTATCCATACTATATTATGTAGAGACATAAAAATGAATGTGTTTTATATAATAAGATTATATTGGACAGGACCAGATGAAATTGAAAAGTTCTAATAATTTCCGTTAAATAAAGAACATCAATTTTATCATAATGATGGTCATATATGTAATGATCTTAATTCATTGTATTTAACAGACTCCTATATCATATTAATTTATTCTTTAATTTACTCGGTATGGCTTTGTATTTATTACATTTCGTAAACCTTGTATTTTGGGAATGAGTTGAATGAATAGCTGAGAATGCTAACCTGATATAATGAAATTCGTTCATAAGATTCACTTGTTTGTTAGTTCAGGACCTGAACGATTAGCGTGCAAATTCATAAAAGTTTTGAATTAATTGTTCACTTGAGAACTAATGGAAGTCAAGGATAAAGATGTAATTGAAGAGGTTAACAGATTTATTATACCTAGCTCATTTACGAATCTGTTATGGAGGATCACTACATATGTAATGACTATATCAATGGACGAATACTTTGAGTAATTAATTCTATAATTCTGAGAGTGCAGTTCTGGGTATTTAATGGAGTTACTCTACAATTAATAATTTTCGTTTGATTAATAAAAGAGTTTATAATTAATCGACGGAATTATTGGAGCTTAGAATTATAGGTCCATCGGTCCCCTCGTCGTCTTCTATCACTGATCGAACGATTATGATTACGAAGAAAAATAATTGTGAATTATATAAAATAATTATGAATTATTTTACACTCAAATGATTCAATATAACTCTTGCTTGGAAATTATGACAAAGGTTGTCCTAATATATTTATCAATAGATAATGTATCTATTTATTAATTTATGAAAATTAATATTTAATTAATTTGATTAATTAAATTTTAATTTAATGAAATAATATTTTCAAAAGTTGAAATTTTGAAAATTGTTTTTAAATAAATTATCTTTGATAATTTATAGGATAAATATTAAAGGATTTTATTTTGATTTGTTGAAAATCAAAATTAATAATATCCTTAAATAGATTTGCGTGTGATTGTTTTGATAAAAACAAAAATAAAAAAACGTAGGCAATTCTTAGAATTCTGATAAGAATTACTTTTCGATGAAAAATCAAAAGGAGAACTGCAACACAAATTGCAAAAAGTAGGTGCTGGAAAAATAATATAAAAGGAAAAAGTTTTATTTTCTTTTATTTTTTTAAAATTTGATTTTGAGAAAATCAAAAGTAAATAGCCCAATGATTCGTCTCATGTGTTGAGTACATGTATCCTTCATAAATTAGAGTGTTCTTCGCATTTATTTTCACGCCCACACGTGCCGTTTGAGATGAGGAGATAAGACGAGGAAGATCGTGGTTCAAAGAATCGTGAAACAAAGATATCCAGATCTGCAGGTATATTTCTTACTTGAGTTCTAAATATTTTATTATTAATATACTAGAAAATACAGATCCGGTTTTGATTGTTCATGTAAAAAAAAAAATTAATTTTTTTCCTGTTACACAACACAATTTCCGCTGCGCATGAACTCTGAAAACCAACAGTTAGAGAGACACTTTACGAGGAAATTGCGCAAAAGGACACAATTTTATCGGCAAGTAATTTGGCAACCTTTTTTTTTTTAACAGGTTGGGACTAGAGTCTTAAATAATAAAGTTTTTTAGATAAAGAAATAAAAGCTCCGGTCCAACTTTTCATTACTAGAAGCAAGATTAGAACCCCTCGTGTCTCGTCTCAAGAACAACTTATTGACCTATTCACCAAGGCTATATCAAGTCGAGCATTTCATGATGGTCTCAACAAATTATAAATGAGCGACATTTACGCACCAACTTGAGGGGGAGTGTTGAAGATTCTGAAAATAATTTCAAGTTGGTTGCTTCCTATATAGATTGATTATAAATATATATATTTGTATCCTAGATACGAGATTTGTTCTACTGATTTGGAGATTTGTAATCCTAAATTATAGCATTCCTATTATGTATAATGGCTACTTATGCCACAATATTGTAAGAAGAATTGTGTGAATGAAACCAAATTTGACTAAACAAGCTCTAAATCACATTGGAGCTTTCCGACTTCCTAACACAATTTCTAGTATGGAAAATGGTCTTTAAATGTTGGTTGCTTGCATTCTCTCGGTTTAACATGGGGAAAAAGAAGTGTCAACTTAATAATGATTTTATTGTATAAACATACTACATTCAATTCCATCGTAATTCTTATTATCTAAAAAAGCAATAGAAACAATCATCAGCCCACTAGTAAGATATTATCATCTTCAACGATCTACGGTGATTCAACTCTGAAGTTCCGACTTCTTAAGGTTTTGTTCTTGACATGAGCCCAAGCTCACCCAAAATGTGTATTACTAATCAACAGTGATTATAATCATATCTAACATCATTTTTAACTAATGTGAGATATCAAAATCTACTCTTTGTGGCCCAATATCATCGTTTATTGTAATATCCATACATTTATGATTGATAGTGACTTTGATATCTAATGTGATTATGTGACCCACTAACAAGATATTATTCTTTTTGACAGCTTAGCTTAGAGTGACCTAATTTAGAAACCTTGGCATTTCAAGATTTTATTTTTAACATGAACCAAGGTCCTGACAAAATGCATTTTACTAGTTAAATGTGGTCATCACTTATAATTAAGCACATCCTCAACATCATTCCTAAGCTATGATGTCACAAATCGCTTATGTATGGTTTAACAAAATGCTAATTAAATAGTCTTAAGAGATTATATTTATATCAAGATATTGTCTTTTCTTGATGGTTTAGGATGACCTAATTATGAAGCTTTGGCTCATCAGAACTTTATTCTTAACATGAGTCAAAATCTAGACAAAATATATTACTAGTTAAATGAGATCATCACTTATAATTAAGTACTTCATCAACATCATTCCCAAATTATGATGTCACAAATAGCTTATGTATGGTTTAACAAAACGCTAATTAAAAGAGTCCCCAACTTTTAAAGTGAGAATGCCCTTTCGATTTTGTTTTCATCCTTATTTATATCAAGATATGTGTCATTTTCGACATGGTTGGTTGGTGCAAAATTGTTTGACCCTTCATTTTATGTAAGGATCATGCTAATTAGTGCCCTAATGGTACTCATTAATGATCAATTTTTGGTAAGTTTTCATATCACTTTTATGGGGAAATTAAAAAATTGTCAAAACATTATTACTTTTTCATTTTTCCTATAAAAACTTTCCTAAAATGGATCATTAACAAGTGTCCTAAGGAGACTCATTAGCATTTCCCTAATTGATTTGTGTTCAGTGATATATATATTTTAATCAATAAATAAAAAAAAATATTTTAATTAATTATGCCGGTTCTTGCAGCTTTGTTTCTCAATGAGAGGCCATTGAAATAATCGCTGGGAGAGGCACAAAGGTCACAAAGAGAGTATTTTATTACCTTGAAACTTGAAAGGGCAAAGCATAAATTTTGGATTTATTATTTTGTTTGTTAGATGATTAATGACTGCAAACTTAATAATTACTAGGGGTGTTCATGGGTTAGGTGTGGTCGGATTTTTTAAATTTTTTGAGATCTGATCGGGGCAGGTCACGCGGAGGTGAAATCTGATGGGGCCGGGTCGGCCAAAAAAATAAAAATTTTTAATGAATTAATTATTTTGAAATATAAATATTAGTTATTTTATGTCCCGGATATTATCATATATATAAATTTTATATTATAAAATTTTAATATAACAAAAACTTTATACGGATAGAAATTATAGGTGTTTTGTGCTTGTTTAGTTGACAATAAAGTTTGCATAGTCATAAGATTCAACAAATCAATTTTTCTGTATCACTAGTCTTAATGTGTCATTCCTAAATTTATCCACTAAATTAATTTTTATGAACATTTCAGTAAACCAAAAATATGTCCCAAATGAAATTTTCATATATGAACATTACAAACTGTGCATTACTACTGAGCCTCATGCTCAGTAGAATAAATATTAATTTATTCTTAATGTATTTCTTGTTTAAAAATTAGTTATGCACATAGAAATTTTTGCAATATGTATAATGCACCAGTAATTTTTCATAACTTTATATTATAAAGTTTTAATACAACAAAAGTAATAAACAAATGAAATAATAGTAAAAATTTTAAGGAAAAAAAAATAGAAAAATAATAAAAATATTATTGGGTCGGATCGGGTTTTAATATCAAATATATTGCCCAACCTGTAAATTTCGGGTCAGGTCGGGTGAAATTTTTTAAAAAAACCCATGTCGGTTGAGTTTCGAGTTGACCCGACCTTATGAATACTCTTAATATATATATATATATATTAATTATCAACTCAGAATGTTCACTCTATTCAATAAATTTAAAGAATTTTTAAGTCAATCTACTATGTCTAATCTTAGCATCACATTCTTTGTATTCTCCTAATCAAACTTGCAAAAACTCCCCAACTAAAAAATATTCATATGGCATGCATGACATTATTACCAAAAATGGGTCAAAATATGAGTTGTGTTATGAATGTAATAATCTAGAGCATCCAAACATCCTTACAATGCTTCGATTGACTAATTTTAAGCTATCAAATCTTCAGGTTGTGTTATAATTGAACTAAAATGAAGTAGATTATTTAATATAAATTATTATGTACAAACTGAGTTGTGTTATGAATGTACTAATCTGCGGGGATAGAACCCGTGAGGGTTTGTTATATTATCCGTTGGTTGAACGAGTCGGGAATGCTTATTGATATTTTCGATAATAATAAAGATAAAAAAAATCTCAATGTAAATGTGTATTGAACATGGTTTGCAGAATCCGATATGTTAGAGCCGAATATAAATATAATTTTCTTATATATTGGTTGAACGGACAGGATATAAATATTGATATTCTCATATAATAAATAATTAATTACCATCCCTAATATCAACTTATAAATCAGTCATTATATTTAACTTTGCGTGCATTTTAGTGTTAAAATAAGAATGCTATAACTTTCACTAAGGAGAGAGCCTAATTACTTGGTGACAAAATCAAATATATACGATCATTCATATACGATATATATTAGCTGTGACAATCCAAATCACTTAGGAATATAAGTGATGATAATTAAGTCTCCAATGAATGAGGCTTGATAGTGTAAGATTTAAGATCTCACCTTAAGGTCTTAAGTTCGAATTCAAAAAATATATTTCTTATAAGAACCTGAAATAGATGGTAATTTTACATATTTCGCTTAAACTCTGAATTGATGATTTAACGGTTGAATTTCTATTGATTAAAAAAAATGATGATAATCAAACTCATATTAACTTTTAAAGGACCCGAACTTCTAAGAAATGGGCACGTCTTCAATATTTTAAAATGCGGACGTCATTGAAATTGCGCAAAAGGACACAATTTTATCGGCAAGTAATTGGGCAATTTGCTAATGATAAAAGCTCCGGTATGTGTGTAGAATTATATGTTTGTAATTTAAAATTATTTATTATTAGTATTTTTTAATACACTGATGTAGTGTTTTATAATTTTTCATTATTATTTAAGCTTGTTTAAGTTGTATTAATATTACTTGTTATTTTCTTAGTTTTTTTTTTTAATAATTAGAACCTATTATGTATTTTACATGGTGTAAATTTTTGAAAAAAAAATCATTTTATAGTGAAGTTATGTCAACTTTTTTTTGAAAAAAAAAATACAACCAAATTAATAATTTTTTAGCTCGGCTCGACCGTCTCATAAACGGACATGACTTTTAAGGGCTTGAGCTTTAATATTTTTAAGAGTCAGGGTCAGGCCTTGGCCAAAGCCCGGGCCGGCCCATTGTCAACCCTATTTGGCTTATGGCATCCGAGAGAGAGACGAGTGAGATTGAATCAAAGAAATGTTGTGAATTAGGTTTAGATTAGGGCTGGCTGAGACGCTGAATCAAAAAAATTAATTTTTTTTTTAATTTAAGCCTGGGCTGGGCCAGGCTCGGGCTTAAATCGATGAGCCGGCCCGAGCCGGGCTTCGATCTCAAGGGCCTGGCTCAGGATTTTGATATCCAGAACCCGGATTTTTCTGTCACCCTTACTTTAAAGTGGGTAATCAAGCAAGAAAAAATAATTGGTAAAAAGAACCATAAGTTTACTGTCTTTTGTCAAAAGCCCCCCTACAATTACCGTAATGGCTAGTAAGGCACTAATTGATCCTGGTTTGTGGCTTGGCCAGCCTATAATGCACACATATAAAGCTTGATAGTTCCAGAACTCGCACCTCCTCTTCTCCAAATTCCATAACCCATTTTGAAAAAAAAAATGGTTAAAATTTTCGTTCATCGCAAATCCGTCAGTGCCTCAATGTCGTAAGAATAAGGAAAATGTTATTTTTTTTTAAAAAAAAAAAATTGGCGAAACAAACGTAACTTTGATTATCCGAAAATGAGGAAAACATTTTTTGGCATGTGGCTGAAAGACATTTTTTAATTCGGTGTGGAATCGATGATTTTTCATGTTTTTTAAGAAATAAAACAAAATATTTGGTGAGCAATCGGAAAATAAAATAATGTCTCTGTTTTTGCTGATGGTATAATATTATTATCTATATAATGATAGTATTAAAAATTTACGAGATATCCCATACTTATTTTTAAATAAATAAAAATTTATATTAAATCTTGTATCGAATAATTAGAGATTTTTAATTTCAATTGAAATTCGAGATTTTTTTAAAGATCGGAGATGAAATAACATTCGGAAGCATGCCATCCATAATGATGACTAACAACCAACCATGCTAGATTTTCTACTTTATACAATATTAAATAAATAAAAAGGCACGATATAGCAGAATTATTTAATATATCAAAGCATATATTATACAATTTTAAAATCAATACAACGTGAAAGCAATCATAATTGCCGGCTCCCAGCAAAACTCAAAAACAGCTAATGATATCTGGTTCTTTTTTAAAAAAGATTGTCGGCAGTTGGCAGACTCATTTTTCACATTCTACGAATTGAAAATACTTATAATTAGAGTAATGATATATATATTCTCTATTTTTCGGAAAAATTTCACTTTCTTCTCCTGTAATTATAGTGAACTATATTGATTTATCGTAGTTACAGTGAGAAGAGATGAAAAAATTTCGATAAAATAAAGAGTATATTTATCATTTTTGTTATAATTAACACTTCAAAGCTTGAAATCACTTGATTCTTGTGATTAAGAGTGGTGTATTATGTTGAGGGATTTTTTTTGTCTGTTTTTGAAATCAATAATTATAGGTGATATTTTTTTTATGATATTCTAGTAATATTTATATTTCAAGTAGTTATATATTTTTGCCGACCTGATTACACCCCTAAAGACAAATAAATTATAAAAAAATTAAGTCATTAAATCATATCAGGATCAAACAAATATTTATTTTATTTGCACCACCTTTTACTTTGTAACACAATTATGAGATAATTTTTTCATTTCAGGATTTTATTTTATTTTAAAATATCAAAACTCATAAGATATGGTACAAAATCTTTAACTGAAATGTTAACTGTTAACGTTAGGACTAAAATTTTGTCTACTGCCCTCCTTATATAACCTCTTTCTTCAAGGGATTTTTCTCATGGAAAGTTACCAAAGGATAAAAATATTGAGTAGTGATATGAATCCGTAATTCAAATAAAATTATTTAAAAATTACGTAATTAATTTTATTAAAGTTCATAATATTTTAAAAATGAAGACCCATTGTTGTTATTGTTGGAAAATGCTTATGAATAAGCATTTTGAGACACAATTTCAAGCATGGTCCACTTCGTGTTAGTGGTTGTTATTGAATGCCGGACCAAAATGTGCGAGCCCGGCCTAGCGAATTTTTGCAAGCCTCCTCTTTATTTTTTCCAAGCTTTTGATGTTCCATAACAGTTAATTCAATTTTATTAATTAACTAAGTGGTTACAAATCAAATGGAAGGTCTCCCACTAACTCAATTTAAGTTTTTTTTTAGAAGAGTTCAAGCACTTCTTGTTCGTTGCAGTCGAATTTGGTGGTGCCCAATTTACGTCTCGCGTTCTACTGCACCAATCGGTAGGGGACGAATTTGTTTTAAGGAGATTGTTGCCGCATCAACAAGCCTCGGAATTCTGCCTTCATCGCTGGGACTGACTTGCTATTTTCGTTTTTTTCTTTCTGCTTGTTGTCATCGCTGGGACTGTTCAAAATTGTATCATTCCAGTTCGGTTTATCACTTATCAAAATTGTATCATTCCAGTTCGGTTTACTGATTGTTCAAAGTCCGTTGTAAGAACACAGTAACCAAATTAAATTGTAATAGTTATCACATGTCATTTTATAATAAAAATTAAATATTAATAATTTAATTATTAAAACAAATAAAAGTGTTAAGAAGAGTTTTATATCCCCCGTGCTCTAAAACAGCCATTTTCCATTTTACATGAAAGAAAGTATTAGTTGTGTCGGACTGTCAGTAAAGACTGACTTAATTATAAAAATTGGTAATAATATTTAATGAATTTATGGTGACATTAAAGATTTTTTAATTGGGAAATTATTTATAAGAATAATACAGCATTAAAATGGTTTGAAAAACCTTTGACTTGGGTTAAAATTACAAATCTACCCAAACAAAACCGAGTGCACATTCCTTAACCTACACGTCAAAAAACTGTACGACTTCCTCATCAAAAAGAAATTCTTTACTATACGATCGTATCTGCATTCTACGTCACTTGTATAAGAGGGCTTATCTTTCATCTCCCTTGTCACATTTGACTTTTTTATCTTTCCTATATATTTGCTCTTCCTTTTACCAAAATTCTATTTTTAAATAAACCATATATATCCAATTTATTTATTTATTGATATATATATATATATATATATTATAAAGTACAATGATGTGAGAGGAAATAGAAGACAACCAATGATTAGGATTAAGAGAGATAATGTATCCAAAGGTTATCTTATGTGGCTTAATTGGCGGCTCAGATCATTTCATTATAATCTAATGGCTGATAAAAAATCATTCCGTTATAAAATCTCTATAAAAATGAAAAATGAAAACTACCAAATAAATTAAAGAATAAAATTATTTATTAATGGAAAATGAAAACTATCAAATAAAATAAATAATAAAATCATTTAATTAAAAAAATTAAATCATTTCATTATAGAATATCTCTAAAAATTAACAAACATATTAAATAACAGAATCTTAATCTCTCTGTAAATTCTGTAATACCGTGTCGTAGGCACGAGCAATATCTAGTATATATATATATATATATATTTTTTTTTTTTTTTTGATAAATTTTTTAAAAGAAAAAAAAAAAGACGAGAAGAATAAGGGGAATCGCTCTTCTCTTAAGAAGGGCAATCGTCCCATTATTCATTGAAGGGGAACACCCTTATTTTTTTTTTGTTCTTCTTCTTTTAAAATTTTTTTCAAAAAATATATTTTATAATTTAATTTTATTTGGTTAAATTATATTATTTTAATACATAAGTAGTATTAATATTTTTTAATTTATTCAACACTACTTATGTATTATAAAAATATTTTTTATGTATATTAGAAAAATATTTATTTAAAAATAGTACAAATAACAACATAAAAAGTTACACTTAAAAATATAAAAACATAAATTATAATCTATGTTGCCTCTAAAGTCTCATCTTGGCGCACTTTGTGATATACCCAATACTTCGTACTATAATTGATTACGAATCATATAACGAGTGACTCATTCTTTAGCTTCGTAAGATGAATGTTCCCACCACCACATTGGGATGGGTGGTACATGATAATGAGAGTGTAAAAAAACTTGCACAAAATGTATGCCAACATGAGCAATAACTATTTCTTGACGCTCTTGCTCTAGAACTGCAGGGGACCTGGTCTGTAGTAAATTCAGTTGTATAATCACGACTATTGCTGTAGATGCTTTCCCCACTTCGAACTTCATTCTCGCCTGACCAACTATATGAGAATGAGCACAAGTTACAGTTATCCATAATGTTTACCGAAGATGATAACTATATTCTAAGAAGAGAGAATGATATGTTGAAGGAGAAAGAGGGAATGAGATGAGAGAGGCTCAAATGATATTACCTTCAAACTTACAAACTACCTCTTTACATAAGAAGTAACTTTAAAAAAAAAATAGATATGGATATTGATTTACGAAATTAAATAAGACAAACAATTTTTAATAAAGAAAATATAAAATCAGAATCAGAATCAGAATCAGAATCAACACAACTTTTAATAAAATATTTTTTTAATAAAAAATTAAAAGTAGATATGGATACTAATTTACGAAATTAAATAAGACAAACAACTTTTAATAAAGAAAATATGAAATCAGAATCAAAATCAGAATCAACACAACTTTTAATAAATTTTTTTTTAAAAAAAAAAGTAAAAGTAGATATGGATACTGATTTACGAAATTAAATAAGACAAATAACTTTTAATAAAGAAAATATAAAATCAAAATCAGAATCAGAATCATAATCAAAATCAACACAACTTTTAATAAAAAAAAATATTTTTTAAAAAAGTTATGAAACCTTTTTTTTCGGAATTAAAAAAAATAATATAAAATAATAAAAAAAATTAAGAAAGGGGGACGGTTCCCCTTAAAAGGGAACGATCGTCCCCTTTGGACGATATGATCGTCCCCCTCCCCTTTCTTTCATTTTTTTTTTAATTTCAAAAAAATAATTATGAGTATATATAAAATCTATTTTATAATTTAAATTTATTTGGTTAAATTATATTATTTTAATAAATAAGTAGTATTAATTAAATTAAAAATGAATTAAAAAATAAATGAATAGATACGAAATCTGTAATATTTATTAACAAAAATCAAAAAATTATAAAATTATAAAATAAAAAATAATTATTAAAATCACAAATGGAGATATAATTAATATATAATTATTTTTAAATTAATATATATAAATATATAAATTTTGTAATGTATAATAGTTGAAGAAGTCAAACTTGATAATGAGAGGGGCAATTTAGTAAGTTGACAATGAGACAAAGAGGGGGGAATGTGTCGGGTGGGAGAGAAAATCTTTGGTGCAACAGTGGTACCACGTCATCCATGCAACAAGCCAATCATCATTTGCCACGTGTGCTAAAAATCAAAAAAAACAACTAAAAAATAGGAAGAAAATTAAACATGTTATTTTTTAATTGGTTGGTGGTATCACGTCATCCATACCACTGGTGCACCAAAGATTTACTCCGGGGGGTGGGATGATCAATTTTCCTTGTATAATAACCTGAAAGCAAACAAAATAGTTAAAAATAAATAAATAAATAAATAAATAATAATTTATTTTATAAAAATCATTATCTATTAATTAATTAATAATATTAAGTTACTCTTATTTATATAAAAGAATTAATTCTCAAATTCCAACATACAGGAGTCAGGAGACATCACATACTCAACTCTTTTTTTTTTTTTTGGAATTATTGGAAATTTCGTTGTCAAATTATCCATATCGGGTTAAAATATTATAGATAAAATAATCGACTATCTGAGACTCTTATAAAAAACACACTTTCTAGGGATGATAACGGGCCGGGCTTTGATAAGCCCAACCCGAACTCGGGAAAAAAAAATTTGGCCCAGGCTACCACCGAGCCGGGCCGGGCTGGCTTTGGCCCGGACCCGATTTTTTTATTATAAAAAATTATAAAAATAAAAAATTTATTATAAAAATATATATATTTTATAATTAAAAATATTTAATTATTTATTTTAAATCCGGGCCGAGCTGGGCTCGAGTTTTTTGGGTTGAGCCCGGCCCGAGCTTCAAAAGAATTTTTTTCACCCCTAATCGGGCTGGGCCTTGACTTTTTTGATATGTATAACACTTTCTGAATTCAAACTCAAAGACTTCATATTATGAACCATATACCACGTTAATACGTGACGCTGACACTACTCAACTCAACTCAATTGAACTCAACTCAATTGAAGCTACAAAGTTCAAACCCTCCTAGCATTTCTTTGTTTTATTGCACAAGTCTTTAGTCCTTCTGCTCTTGTCTCCTACAGTCCCACTCCTCTGTCTCTGTCAATAGCAAATTTTTTTTTTTTTTAAAAATTAAATTACTGGCAGAAACAACCTAAAGATTTCATTTTGATGATAAAAATGAAAACTTTGTTACAATGGGTGGTTACAGGTTTTGTTATATCAGCTGTTACAATTTTCTCAACTGTGGATTCAGATCTAGCTTCCGACAGGGCGGCTTTGCTCACTCTACGTAAAGCAATTGGCGGCCGGACTGTGTTATGGAATATTTCTGACAGTCCATGCAAATGGGTTGGTGTTTTTTGTACGGATGAACGAGTCACCATGTTGAGATTCCCCGGCATGGGCCTATCCGGTCAGCTGCCCGTCGCCATTGGCAATCTTACTGAGCTTCACACATTGTCTCTCCGTTTCAATGCTCTTTCTGGGTCTATCCCTTCAGGTTTTGGGAAGCTTTCAAATCTGAGGAACTTGTACTTACAAGGGAACTTGTTTAAAGGTGAGATTCCGGGGGTCTTGTTCAGTTTAGGGAACTTGATTCGTCTCAACGTGGCAAAGAACAATTTTTCTGGTACGATCTCTTCTGATTTTAACAAATTGACTAGATTAGGGACTCTTTATTTGCAAGAGAATCAGTTAACTGGGTCTGTTCCTGACTTGGGAGCTCTGTCATCACTTGTGCAATTTAATGTTTCTTTTAATAAGTTAAATGGGTCGATCCCTAAACGGTTTGCTAGTTTATCTCAAAGTGCTTTTGAAGGAAATTCACTGTGTGGGAAGCCATTAGTGGCTTGTAATGGTACTGATGATGATGATGGTGGGAGTAAATTGTCCGGTGGAGCAATTGCTGGGATTGTCATTGGATCAGTGGTTGGACTTGTGATTATTTTAGTTTTATTAATCTGTTTGTGTAGAAGTAAGGGTGATAACCAAAGGAGTTTGAAAGATGTTGCCCCGGCAACAGCTAAGCAAACCGAGACTGAGATTCCCCGAGAGAAGGCAGTAGGAGATAGTGAGAATACAAGTTATAGTTTATCTGGGGTAGTGCAAGGGGATGCTAAGGGTAGTGGGGCGAAGAGTTTGATGTTTTTTAGGAAGGGAGAGATGGCATTTGATTTGGAAGATTTGTTAAGAGCATCCGCTGAGGTTTTGGGGAAGGGTACTTTTGGGACAACTTATAAGGCCACTTTGGATATGATGGGGATTGTGGTGGCTGTGAAGAGGTTGAAGGATGTGACGGTGATGGAGAAGGAATTTAGGGAGAAGATGGAGGTGGTGGGATCTATGGATCATGAGAATTTGGTCCCATTGCAGGCCTATTATTACAGCAGAGATGAAAAGCTTCTTGTTTATCACTACTTGCCGATGGGAAGCTTATCTGCTCTTTTGCACGGTGAGCACGTTTATATCTTTTTGCTTTCCCTTTTTTGAATTATGTTTTTGCCTTTTGGTTTGTTGTCATGATTGCTGTTTCTTTCTTTCTTGGTCATGTTGTTTGATGGAGGCTTAATGCGTCTGCATTTTAATTTTCCTCAAATACGTCACTGAATTTAAATTAAGCTGAGCATTTCAAGTTTATTTTTTTTCCGAATAAATTTCTGAAATTTATCAGGATTTGGGTTTAACTGAAAAAGTTAAAAGGTTGCTACAACAACTAAAATTCTGTATATTTTTTTTACCAGAGACTGAAGTTTATAGTTGTTCTGTTTTCTTATTATGTGTGCCATAAAATGGCCAAGGTTTTAAGAAAAATAATATGATGAGATATTTGGTGTGGACGCTGTCAAATTAATTTTAAACCACTATTGAGTGTAACTACATTCAGAATCTACATCGAAATTTAAAGTACTAATGTATAAGGGGGATTTGAGTTCCCAGGATCAAACCAGAAATTATGCTGAAACAGATTGGGACTTCTATATTTTGTATTTTATTGTTTTCATTGGTTTATATTTCATTCCAAGGAGTAGAACATATAGCTTATTCTTAAATAGAAATTTTGAGGAAATCAGTTTTGTCTTTGTAGAAGATGACTGCATTATGGATTATTGCAACTTTAAGTATTTGAAACCAAGGTTTAATCCGATCATTGTTTGAAAATTTTTGGTCAAAAGTATTAGAATGTTTGGCTCTTTCATTGATATAATTTTGATTTGTCATTTTTAACTTCAGGGAACAGAGGAACTGGTAGGACTCCATTAAATTGGGAAACAAGGTCTAGCATTGCTCTTGGAGCTTCACAAGCGATTGCATACCTCCATTCAAAGGGTCCTGCTAACTCCCATGGAAACATCAAGTCATCAAATATCCTCCTATCTAAATCCTATGAAGCTCGTGTTTCCGACTTTGGCCTTGCTCATCTTGCTAGCCCCACATCCACTCCCAACAGAATTGATGGTTATCGTGCTCCGGAGGTGACAGATGCTCGCAAGGTATCCCAAAAAGCAGATGTCTACAGCTTCGGTGTTTTGCTTTTGGAATTGCTTACTGGGAAGGCTCCTACCCAAGCTTTGTTGAATGAGGAAGGAGTGGACCTCCCAAGATGGGTCCAATCTGTGGTTAAAGAAGAGTGGACCGCTGAGGTGTTTGATCTTGAGCTTCTCAGATACCAAAATGTCGAGGAGGAGATGGTTCAGCTCTTACAGCTTGCCATTAATTGCACCGCTCAGTATCCCGACAACCGCCCTTCAATGGCAGAGGTGACGAGCCAATTGAAGAAATCTGCCGATCTAGCTTACAACATCAGCAACAAGCCCACGATTTGGAAAACAGGTCTTCCTAGTAAGCTCATTCAATTGATTCCAGTGCACCCCCATCTTCAGTAATGGAACAGACGAAGATCATCAATCTTTCATTTGTTATCCCATTTTTATCATGCTTAAGCTAGTTCTTTTGATAGTTTATTAATTCTTGGATTCATCCTCTTTAAAGAACAATGTTCTTCTACCTTTATTTCTCTTTGTTCTTTCTCCAAGCAGCATTTTTATTTTCCACTGTAACTTTACTTTCTCTGTAGTATGTGGTAGGGGATCTTGAAACTATCATAGTGTGTATATCATTTACTTTTGTTGTTAGTGAACTTTAATGTGCTGATTTGACATCAATGAATCTGTTCTTGAAGCAGGATTTTGCCTTCTCTTTTGGCTAGATTGCTTTTGCTTTGGATGCAACTTTGATTTGTTGAAAGTGAGTTGTAACTTGATTTGCTTTATGAAGAAATATATATTTCTTTTTTACCTTTTGCTTGAGGTACAAAATTTAATTAATTTGTTGGAAGAGAGTTTTTGCAGTTGGTATCAGAAGTAGGGCCACATATAACTTTAGCATCTAGAGCTTTTATATAATACAGGTAAAATACAATTGGATATAAGTCCCTTTCTGAATTGTTACAGCATATTTAAAGTTGGATATAAGTCACTAAATTGCATTAGAAACAACTACAAGTATACCAAATTCTGGCATATTTACTACATTTTGATTGCAGAGGTAAGCTGTAATCAGTTAAAAGACATGAGAATGTTACGAACCTATGAATAAAACTCATCCTTAAAAACCGGTTTGTAAGGAGAGAGAATCAATGAATTTATAAAGCACTAATCAATTTCATACTTAGCTGGTATGAGACAAATTAATAGTAACATTTCATCACGCTCTGCAACCCTGACCCCACGCAGACTAGCTTTTTGCACTAGTCTGCGTAATCTCAGCCGAATATTGCAATAACAGAGTCTAACCCCTGCTCCGCACGATTGCACGATTGCAAACAAACCGGTTTTTAAGGGTAATTCTAACAACGGGTTTGTAACAGAAAACGGGAAATCATTATACATGTTGTAATTGAACACCCAGTGCACCAAATGCAAACATCGGCAAAATCAGAAGCGATTGAAGCAAGAGCAACGAATAGATCCAGTTCAGTTTTCAACATGACCTGGGTACCGTTACACATTGCTCGGTATTTGTTTCCAATGTACTCAAATGTATCGGTAGGTAGATAGTTATTTTGCAATGTACAACAAAACAGATAAGTGGATTGTATGTATATTAACCTACAGAAAACGCTAAAGGAAACAAATATAACAAACAACGCATGAAAGATTTTCCTAGTCTATTCCAGCTCCGCACAAAACACTCAGAGCACAAATATAACCAAACAGTGTACAAAACCCAACAGGAAGGTTTATCACCTGTTCTACGTCGAGGTTTAGGCCCTTCACCTCGATCGTTCTTGGAAATAAAAGGTTGTTCATTTGGCAGTTTTAGAGTGCTTGATAAGCCAATCAATGACAGCATCTATGTTTACGGAATCCTTGCATGATATCATGTAGCAGCACACCTCTCTATCAGTTATTGTTTCAAGGCTCCTGAAAACACCAAATAAAAGCAAAAAGATGCGAACTAATTACTCACAAAACTAGCTATCAAGTTCTCTTCAATGAAATGACATTCAACTTCTTCAAGTGTCCTAAAACTTACAGCTGATCCACTAAAGCTTGCTTGAAAAGAGCTTCCGACTTGTCGATTTTGTTGCCAAGAACAAGCAAAGGGATTCCACTCAAAGAAGGTTTTATGAGAAGCTCATGCAACTCACTTCGAGCTATGGGAACACTGTCTCTGTCAGCAGCATCAACTACATATCTGTCTTTGCATCCATCAAAAATACGCATGATAAAAAGTGAACCTATTTGAAATACCTGACTAATATATCAAACATAATTCACAAGTACTCCATATAGTCCCAAACTGGACTCTCAAAATGCTTCTGGTAAGATTTTCGATTTTCTTTGATCATCTCTTTCTTCTCTTAACATAAAATTTTTATTTGTTTGAGTAAATGCTGTATGATTGAAATGCATTTCAGTGACAGCAATGGCATAATGATATTTCTTCTTTATGCTGTGTATGATCAAATACTTGTATTCCCTAGAGAATGCAATGATGACATGAATAATGAAAACAGTTCGCATTTTTCTCTACGAAATGAACATAAAAATAGAAGCTTCCAAGAATAATTTTTTTAAAAAAGGTAAAGACTGTAACACTATTTTGTAGAAATATAAATTTTGTTTCAAAGAAGCGCATTTTCTCATGTTCCAAGAATTAGTTGTGCGCTTCTATACAGAATATGATCTTTTGTAGCACCATCAAATTAATGTCTAATTTTAACAGAATTTTCAATTTGGATATGATGGAACCAAGAGTAAAGCTTCCATGGATTTGTTTATATATTTTCATCTTATGCTTGTCAAAATTTGCCCCCACTGGTTCAATATTTTGGCTCCGCCACTGGATGCTAAGATCAAGATATTGTACAGGCATGCAAAAAGTCGTTCTTCAATTGAAAACCAAATCAGCACGCACAAAAACCAATGAGTTAAATGATATGTCAAGAGATGATTATGAGACTGAGAGGTATTACAAGATTGCAGAAACCCCACGACAATAGCGCTCCCACATAGTACGAAACCTCCGTTGCCCTCCAAGGTCCCAAAGCTTTATTGTCACATTTCCCTTTGTAACTTTTCTCATATTAAAGCCAACCTGGTTTCAAGAATTGGAAAAAACCCATAAAGATGTTCTCTAATAATCATAAATTGCAAATTTGGAATTTCTTCAAGCAGAAGACACCTACGGTTGGAATCATATCCTCGCTATAGCCTCCGGTCTGGTAAAATCAAAGGAATTATGTTAAGAGAGAAACACTGACGTGTACAGCCAACTCGACCGGAAAGTAAATGAAGAAAAAGCATTCACTTACAGCAATGGTATTAACGAGGGACGTCTTTCCTGCATTTTGAAGGCCTACTAGAGAAAGTTCCATTTCCTGTTTAAAGAATAAGCTGATATGCAGAGACGTGGTCAGAACTCCAAAGCAGTAAATGGCTTAAATAAGGGGGTATTAGCACAGCCATCATTGTTGTTTAGCAAGTTAAACTGAAGCAATTGCGTGTGGATAGAAAACTAAGATAAGGATGACAAGAAGTTATGCACCCTCATGTCTTTCCTGTACTACGGAAAAAAGGACACTTGAACATAGATATTGGAATCTAAAAGTCACCATTATGAAAACATCTCAACCTATTTTATATTATCATCCCCAGCCCCAAGAGAGACAAGGTGCTAATGTACTAGACTGATTATGATATAAAATTAATATAACATTTTAACACCTTGAAAAACTGAAATTGAGTCGTGTAAGAGCAAACTAATAGAATTTTCGAGCATCCCGTAGAGATATTGATATTGACTCCCTGAAAGATCATAAATGAGAAAGGTAGCCAGGAAGCACCAACGGAAGACCGCTATAATAACTGCCCTGATTCCAAATTTTATTAACTTCCACAACTTAATCCAGATGTAGTTGAAATTTGCGACAAGAATAAAAATAATTGGATTTATAATTTCAACATTTATCCATAAACTGATGTTCATAGTAAATGTGCTTCTTTAAGTGAGCAGTTATTAATCCAATAAACTAAAATTAAAAACCCATCTAGCAAAGAAGATGTGTTAGTAAATTGAACAGATGCCAATTGAACTTCAATAACCAATCATAGGAATTCCAATTACTATGCAGTTCTATTTTCAGACACTCAATCTGATGAAATTTATCAAATTCCACCCACCAAACTCCAATCAGATGTTGTGTTCAAATTCTAAACTTTTTTTTTTCTTTTGCCATATTTTTGTTCAAGCAAAATTGCCTAAGGCCTAAATTAAACTAAAATACAATTAATTCATCATGCCGCCAACAAATTGAACGCAACAAACAATAAACTAAAACCAAGTAGCTATTTACAAATAGGAAAAACAATAAAAAGAAAAAAAAAAAAGAAGGTAATACCTGCGGAGCCAATTGAGAATAGAATCCAGAAAACCCATTTCGCAAAAACGATAGAAAGAGTGAAACTGAGGGTTACAAGAAAAAGGGGAAACGGGGAAATGAGGGAAAGTAGCGAAAGGGAACTCAACTCAAGTACTCTATTTGGCTTTTTAACTAAGCTAATTCTGTTATGTTATTTTTGTTACAGTTTTGCTCTGTGTAATTAACTGGTAGAACGTGCGCGGGTAATAACAAGACAGCAGATTACGTTATTTTTCAAGCTTTGTGTTCGGTTTCTTGTCTTTTATAGTAACTATATTTGTAGCTAGAAATAAGGTTGGTAAATGAATCGGATATTAAAAAATTTATCTATAAATTAAAATGTTATTTGTTAATATTTTTAATATATTGTAAAATTTTAATTTAGTAAATTTTGAATTGATATTTTTAGTATATTTATTCATATCCGAATTTAAATAAATATGACTTAAAATATGATTGAACTTTTCAAAGTGACATATTCGCCCACCCTAATTAGAAGCCTAGAATCATTTTACTTCGCAAGTAGATCTATCAATTTTTAAAAAAAAAATGAAAGTATGGACGACACTAAAGTGGACTCTTGATGTTAAGATACTGTTGGTGGTTGATTATAAATCTTCTTTTGGGTTTGTATTTGACCGTGTTGACCACATATTAACCAACTCTCAGACTGAGGTTGTTAGCAGTGAGTATAAAACTTTGGTTGTAACCTATAACGTGTGCAATTGATTAAACAACCTCATCTTCATCGATTGGGGAGAATCAATTGGTCTTAAGGTCGATCTTGGAGATAAATAAGGGTTTTGGGAATCTTTTCTGAACACATACCATAATTATTTTTTTATATATTTTCTAAAAATGATTAAAAATATATATAAATTATGAGATTGGTATCGAATTTATACATGAAAATATATATATATACACACAGATACTCACATACATTATAAAAGATGAAACCGAATACAAAAATTGAAAAATAATAATAAAATATTTAGTCTAATTAGTATGATATGAAAAAAATAAATTTTACTCATCTCTATAATGAAATGATACTTCCGCCCGGTATGAAAAGAAAAACTGTCATCGTTATGAAAAATTTTGCTATCTAATGATAGTACTACAATACTTATTAAAATAATAACAAATAATTAAAGAAATTTCTATTGTTGAACGATAATGAGGGTGTTAATCTCCCAGTCACGTTATTGCTATCTTTGAATTTTAATGGTTCAATAATTCCTCCACATACTAAGATTCCAATTTAAAAACTTCTATTTCTCACTTTTGTTAAATATTACATAAACATTGTTGATGATGATTTTTGTGACCAAGTGTTTTGAACAGCTCGGCAAGGGTAGAGAGAAAATTTCTTCTTTTAGGAGGACAAATATTCTGAGGGTATTAATCGTTCTTTGACCAGACATAGTATTTAGACCCGATCTCCTAATTTTGACCGACCTGAGGACATAGCATGGTGCAGATATCAGAGACCGACAAAAACAGAGCCGACCCCGACCACTATAGCTCGGTAGCTCGGTTCAGTCCCATCCTTCCTCTTGGATCGAAAAAATGAACTCGGATATTATGAATCAGGTCGAAAGCAGTTGGATTAGTTCGGCACAATGTTTGGCCGTCCTCATGACGCCCGACATGTGACCGGGACCGTTTGGACATTTCCCCTGACATGTACCACCGCATGAAAGATCTTTACAGGTTGTCTTCATGATTGTTGAGTGTGGCAATGTCCAAAACGGAATGATTTAATGAAGAGTCAGATGGCAGACTTACTTTTTGCGAGGCAGTTGGGGCAGAGAGTTCATCAATCGGCAGGAAATCCACGTGGCTGACGTCATAAAAATATGTGAATAGTGTTATTTTTTTTCCTTAGTATATAAAGGGAGGATAAACTCATTTGTAAGGGTTAGCAAAATTTCACCCAAGCACTACTTGTAAAAAAATACACTAAGCAAATAGCTCATTAATACTCGTAAACCCTTTGAAAAAGAGGTCGGCCGAGCTCGGTTCAATAATAAAACCAGTACTCTACTTTGTTCCTGTGGACGTAGGTTGGATCTATTCCGCCGAACCACGTAAATCTTTCGTCGATTTTGTGTTTTTTTCATTTCCTGCTAAGTTTGCTTCTGGCCCCCCAGAACCAAACAAATTCACGATTGGAGAAGGATTGTTCTGGGAGCGGTATCCCAAACTTGCCCCTGAAACGAAAATCACTCATCAACAAACTTTTTTTTAATCGTTGGAAATCTCATTGTCAAATCACTCTTTACAGACTTAAGTGGAATAGATAAAACCTCCGATTATCTCAGGTTCTTAAAAAAATAAAATAAAATAAAAAAAACCTCACCGGATTCGAACTCGAACTCTACAAAATAAATTACATAAACCTGCCAATATTAAGAAAACAAAATAAATTAAGATAAAGCCTATAAGATAAAATGTAAACTAGCATAAAATTAAGTTAAATGGTATTGAAATATTTATATCTATCACAATTTTTTTTAATGAATTCTGTTAAATCACGAAAATTACAAGCAATATTTTAGTATTTTGAATCGTATATTTATTTTTTATTTTATTTTTTAATATTATATTTATTATGCTACTATGTTTTTAACAAGATTCGTAATATTTCTTTCATTAGATTTTTTTTTCTACTTATAAAATTTTGTATTAACACCAAATATATATGTTAAAATTTAAATTTAACTCGGGGTATTATTATATCATGGGTCTGTCCCTGCTCCCTCCCAATTAATAACCGTGAAATCACAAGGGATTAATGTGAAAATTTAATTTTAGGATACAATGGAGGATGCCATTCTTGACTTGTGATTAAACCAAAAAATTATCAATGAACACTATTTGTTAGGAATAATGTGATGCAGAAAAGTTAGAGGAAGATGAAAAATAAATTGTGTATCTCTTCGTTTTGACATGTTGGGTATAAATTTGAAGAGTCACACACAAGAGATGTCTTTGCAAAGTCATGTACTTAGAATAAACACTTGATACCATTAAGTGAAAAGACATCATTAAATGATGTGTTTATTCACTGTGAGCGATATCTGATTTCAATTTTTGAATTTCAGACATGATGATCTCAAGTTTGATTAACTGAACTTTCGAGGTCTCAATGACATATTTACGGCCAAAAGTGTAATTCATTGAAGTACTTTAGCACAAAACATAGATACTAGACAATCTGTGGTTAACTAAATTCATGAGCTTGGTTAATCGAACTTATAAATTTTCATATACTTATACAAGTTTATTTTCCATTTTGGTCAGAGGCGTTGCCCCTTAGACCCACACTGACCTGATAATGCGGGTCAACCTTATGCCTAAGTGTAAAGCAATATTCAAATGTCACATCCCAGTTTCCCAGGACGTGATCGACAGGATACGATGTTGCCATCTCCTCGAACCTCATGACATGTACATGTGTGACGTGTCATGACCTATATTCATATGCAACTAAGCTGTCTATTCTTGAATACATGCATGACTGACATACAATACGCATGAACTATTGAAACATAAGTGATATATAACATTATTTACATACAATAATTTCGGCCACATGGCCAAACATGACAAATATATATACATGTGGACCCCTGAAAACGTGTTCCTAATGACTGAAGCTGGTGTCATTTTTTTCCAAAGCTCGTCATCTACATGCGTGAAATATCTGCAACACATGAATTGAAAATGGAAAGAGTAAGTCGAACGAATGACTTAGTGAGTGAAAACTAGAAATGAACATAATATTATGCATGAGTTCACTTCAAACTTGATTCGTGAAATATAAGTAAATCGAGAAACTTGAGCTGTAAGTCATCTACATACCATAAACTGCAACGTGAACTGTAAATCATATACATGAAAACTGAAAAAGAACATGTCATAACCCAATACCGTGATATGGACGAAAGACGGTGAACATGTCTATAAGTTATGAACATGACGATATGACTGTAAGCTGTAAACATGACTTAAACTATATACATGATAACATGACTGAAGTATGTAAAACATGACTTGAACACTGTAACATGGTAACATAAACTGAAAACGTTCAAGTGAACTGAAAACTGTATCATGAATTAAAAACATGTATGTCAACTGTAAACATGAAAACATGGCTGTAAACTGTAAAACGTAATCATAAGCTGAAAACTAAATTATAAATTGAAAGCATAAACATGAGTTTGAAAATCGAATCATGAAACTTGAAAACATGAGCATAGACTGAAAGCGTAACATTAACTGAAAACCTGAGCATGATCTGGAATTGTATTTCTGAGTTGAAAACATGACCACGATATGAATATGTATATATGATTTGAAATCTATAAACATGCTTGTAAATTGATTTTCATGAAAAATTTCACCAGTATCGTAACAAGGGGGAGTGAAATCTACTTAGCGAGACCTAGCACCGCTTAAGCAGGGGAACATGAACATGAAATGCCTAAGAGGGTCACTGAAAGACCATTAGGCCTGCTGAACTGAGCATACCCGAAATAGTTATACATGGGGAACGATACTTTATTGATGGTTTGAAAATATTTATTTTCTTATCATTGTAAACTATTTACTGAAAAACTTAAACTAAAAATCATGGAAATCCTGAACTTGAAAACATATTTCATGAAAATGTAAGCTGAAAACATAACACGTGAAAAACATGAACTCGAAACACGTAAATCATAAACTAAAAACATAATCATGGTTGTAGACTGAAAAGCATAAACTGCGAACTTGACTGTACATGAAAACGTAAACTGTAAACTGTAAATGTAAATATGAAAATATAATAATGAAGATAATGTCAAAATCTGAAAAATATAAAAATGATCTGAAAACCATGTACATACCTTGAAAAACTGAAATATAATTTGAGAATTATAACATGTAAACGTAAACTAAAAACTGTGACTGTACACATGAACTACACTGTGAACCTGATAACGTGACTTAATTATTCAACACAAACTGTAAACATGAGAAACGTGATGTGACGTGACATGAACATGAAAACATGGCTTGAAAATATAACGTGTCTTGCAAGCATGAAAACGTGACTTGAAAATGTGGCATGAACTATAACATGAAAGCATGATCTGAGAACATGACATGATTGTTTAACTTAATCTACTCTACTAACATTATTACTGATGCTTATAACGTGACATATTAGAGGGACATTAATGACATGATCCCAACTTAATATATTTCTACAACACAAAATTTATGCATCATTATACCAAACCACCCAAAACTCGTGGCTAAGACTAACCCAAATCCTTGGTGGCTTGGATCTAACCCAATCCATATATGAATTATGTCATCAACTAGCTATCTAAGTATGATTATTAATCTATAACGTGTAAACTTGAAATCATGGCATGAACGTAAATTGGAAAACATGCATGAACTATAAGCTTAAAACATACGTGAACTGTAACACGGAAGACATGCTTGAATTGTAAACTGAAAACGTAAACTGGAAGCTACACAAATGAACTGTAGATGTGCATAACATAAACTGAAGCATAGAATGCATGAATTGAAGACACGTAACCATACTGGTTTATGCATACAATACTCGTATGGAATTCATTACCTATTTTAAAATATGTATAGATGAATGTCGTTCGAAAGAATTTTCTAACCAGTATTTCTAAAATGGGAACACACAAATTGAACACATAAATTACAAACATGTAATGTGTGAACACAAACTGAAAACATGGATTGTAAACATGTAACATTGAAACATAAACTGACAATGTACATACATGATTTGGGAAAATATGAATTGTAACCATGGAACATAAATTGTAACTATAATACATGAATTGTAATAAGATATACTACAATTGTAATAACTTGAAAACATAACCATAGAGATAACATTCATTCACAAAGTTGACGATAAATTCTAATACTTGTGCTAATGAGTGAGACTGGCTGGAACTTCATGTGGAACTTGTAAGATCTATAAACGTACGATCGAAATATGGTTAGCGTGTTATGTCACCCATGATTCTAAACATGTACGTGCAATGATTCGTGTATTTGTGCTGATAAGGAAGCTCAAGATGTTATATGACGTCCTAAGACGTGATCTGGAATCAACTGGAAACATATCCTGAAACTGGATCTGAGTCCCGATGCCAACCTGAAGCTTAACACGTCGCAACATGACCTACTATGTGTTGCGATACTCATAAGGAAAAATGCAAGTCTGAGAGATACTCTCTTGGTGTCACACCGCGACGCAAACGTTGTGTGTAGCGACACCAACTCGATTTCATGGCCTATTAGTATCACATCATTTCCAACTCCCATGGCTAAACCAAGACCACAATACTACCACATTCGACATAAAACTCCCCCTAATTTCATCATACTTTATTTGCATCAAGATAGCATGAGAATGCTATAGTCACAACAAACCCAAAAACTAGGTTTTCTAATAAAAAATAAATCTTGTAAAATCTATGGAAAATCCTCAATTTGAGCATTATCAGCATTAAAACCAACCCAATCATGCTTAGAAGTCATGAATCATGCTTGAACATTCCCTGAATTTATATGATGGACTTGAAAAGTTGTGTCGAATTACAAAATGAATGCTAATGTAAGAAATAGAGGGCTTCCCTTGCTCTAAAAGCTCTTGAGAAATGCAAGAAAGTGACTTAATGTCATAAGAAACCATGGTTGCCAGGGAAAGCAAAATATAGAGAATGGGGAGGTTTTTTTGTCGTGGGAAATTGTTGGGGAAGAAAAGAGAAAGCATGTTTTTTATTATTCACATGTTTGGATGATTTTTATGAATAAAATATTATGAATTATAAAGTCCACATGCTCAAATTTAGTTATTCCCGTCACTGCACCATGGGTCAAATTTAAATCACAAATTTGACTTAGTTACACATGAAATTAGAGAAAATGCTTAACATTAAAGCTATATTTATGTGTATGAGATTTCCAACAATATCAAAATCACTGAAAACAGATATCTGTAACCGAAGTTATTGTTAAAATACTGAAAGTTGTTAAAATACTGAAGCAAAGAAAGATAGTTGTTCCTACGATTATGAAGAAGCCATATATGGAGGAGGAAGAAGATGGAGAACAGCTAAAGAGGAATCACATTCAATCCAAAGATTAAACCAACCAACCACGAGCGAAAGCAATCTCAATATTAAGGATGACACTCATGAATTCATACATGTCATTT